>ML121567.1:73316-364085 GCA_003788615.2 Terfezia boudieri ATCC MYA-4762 | reverse complement strand
ATAGAGCCCCAGCTTAGCCAGAAAGACCAGGACTAGATGGTATTCTGGACAGGCACAGGTATATCAATGTTACAGATGTTTCAGAAGGATATACTCCTGACAAAGATGATAGGGAATTTCTCTGGAGAAATCTGGAGAGGTTGAACAGAGAAAGGGTCCAAGCCCAGACTCAGCAGATTACTGAGGAAAGGATGGACCTGGACTTCCAGCTGCAAAGGGCTATTGCAGCTGACCAAGCAGCAGATGTAGCAGAGTTGAACAGAGCAGTTCAAACTGCTGCCACTACCACCAGGGCTCAAGCACAAGCCCAACAGCAGCAAGAAGTTGAGGAAAGAGGAAGGTCAGTAATCAGAAAACCAAGATTCCAGGTTATTATTGACAAAACAATTAGTAATAATAATCCTTCTCCTCCACCAACTTCTGCAGAGGAACCATTGGGGTCCCAGGATTGGCACCTGGTGACTAGCCCCTCTGGTCTCTCTAAGTATGAACCTGAGGACTGGGAAGCCACCAACACAGAGCCCATGACTACTGAGCAAATGCAGCAGTCCTTGAGAAGGACTGACAGAGATGCAGTAGTCTTGAGCAACCTCCAAGAATGGGACCCTACTCTAGAAGGAACTTTGACGAGAAGGCCTGCATCACCAAAATGCAGAACAGAGAGTGAAGCCAAGAAAAACTTCTTTGATCCACCACCACCACCTGGATCCTCTCCTGTATCAAGTGTCAGTACCCTTCCTGATTTGTTTCCAGATGATCAGGAAGCCCCAATGGTTGGTCCTGCTCCTCAAGAACAGTTCAGTACTATTAAGGTATGTACCAAATGCAAAAAACCAGGTCATTGGAGTGATATGTGTCCTAATCCTGATAAGGGGAAACAAAAGGCAGAAAATACTCCAAAATGCAGCTACTGCAAAGGATACCACTCAGGGAGAGGAATCACCAAATGCAGCAAGAGAGAAGAGGACCTAAAAAAGCTTGCTAGGCCCAATCACAATGCAGATGCAGTAAAAAGGATGATTGGGTTAAGAGACAAGGAAGGAAGAATTTTAGATCCAGACCTAACTGTGGCTGAGTGGCTGGAGGATCATGAGTTAACCTGGCACTACATAGAAGAGATGGGAAAAGATAGTACTTATGGAGACCTTTACCTAAGGTTGAGAAAAGGAGAAAAAGTACCTACTGCCAAGGTTGTGAAGGGATTCATGTACCTGCTCAAAAAGACCACATGGAAAATAGTAATACCAAAAGGACTTCAGTTAAAAGGTATGTCAGCAAAAGAATTCCTGATACAGCAAGCCCATGCTAATACTGGACATGGAGGCTTGTCAAAAACCTTTGAAGAGCTGAATAGTAACTATGTCTGGCAGAATTCCTATAATGAGACACACCAATATGTTCAGAGCTGTGAGATCTGTCAAATCACAAAAAGATCTACACAGAAACCTATAGGTCTCCTTACACCACTCAATGTACCACTTAGACCCTGGGGAAGTATTGCTATGGATTTTCTTAGTATGGAACCTGTCATGATACCCTGCACAAGCATTATTCATGGTTATAAGACCAATGAAAAAACCTCTCCACACATGTTAACATTTCATAAGCTATTAGTCATTTCTGATAGGCATTCTGATTTTACTTATCTTATACCTGTTGTGGAGAATATTAATACACAAGGAGTTATTGATATCTTTGAAAGATTCATTAAGCCTAGTGTAGGATTTCCTTATGAAATTATTTCTGATCAAGATCCCCTGTTTATGTCATCAGAATTTCAAGAATAGTTAGGTAAGAATGGAATTTTGTATCAAGCATCTTCTACTTATCATCCTCAGACAGATGGAGCAAGTGAGAGGAAGAACAGAACTGTTTTCCTATGTATGCTGCAAAGAAGTTGGAAGGACTCAATTGGGTTGAAGCAACACCTTCTGTTCAAACAGAGGTGAATGTAAGAGTTGGAGCTTCTAGGAAGAAGTCACCTTTCCAGATTAGGATGGGCTACTAAACCAAGCTGGCAGCATCTCCTCTCCCTCACCCTATTCAAGTCTATTCAGACCCTACCACCAGATTCTATGAAGCTGCTGAAAATCTCACCAAAGCCAAAAAAAGCCAAATTCAGCAAGCCAACAAACACAGACAAGCATCTCCTAGCTATAGAGCTGGTGACCAAGTGATACTATCCACCAAGAATCTCCCTGCCAGGTACCACACATCCAAGCTATCCCCAAAATGGATTGGACCCTTCTACATTATCTACTATTACTTATGGAGCCAGACAGCTCAACTGGACTTCACTGACTTTCCTGAGCTAAATAATATTGACAACAAATTCCACACTTCATTACTTAAGCCTTTCTTCCAGAATCCTATTCAACTGTTCCCTACCAGAGATCAACCTCAACCAGGACCAGTTAAGGAAGATAGGTATGAAGTGGAAAGAGTATTGGAATTTAGGTCAGCACCTAAAACAGGAAAGTTGCCGTACTTGGTAAAGTGGGAAGGGTGGCCAAACAAGTATAATGAGTGGGTACCAGAGGAGGCAGTTGACTTAGGGTTGAAAAGAGACTTTTGGTTGAATGGTAATAAGGGAAGTACCTTTAAGAGAAGGAAGGTTGGTAATTATAAGGCTGGTATTCACAAGACCAGGCAAGAGACCCTTGACATGATTAATAATGAGAGGAAGAAGGTACTAGCTGCCCCAGTCTCCACTAATGCTCTAAAAGTTAGTGAGCAAGAGGAGGAAAACTTCCAGAAGTTCTTTAAGTCAATAATTGATGGACTGGATGTTGGGACAGTTAGGAAAGTTTATGGACCTCCTCCCCCTCCTACTATGCAACTTCCTAAGGAATATGTACCCCTTTACTATTATGATGATTTAGTTCTTGCATATAATCATGTATCAGATGAGGATAAGACATTTTTGGGAAGTATGGGAACACCTTTCAAGCTTTACTAATCATGTACATGAATCCTCTACCCCTGTTTAATTTCTTAGGATGGACTTTTTATCTAAACAGGGAGGCATGTAAGGAAGTGGATTAGTCAGTTACCCTGAATAACCCCCTACCCTACAACTTATGTAATTTCTTATGTTAACCTCAATAAGGACCCAAAATATTGGGCTGTCTGCCTTGTTGATTTATGTATTTCATATGACTCATATGTTGAGTCATAACTGTTATTGATTTCAATTCATGTATGAGTCAGAGACTGAGCACTGCCATTGCACTGCCTCAATTCTGACTCACCCCTATGTGGAGAGAATGCATAAAACCCGGATCATTCCCCTATGGAATGGGAGGGAGACTCAAGCAAGTAGAGATAGATATAATCAATATAAGAGTTCTACTGGTTAATTTATTAGTGCCTTTGGCACTCTACCATTTCTATATCTACAATATTACCTAAGTACACATGAGCTTAAGAACTATTATTACTACCTTAGTCATCACTCCCTTTGTAGTAATATTCTTCTTAATCTTCATCTGCACTATTTAGAGATAACTGGATTAAGATCTTATCTTATCTAATTAGATCAGATCTTATCAGATTATCCTAAACCCCCTATAATACATTACACTAGGATGTTTTTATCAGCCTGGGATTGGAATTATTATTGTTATTGCCATTGTGGCCGTGGTCATTGTTGGTACGTACTTCTGGAGTTGAGGTTGGATTATGGGTTATGGACTATCGGTTTTATTTGTATGTTCTGCTTGTGTGTTGTTTGCCTTGCCTTTTGCCTTGTTCATTTTTGCCTTGCCTTCTGTTGCTGGAGCTCTAAGTCTAAAGGGGGGATAGTGTCACAACCGTCTCCTTCCAGCCTAGCCTGACCTCATTATTGTTATAGTTGTTACCTTTGTTCATCACCTGCGACATAGGTAATAGCGTTGTTATCTCTGCTCCCGAGATAAGGGGTCTCAGGAATCTTATTTCTTTTAATGGCCTTGGCCAGGAAGAAAGCCTATATATATAGCTTGCTCTCTCCGCCCTCTTATTAGATCCCTATCGAACATCTTGTATACCAAATACAGAACCTTACTTCTCTCTATGCTAGTGCACCTTCCTCATACACCTCCCCTCCACCTTACCTTGCCTCAGCCTTTGTCCTCACCTTAGTGCCTTCGCCTTCGCCTTCATGCTTTCGCCTTCATCTTTACCTTCATCTTTACCTTTGTTCTCTGCCTCCCCCTGCATCATCGTACTCCTTGGTCCATCCTCTAGAGCCTTATTATACTACTCATTAGTAATTGCCAGTTTCTCTAAAAAATTAAGATAATTAGGAGAGGTTATAAAATAGACCCAAACCACCAAAATATACAATAATGGCATAGAGGTGACGCTCTAGTCATAAAAGTAGATTAAGGACCTTCAAAAGCCTTGTCTAAGCCTACATTAAATCCGAGAGGCTAAGTATTATGAGTACTAGAACCTTTAAGGCTGAATAGGTTATATATTAGGATATATGGAGCTTAATTAGAGATTTGCATAATGTAGAGGCTACAGAACATACTGAGCTTACAAAACTATATAAAAGGATACTCTAAAATATTAAGATTGCAGTACTATAAGTATAGCTTGATTGGATTGCTCAAAATAACTGAAATTCAATACCAAGGAGGCTAGCTTGTAAAAAAAAACAAAATTTATACTGAGCAATATAGTTTTCAGTATATATAGTTCTATACATAGTGAGCAGCCTAAGTCTATACTAATAAGGCTTACAAGATAGACCTCTAAAGAACCTATAGCTGCTAGTAGTGACTGTAGTAGGCGGTATGGGGGGTATGGTGTAGGTGGTTATCCTAGAGGGGTAGTGGTATGGGCTATTGAGGGTTCAGGTACTATAGATAGTTCAAAGTAGATTAGAGTAGGCTGGAAATAACAAATTTGGATTTTTTAAGTGTTTTTAGCTTATATTTATTTTTCTTACTGCCAGTGTATCGATATTGTATTTATTGATAGTAATATTGGAATATTACTGCATATGACAGGAGAGCCCTTATCAATCGTCATGTGGTTGTCGATCATTACATAGTATATGATACTATCTGGCTAATTGAAATATTACAATTTTAGAAAGTACAACTAATTATCTTTTTGATAGTAGTTGAGCCATCTATAAATATACTTGAATATTCAAGTATATACTAAGTATTATGCATGTATAGAAATGCATATACATCTCCTAGATATTAAGAGGTCTATATAGAGGTGCATACTAAAAGTCTTTTCTACCTGCCTATTTGGGCAGACTGCATATATGGGCATATCCATACATATGTATATAGATGCATGCATGTGATCCAGTATATATGTACAGGTAAATTCATATATGCACTTCTGTAATTGGAATACCTATATATATTGCATGTATCTGAGTATACGCAGGCATTCCAATTACGGAAGCGCATATGCGAATTTACCTGTGCATATACACTGGATCACCTGCATGCATCTGTGTGCATATGTATGGATATGCCCGCATATGCAGTCTGCCCAAATAGGCAGGTGGAAAAGACTTTTGGTGTGCGCCTCCATACAGCAGCAGTGACAAGATCCACCTCATGTGATTCTAGAATTGTTTACCGTGCAAATGGGTTGTTGGTGAACATGTAAATTAAAACTGGACATATTTGCACTAGCAAATTAAGCATTCTCTGTGGTTATGGCGGGTGGAATCCAACAGTATAAATTCCCTTGCTCTTCAGCATTACCATATGTGATATATATATGTTCTGGTCCGTTCCGGGATTCAGTCCATACCGGTATGGAATGGATATCGCAACGGACCAGGCCGTTACGGGATTAAATTGTTCAATGCCACGGATGGCAACGGGGATTTACCACAACACCACAGCGGACGTTTACTAAATAGGGACATATCCGATATGAAGGTTATTTTGTAGCAACATTTGGTCAAAGAACATCGGAGATAACATAGGCGACCTATCCAAAAAAGTACTCAGTAGAGATACCCGAAATGAAATTTATTTTGTAGAGAGATGTTCTGGTCCGTTACGGAATTGAAACCTTTAGTTCGTGAGAATTTTCTTCAACGCAACACACTTGTTCAACGTAACATATTGTGCACACTGACATTACCAGAGCACACCACGGAATTACCAACATACCACGACATTCCGGCCCTTACCATAATGTCAGTTGGTCAGAAGATAATGGTGCTATTGATTTGGATCAGTTTCACCCCCTAGGTTTCACTCGATCTCGAAGCGCAATTATTGAAGTAAATCCCAGGTGACCTTTGAGAAGTAATTCCTTAATATCCAATTCAAGTACATGGTGACTAACAAGAACTACCTAGGTATCGCAGAATTAAAGCATACCTGCGAGACCCAAATAACTGCGATGGAAGGAAAGTAATGATGGGAAACAAGTGGCTTTGGAGCATGATGTAACATGTTCGTGATACTTTGCTGCATGCAGAAAAGAACAAGACCTATAGTACTATGAACGAGAGGTATCATGAAATTACTCGTAGTGAAGTTTGAGCTTTTGTTATGTATAAAATATAATAGACCCGGTTTCCACTCAATTTGCCTTCGTTCATCGCTCAGAGTGTAGATATATGCCATCCCGGAACGGACCAGAACATATATATATAGTTCTAGGCCATTAATGTCCAGCCCTCATCAGTTTTACATCGAAGCCGCCACTTGTGAAAAAATCATAAAAGATCAAAGGAAGCAAGAAGGAAATTCTAGCTCTGGAATTACCACAAGAATACATATACCCCCAATATCCAAAAAAATCTGACCAACTGTATTGTGTAGAGCTTCTCTTACAAATATATATGGCAACGGCATGTACCCATGCTTTCGCCAACTTGCAGATTAGTCTGTATTCTGGATAATTTTATAACTGATGATGACGGAACGCTGAACTATACTGTACCTCATGCTGGCAGACTGGATAGAGCATGAGGTTACATATAAAATATAGATCCCATCCCAGTGTCAGAACTTGCCAGAGGGGTTGTTAACAGATGTTGTCACTCCCGGACATAGATGCTGTTGGAGGTGAAAAGGTTGAGGTAGCGATAGGCATGTGTTCCGGAGAGGAGGGTACATCGACATCACCAACCTGGGGAAGGGGTAGGCTGGATAAGTTGGCAGGCGGATGGTTGATTGGCGTGAGTCATTCGGGGATCGGGGAAAGCGGGGAGAGCCTGGGTAGTGCATTCCGTACAGGTTCCCGGTCTATAGACTGTGGTATTGGGCGCACTTCTTCCTCCTCGACCAATCATTAGAATCGACAGTAGATTACGATACCTCCTCTGTATTTGGTATCCGCGGTTCTTGCCCAAGGTCCTCAAATCCAGTTTGACTTAACTAGTTGAGGACACCAGAGGGAGCCCTTGTTATCTCACCGACCGTGGAGTAAGCACCGGTAACGACAGAATCGGTTTCCGTTTGACCGTCTTCTTCGATTTGTTCTCCAGCAGGAGATCGATGCACTCGTGCTTCTAGATGAGTCATATGCGGAACTGTCCTGAGAGGTCGCTATGGGGGGCCGCCGGAAGAGGTAAAAAAAAAAAAAAGAAAAGGGAATAAATACGAATTATTTTTTGTTCTTGGGGGGAGATGGCCATGGGGGGTTCCTGTGCCTGCAGATGTTCGGTCTCTGCAGGCTGGGCTTGAGAGGATGGGTCTACGGGTGGTGGCAACACCTTCTTTGTCCGTTCGGGGGTTTCGGGGTTAGCTCTCCTGGGGGGATCTCTTATGGTATCCCAGCCATATATCGTTCATGATCTCAAATTCTCGGACGTCCTTTGGGGAAGGAATTGGGGTAGTCTGGTTAGTGTTGTGCTAACCAGACTAGAATTGGGGGGCCGGCAACAAATCTGTAGCACGCTCTGGGCGGAGCATGGCAGCCTTCTCGATATCTGACATGGCACTAGGACTGTCGATACGTTCTGGAACAGACGAGTTTCCTGAACGATGGGCTTTAGGTTTGATGTAGTTTTAGAAGCACGCTTGATGTCAACTCCATGTGAGTTGTATTAGCTAGCCACAGCATACTTGAATTGAATTTAGGGGAAAACTTTATCAAAAGCCACTACAAAAGCCATACGTTTATTTATGCGAATATTCTTCAAATTTCGAGCCATGAAACTGGTCTAGATAGATTCCGCCATTATCTTCTTGCGTCAGCATCGTCCACCTCCAGGACCCTTCCATCCATAGGTGCCTGGAGTAGTTCTCCACCAGACTCTTTATGGTGATACTCTTTTGTACCCTTGCCAGAAACCTTTCCCTCTACCAGAGTTGTGAACGTCAAGTCTGCCGACTCTAACTTTAGGAGGATTTGGGCCGGGATTAACCAAAACTCACTGAGACTCATAACGCTCGGGAGCTTTACGAAGTACCTTCGAGACTGGGGATCGCTGAGATCGATCTTGTATGTGAGGAGTGGGAGTGGGTAGCGGCTGCCTAGTGAAGACTGAGTATGGTCATGACACGCTATGAGATTATAGGGCACCACCCACCCGGATGTATATCCAGATCTTCCAGGTATTCAGGGGCGGCGTCTTCCGCACTGCAATAGATCTTCTGTTCGAAAACTAGCAGAGCTTTTTGGGCTTCTTCCGAGTAGACGACCGGGCAGCGACAGCTGAATTGGGAGGGTATGCCGACTTGTTCACGCATGGGCGCTCCCTTTCGGCATTTGTCAGCTGGATCCATGGTGATTATTATAAGCAGCGATGGCAGTAGCTACCGTACTTTTTGAATGAGCCACTTCATACGATCGATGCAGATCGGGATCCCCAAATGAGGATCCATGACCCGCTTGGTGTGGCGGTGACCGGGCTTGAAGGGTTCGGCGACCTTGATGCCATAGTGGTACCGGGCTCTGCGACTCCCCACTATACCCCACTGTGAAGTTTTGCCAGTGCCAGCCCGGTGCATGTATACACCGTGCTTGACCGCTCCGAGGACGACGGCAACGGCCCTAAGAAGTCAGTCAATGTCATTGATGTCATCAATTTGGAGCTGCTATTCTCAAAATCCAATCATGGAGGTGATGCTTACGGATCAGAAGGCCTGATCAATTTGATCTCCTTGCCGTCCTTATTCCGTATGCTGTCTGTAAGCCAATTTGCCAGATACTGTGATGAGCCGAATCCTCCAACCAAGATAATCCCCTGAGAAACTCAGCCTAGCATCAGTTCCAAAAGCCATGCGCAGCAATTATACAATGGGAAGTGGAAAGACACACATCGACATTCTTTTTAGTTGCCTCTTGCGCCATTTTGACCTGTTTCTGTACTAACTCCGCGATCTCGGTAAATGTGCTCTCAAAGATTCCCTTTAACTCGTTCTTCGAAAACTTGATTTTCTCCTTCTTCACTCGGACCGTGGGATCATCCGAGTCAGGGACCCCGGGAAGTGCGCATATCACACAATTATCATCGTCGAGCTCATCATCATTGTTGCCGGGGAGGAAATTAGGCTTAAAATTAGGCTTAATTTCCATTTCGAAATAATCACGCATCACTTGGTGGTCATCATCATCCATCCTGTCATATGCCCTATCCGAGGTGAAGTGGTAAACAGGGGATCTTTAATCCTCGACATATGGTCATGAAGATGACTTACTCTTGGCCAATTCGGCTGATCATGAAATCTTCGAACCGTCGATCGAGGATTGTAGAGCCACAAAGGCCCCCAGTCCCGATAGTGCACTCACTGACTTGGAGGGGCGAGGTCGAAGTGACTTCGTAAGGGATCAAATCCTGTTGATATAATTCAGTTGTGTACGGGCTTATTCTTTGACCTTTTAGGGTGATCAAGTATGCGATATTCGCCATGGCCCTCAAATCAGGATCACATGAGAGAATTTTGTAACCAAACAAAAGTTATGCAACATACCACAGTCCCACCACCACAATCCACAATTACGTAAACCTCACCGACCTTTACTTTGATGCACAGCAGTCAGTGAGTGTGATATTTCCTCTTGCACAGCCGAACTGACCTTCAAATCCCCCCCCATTTCACACAAACTGGTGAGGCAGTGCACTGCCGCTGCCTCCGGCTCGGAAATCATATATATCTGCTTCTCCAGTAGCCCCGCAGCTATAGCTGCCTGTTTTGTGATCTCCTTCGCCTTGTCATCCCAAATCTATCACGACATACATCATCAGCGATGGGTTCTCCTCAAAGACACCATAGTTCCATACCGCTGGTACTGTCAGACAGCACTTTATTGCCACTCCTCCGTCATTTCCTATCTGTCCCTTCAATGCAGGAATATTCTTCTCTATCCTTGATTGTACATATTTATACAAAGACCTGAAGTAATCTGCTGCCAAATCAAATGGTGTTTTCCCCTCCGGGATCGCCTGGATTTTTGTCCGGAGCTTAGCCAAGTTTGCAGATTTGCTCTCCGGGTACCCTTTCAGCCCCTTTGCTTCGAGCCGCTGGAGAAGTTCGGCAGGAGTGGTGTAATCGCCCTCGTTCAGAAGGAGCTTGAACCATTCGAGGCGATTGTTGGCCAACTCTACCGGTATGTTACCCCATTTGTAGCTACCCTTGCTGTTATATCTCAGAACGGAGGGAACCTTGTCAGAGGATTGATCCTATAGAAGTAAGCGCTGGATGAGGTAAATGTGAAGGGAAGGGGAATGAACCCGACCAGGCCAATCTCGATTATGATGTGTTTTATTACTGGCTAAATTATGCTGACATCGTGACGAACCATTTAGCAGTTAATAACTAATTTATAAACAGGATTTATAAGAAGGGGCCTTATACCCAAGCAGCACCAGAGAATGTAGTCCCAAAGTCAATTCCAACGATGAGTGTATTTTGTGGGTGTTTTCTTGCTGGGTCCTTGTTCCCCGATCGTCCAGCATTGTTACTTGCTCGCAGCCTGAATGCTGCGGGTTTATGCTTAGTCGATCGATATGACTTCTTTGGCATGATGAGGTTTAGGTAGCTAACGGAGAAGGTAAAAAGAATAGTTGCTGGAGAGAGAAATGGTGAAGAGAGCAGCTAGTTCAAGGAATGGTTCTCCACTAAAAAATATATATAACCCAGGTTATTGTCATTACAACCCATGGACCATTAGGGTTGAACACAGAGGAACATACCTACCTACATCCTGCAAGATCATATCTTGTTTGGGCCTAGGATCTGGGATGGATAACATTGAAATCATCAATTGACAGCACAGATACTTCTTCCATCCCCAGCTGTTTCTCTATACTGAAGAGATCTACCTATATGGTTTCCCAAATGAGAAAATTCGACCAAAAGGTTACAATGCCAATTTTGTGTATCTTGTTTTATTTCTTGTTTACCCCAGTCCCACAAAAAAAGAAGTTAGGAAGGATACCCACACTGCAACTCAAGGACTTTAGTCTCCGGTATAAGTTGAAAGATTGTTCCGTACTAGGGTATATGAACAATAGAACCAGGTCTAATTGTGAGGTGACTCTGTGATCAAACATGTAGTCACTGTACTGTAGTGTACAAAGAATGTAATACCAGTACTGGATGCCCCCTGTTAACTGAGGATTCAATATTATTGTTACTTTCAATTTAAGAAACCCGTTTGTACTGTAGGTATATTCTTTCATAAGGAAGTACATATATATATGGTAGATAGGAAATAGATCTGCAGATAAGCCCATATGTGAATAGGCTTGCATGTTGGAGGCCTTACGACGGGCTGGGTTAGCTAATAAAGCTGGAAGAAAGAACTGTTTACAATCATTTATATTTAGATTTATTGTACTACCTGTTCCATATTTAGGCTTAATATGAATAATGATAGGATCCAACACCGATTCCTCGACTTAGTATTGGAGGATACCGCAAGTCGGGCCTATGCAACATGATCAAGCCTCATGACTCTGCTCGGGGGTTTCCGACCAAGTCAATTCTATTACTAAAACGCCTCCGTCACAAATTTTGAGCATTGTAGAGTAATCGTCAAGTTCCTGACAACAATCCTCTCAGAACGGCGGACGGATATCGATATCGGAAATCACTTGGATATAATATTGGGGAAAGACTCAACTTCCCAATTCTCGATGAACAATATACCATCTGAACGACCCTAGAAGGCATTTTTGAACTCTTGCACAATAGTTTACTTTGCGAGTCAATTCGGTAATTTTTTACGGAACATTACTACTAGCCTTGCAACTTCTCCCGAGTTATTATAGAAGGTTGTAAGTTCTCATGGGAGAGAGAGGTTCCTATGAGAGTGGATACATTCACTCAAACAAGGTCATCTACATGCTTCTACTCTCTGTGGGTAGACAGAGACTATAGCCAGTCTTTGTGACACTTATGGGACCATGACAATCAAGAGCTCACTGATAAACGGACGTCAGTTACAACACTCAAAGAGGAACTCTATCAGGTACGGACATTCCTAAAGTACAATCTAGCTCACCTGCTTACTTTCCCGAATGACATTTAGGATTACTGCAGCAATTCGGCTTCCCTTGGAATCAGTGATTCAGCTTAAAGTGAAGATTGGGAGATTCAGGGTCACGTTTGTTCTCTTATCAGGATTTGTTAAGTCCATGCCTTGTAGACTTTAATTTACAAGATTGAGTGGGGAGGCTGGAGCACACGCTTCGGTGGCGGCGTACCGATTTGAGGGATTACGGAAATGATATCGGAATTGCGGGGTAAACGTCTTGGGTGCTGGAGAATTGCGCTCTCCAGACAAGCACTGAAAGATTTTCAGAAATCGAAGTCTGAAGGTACGTACTCATAATTGTTCTCGAGGAGCTCTCGCCCCGTACCTGGTGGAGATTGGTATATTAACGCAAGATTGAACAGGAAACTTTTAACACAGAGAATCTCTTTCAAGCAAAATATGGGGTTGACCAGGGTTACGATTAAGGGGTACACAAGCAGATTGTCAGAGGTAAGTTAGGCCTCCAGAAGGAAATAAACGAATACTATCTTAATCATGGAAAATCTATTGAAGCATATACTTACTTGCATGATATACTAGTGTGGAGAATTGGCGATGAAAAAGAGGTATGTGCACAATATTGTGAGGAATCAAGATAAGGGACGCAGTTAATCTTGTTTGTCGAGATCAAAACAAGTGGCCATCCCAAAGCATTGCCAACTGCAAGGCGAATCGAGTTGATGAGGCTCTGGGGATCAAATTATCTGCCATTCATGTGATATGACCCAGACAAAGCCAATCGATTCACAGTTGGCCTGACATTTCCGAAGACAGAAAAGCTCTTGATGTTCTCATTTCTGGTAATGGGAGCATGAGCTCGAGCTCTCTGATTGAATTTATGGTATTGTCATTTATTGACAGATAAATTTCATATCTCAATTTTCAACATCATCCATAGCAACCACAATGCTGATTTTCTGTTTGACATCAGCAGTACTGAAAGCAAGTCTTTGATCTAGATAGCAGCATTCGTTCTGGGAAGAAGTGGAAACGGAGAGATATCATGGTGGCTTTGGCAAGAGCGCAAAGCGTTGGAACCGTCAATCGTCTTCGCCAGGTTGTTTTTAAATTGGCTGAATTCTCTGGTCGGCAGTTGCATTTATAAGATATAGGTCCTACATAACACATAGGCTCGCAAGCTGAAACAAGAACTCTATGGATTAATCAGGGCTCAACTTATCAACCAAGAGGCGTTCGGGGAGCCAAAGCGACCCTCCACCGAAGAGGAAACGGACGCTCCTCAAGGGAATATGGCTACAAAGTCTTTGTTATGTCTCTAGCCAGAAGCTTGTGTGTACATTTGGTGAATTTATGTACTGTTGGGGAATGTCCACTCCATTCACGTTCGTCTCACCATAGAAGCGGAAATGCATAACGGCCTAAAAGGTTTTTTTATTTGCATAGTCAGTATAGGTAGCGGGTTCTATATATATCTCATCGTGGTGCTTTGTATGAAGTATTTCAGATCCCGGACCTGTCGCTTCCACACCAATTTTAGTAGCTGGTTCCAGCTCCTCTGATGCAATATATAAAGACATGCAATTTTGGGTTAAGAGTGTGAGCTATGCTAGTGTGCAGGAAGTCTTTTCTGCCTTCCTTTCTTCTCGCCTTCCGCCCTCTCTTATTTTAGAAAAAAAAAGTAGAGGAGGGGAAAATGCGGAAAGTAACTTCTTGTCACTTTCCCACCTTTTCAACTAGTTGAGAAGTTTGAACGCTAATACGCAGTATACATGGATGAATAACCATAAGGGCAAGAGGCCCCTTCCTCCATTCGTTGCAAGTATAACTTATCACATTCGTAGTGCTTTATCTGCCAGAGTTGGGGTAGTCCTCTGCCACCATGATGGAAGAATCCACGACTTTTTTCAACTTATTTTGGCTTGGCACCCCCCCAATGTGGTAGTTGGGTGCACCATATTTGTTCTAGTGCAAAGCATTTGCGCGGGGCGGCAGATTTATTTACTTAAACCTGACTGCATACTCAGTTTAAATCAAATAAAATAGTGCAAGGCATTATGTATATAGGTTATTCCTCTACCCTAATTCGTGCTAAGTCTGTTTGCATTCTGTAGTGCTATGGTATGACTAAGTATCTATCCAGTTCTTCATATACCTCCCCTCCCAGTGCCAAAAATGCACTAAAAAAATAGCACTGGCTTCCAGCTTGTGTTTGGGGCTAGAGTACCCCTTAGTTCAACGGTGTAAGGTACAATGCTGTACGAAACATCATTTCACGGCCGAGCAATCCTTGTACAGTACAGCTAGATATATGGTAGACACTAATTTATTGCAAGCTCAACTATAATCAAAACAAACGCAATAAAGAACCATTTCACAGAGGCATGAAACCAAAGTAGTAAGTTGGAGCCGTGGCACGAGTGATTTCCAGAATCATCGCTTCAATTAACTACCAAGCCCAAGGTGCCTGAGCTCACTCACAATCACATCCTCATCTTGATTGCCTTCGCCAGAATCATCTAGCTCATAGACCCTTCCAGGCACAAGTGCCTGGAGTAGTTTGACACCTTGTTTATCTTCATGGTGATACTCCTTGGTGCCCTTACCAGAAACTTTTCCCCCTACTAGCGTCGTGAATGTCAAATCTGCCGACTCTAACTTCAGGAGAATCTTGGCTGGGATTAACCAGTATTCACGGAAACCAATAACGCACCGCGCCCTGATGAAGTGCTTTCGGGACTGGGCATCGCTGAAATCGGTTTTGTATGTGAGGAGTGGGTAGACACCTAGTGTACAGTGAGTATACATATCATACGCTATGAGATGCACAACATGATGGGGCATACTTGGATGTTCCAGGTCTGAAGGGGCGGTGTCTTCTTCACTATAATAAATCTCCTGTTCAGTAACTAGCAGAGCTTTTTGAGCTTCTTCAGAGTAGACGATAGGACAGCGACAGGTAAATTCGGAGGTGATGCCGATTTCTTCACGCATGAGTGCTCCCTTTCTTGGTCAGCTTGAACGGGGCTGCGGGGTATTTAAGCGGCTCATTAGCTAACGTACTTTTCGAATAAGCCAGTCCATGCGATCAAGGCACACCGGGCCCCCAAAGATAGGGTCCATGGCAAGCTTGCTGCGCGGATGAACACCGAACTTGAAGGGCTCAATGATGCTGATGCCATAGTGGTATCGGGCTCTGCGGCTCTCCACTATACCCCACTGTGATTTTTTGCCAGCCCCATGCATGTGGATTCCGTGCTTGACCGCGCCGAGGACGATTGCAACGGCCCTAGTCAATGGTAGCAAGTCAGTCAACATTATTGATGCCATCAAATTGAAGCTTTCGTTCATCGAAAACGGTCAAGGAGGTAATTCTTACGGGTTTGGAGGCCTGATCAATTTGATCTCCTTGCCGTCCTTATTCCGTACATTGTCTTTAAGCCAATCTGCCAGATACTGTGAGGAACCGAATCCCCCAACCAAGATAATCCCCTGGGCCCAGCTTCATCAGTTCCCAATTGCAATGCCACGTATGCAGCGCATCAATTATACCATGAGGAGAGGAAGGACACACATTGACATTCTTCTTAGTTGCCTCCTGAGCCATGTTGACCTGCTTCTGCACTAATCTCGTGATGTCTGTAAATGTACGCTCAAAGATTTTCTTAAGCTCGTTGTTCGGAATCGTAATTCTCATCTTCTTCACGCGGATATTGGAGTCATCCGAGTCAGGAACTCCCGGAAGTGCACAAGTCACACAATTATCATCATCGAGCTCATCATCGAGCTCATCATCGTGGTCTTTGTCGGGATAGAATTTGGGCTTGATTTCCATTTCGAAATCTTTACGCATCACTTGACGATCGTCATCATCCATCCTGTCATATGCCCTATCCGGGGTGAAGTGGTAAGCAGGGGAATCTTTAATCCTGGGCGCATCGATGAAGGCGACTTACTCTTGGCCAATTCGGCTGATCACCAAATCTTCAAAGCGTCGATTCAGGACTGTGGAGCCACAGAGGCCCCCAGTGCCAATGGTGCACTCGCTGACTTTCAGAGGCGATATTTTTGTGACTTCGTAAGGGATCAAATCCTGTTGTAGAAGTCAGTTGTTTCTGTTGACCTTTGCAAATTGGAGGGAGATTAAGTATGCAAGCTTCGCGGTGGCCTTCCCAATAACATGAGGGTGATGATTTTTTTTTTTTTTTCACCAACAAACAAAATAGGTAACGTACCACAGTCCCACCGCCACAATCTGCAATTACGTAGACATCACCGACCTATATTTTTATGTAGTTAGTGATTATGGTTCCTCGAGTGACCTTCCCTGAAGAGCCAAACAGACTTTCAAATTTCCCTTCATTTCATCTAAATCGGTGAGACAGTGCACTGCGGCCGCCTCCGGCTCGGAAATCATAAATATCTGCTTCTCTGACAGGCCCGCATCTATGGCCGCCTTTTTTGTAATCTCCTTCGCCTTGTCATCCCAAATCTGCCACCACATATATATTATTAGCAATGAAATCTGCCTAAGCATCTATGGTTCCCTACTGCTGGTACTGTCAGACAGCACTTAATCTCCACCGCTCCTTCATCCCCTAACTGTTCCTTCAATACAGGAAAACTCTCTCCGATTCTGAATTGTACAAACTTATACAACGACCTCAAGTAATCTGCTGCCAGATCAGCCGGTTTTTTTCCCGCTGGGATCGCCTTGATTGTTGTTCGGAGCTGAGCGAGGTTTGTAGATTTGCTCTCCGGGTACCCTTTCAGCCCCTTTCTTTTGAGTCGCTGGAGAAGTTCCGTAGGGGTGGTGTAATCGCCTTCGTTCAGGAGGAGCTTAAACCACTCGAGACGCTTGCTGGCCGGTGTTGCTGGTACGTAACCCCATTTGATTCCCTTACTGCTATATCTCAAAACGGAGGGAACTTTGTCGGAGGATTGATTCTATAGAAGTTAGCGTTGGAAGAGGTAATTTTGGGAGGTAATGAACCTGATCAGGCCAATCTCGATTATGATGTGTTTTATTACTGGCTAAATTATGCTGTGATTGTGACGAACCGTTTAGTGGTTAGCCACGAAGATGAAAACGGGATTTATAGATAGGGGCCTTATACCCAAGCTACACCAGAGAATGTAGTTCCAAAGTCAATTCCAATGATGAGTGTGTTTTGCTGGGGCTTTTTTCCAGGGGCTGATGTAGCATTGTTTCCTGCTGGTCCAACATTGTTGCTTGCTGGTCCAGCATTGTTGCTTGCTCGCTGCTTGTAAGATGCGGGTTTACGCTTCGTCTTCTTTGGCATAATTAATATTTAGGTACTTATTAGCTAACGGAGACGGCAGACACAGTAGTTGTTGGAGAGAAGTAATTGTGAAGAGACTAATTGTGAAGAGAGCAGTTTAATGAATGACTGTACGGTAAACGTCACAGTATTAATAGGTGCGCAAGCCATCACCACCTCACACAACCAGACTACATGCATGCATTGACCATCACCCCATTACGAACAACGCTTGAAATATCATATCTTATTTGGGCCTAGTACATGTGATGGACAGCAACAACCACCAGCTGCGTGCAAACGGATCGTTATCTCTACGGTACTTCTTCCCTCTTCTAAGAAAAGGAATATCCACACTAAAGAGATATTATATGGTTTCTTGGACTAGGAACAGTTTGAGCATAAAACAAAATGCTACAGTCCTTTTCTATTTTTTATCCAATTCAGGTGCTGCTTTGTTGTTTTCCCTGGTTACCGCAGATCCACAAAAACTGGAGTTTTGAAGCACAGGCAAGGCACTCACATTCAAATATCAAGATATGATAGCAACTGACCTCATGGTTTCAGGGCCTGCGAGGTGGCACAGCACCCCATGTCGACACTGCACTCCTGAAAGCCCAGATCAACTGCCTCACGTCACAGCGAGATGAAGCCCTTCATGTGCTCCAGCAACTTGAAGATTTCGCAACCGCCGTTTACCCCGCTTACAAAAGTCTCTCGCTGAAGAAGCTGAAAGCCAAACTGAATGTACGGGGAGACTGTAACTCAAAGCTCTACACATTCTATCAAACCACTCTATATCTTCTATCGGACTTAGAGAAGAGGAAGGAAACAATTTCTAGCCTAACAAGTGAGATTTTGCGATTCGGTGATACCCAGCTTGAAGCGAATCGAGATGACTATTATTTTGCCACTAAGTTTGCCGGGGTGTTTAGGGCGGTGGAAGAATGGGTGTATCTTAAGTTCCTGGATGCAGATATTGAGCAACAGCTAGAGGCGGGGGCGGTGAATTTATTACGTGAGAGGGCCGGTGGAGATTGGCAGCGATGGTTGAAGGAGGAGCATCTCCTCCTGTTAACGAGTGTTGTGTCCGAGATGCTTGTGAGTCAGGTGCTGGAACCCCCCCTCCTCGGGGTGGTCGATAGTTTTGTTGCTCTTATCAAGTCGGCTATTGAAAAGTCGTTTCTAGAAAGTAGGCAAGAAGGGCCTAATGCCGGCTCAACCTCAAGGCTTACTCCGTTCACAGATACCGATGCAGACATCAAGTGGCGTGCCAAAACCATTGAGGTCCTGACCGACTCTCCACTATTCTGGGAGGCCTTCCAGCCGACCGCATATAACGTGTTCGACAGCATCCTCAACACTTTCTCACCTCTAACATACAAAGATACTCAGACGCGCACGAAGAAACTTGCAGCACTGATTAAGGAAGGGGGCTCGGTTGCAATTGAATGCCAGAAGGAGCCATCACAGTTCAAATTCAAGAGGTTCCCCCCAGGATCAAGATGTAAGGCGAAATTGGTCTCGGATGCAAGGAATAGGGTTAAAGATAGGATGTTAGAAAGGGAGGAAGATAAGTGGGTAGTTGCTATGACAGTAGCGCCCGCTGTGTTGAGAGTCTCGCATGGATCTGGGAGGGTGGTTGTCGTGTTGAAAGCGAAGGTAGTGCTTGTGGAGCGAGCTCAGGAGAGTAATGGGATCAGCAAGCAGCTAAGTGGCAGTGAGGAGGAATTCGAAGGTGCCAGTTGCAGTGAGGAAGAAGGAAGTAATGAGGAGGGCGGGGAGGAAAGCAGCAGCGAGGAGGGCGGGAGCATGGGGGAGGAATGCAGCGAGGACGGCGGGAGCAGGGGGGAGGAAGGCAGCGAGGAGGGCGACAGCAGGAGGGAGGACGGCGGGAGCAGGGGGGAGGAAGGCAGCGAGGAGGGCGACAGCGAGGAGGGCGACAGCGAGGAGGGCGACAGCAGGAGGGAGGACGACGGGAGCAGGGGGGAGGAAGGCAGCGAGGAGGGCGACAGCGAGGAGGGCGACAGCAGGAGGGAGGAAGGCAGCGAGGAGGGCGAGAGCAGGGGGGAGGAAGGCAGCGAGGAGGGCGCAGTGGAGCTCGAGAAAATGAGCGGTGAGGAAACAGGGATCAATTCAAGGTTTGCCTAGGGAAATAGACTAGCACTACGATATCAAACATCTACAGCGTCAGGTCAAAATTGCTGCTGGATTAATATTTGGTCCATATCGCGGCAGTAACAAGTGCTTAGGCATGAGGCCTCCAACTCGCTCTACAAGCTTTAAGCTGTTTCAGGGACTAGTGTGAGGCCTCCAACGATGTCACAAGCCTCTGGCAGATATACATAGGTACACAGAATTTCCGCAGGTTACGTAGATCAGGACGAGTCGGCCGGGTTAGCTGCCTCGAGAATGCAAACGCACGCGGTTGGGCATGAAAACCCTTTTGACAACAGGCCCGCAACCCAGAAAGTCTAGCGTCAGGCCTACATACACGCGGCGGGACGGCGCCAATGCAACCAGCCAGGCTAGCAGTAGTTATTCCTGCAGCTCCATCACTTTGTCACTGTAGTAAACCAATCGGTGTCGACAGCAACCCATCTCCGACGATGAAAGTCACCGCCGCACATATTTAAATCTAAAATCTGGTATTAGGTGGGCATGCACGCTAATAGCGCCCAGGCTGGTCGGTGTACAAACACTACCACCGGATTAGCTTGCTTTGATAATGACGTGACGTGTTGATCTTCTGATATAGGGACCGATGGTTTTATTTATGGTTTAGATAAACTGTTATTAGGTATGCTCAAACGTCATAGGTACTATGCATGTGTTCTAATTCAGCTGGTGTAAACCCAGACTGAAAATTTGGTCTTGTCAGAACCGTAGGATGTACAGTCATATGCGGAAAGTCTTTGAGGGGCCTGCTTATTGCTTTCACCGGATACCTATGTACTTATCCTGTGGTTCTAGAGCAGGCCATGTAGCATTGCTGCTAGAATTCACATGGAGCTTAGAGGTTCGTTCGCTACACACACCGGAAATCAGACCAGACAGCTGCTATATCAAAAATAATGCTCCCTTAAGAATCCCCATTCGTTGACGCCTTCACCAGGCTACACCTTAACAAGCTATGCGTGATTGACTGCTGTGGGCGTGGGCCAGCTGGTGCGCGGTTACGTCTTGCGCTATTAGCCGCTTATAGGTGTTCAATATCCCAATGGATGATTGTTTCTCCAGCAAGTTGTCATACAGTACTACGCCGCTTATGTGTTATATTTTCGCATGCTGTACAGAGTGGTTACCGGTCGAGCAAGGATAGAAGGAGAAGTGTCAACGTTAACATCATCTGGCTATACTGCACGTGCAAAGTGTCGCCACAAGCAAACAATTTCTCTATGGCAGGAGTATGCAGAGAGTAAGTGTTGGAGTGTGGGGGTGTGGGAAGAATGTGCGGGTAGTTCCATTTCTCAGCAAATTCCTGGAAATAGGCAGCTATAGGCAATCAGCCTAGGCACCGACTCTCAGATTACAGTAGAGCACACCTCAATATTCAGATCCATATATTCCAGTGGTAACCAGGTTAACAGTTATGAAACATGCCGAAGTATTCAAAATACATGTACACTAGTGGTGGTCAATTTTAAACTGAGTTTTGAAAACTCAGTTTATGCGACAACTGCACTAGTCCCAATATAGCACAAACTTGAGTTTTCAATTGACCCACTAGTGGTGGTCAATTCTTAAACCTGAGTTTTGAAAACTCAGTTTATGCGGCAACTGTACTAGCCCAATATAGCACAAACCTGAGTTTTCAATTGACCGACTCTGCGTGAAATTCTCAGTTACGCGCTCTTAGTCATCTCCATATCAACAACATGCCTCGATTGACCCAACGACAAGTCTTGTTAGAAGAACTTCATACAATGGCACAACAGCTCATCGGTCTAATGATGTATGATTCTAGTGAAGACCTAATAGACCTACTGAAGGAGCTGTGGGAAGTCTATAAGATAATAGCAGCACGTCGCTATATAGCAGCTCGTAAAATCAGTGCTGGAAGGCATTTGATTTTTCAAGGACCATCAGTTTTGGAGAACTTGATTAAGAATTATCCAGAATCAGCATTCTTAAATCTATTCAAAATGCATTATTGGGTGACATAAGCTGATTGCTGCTCCTTGTAGGTCGTATCGTGCTTGAGTTGGATCCTATCGTATTGTTGAGTTGAATTGTTTTGCTCTGTCGAGGCTTTTTGGCTGCCGTCAAAACTGCAGTTTGGCTGGTTACCGACTCTGGTAAAAGCTCTGGCCAATGAGCGCAAAGCCAAGACACCAAGGCGCTGCCAAGAGGTTGCATAAACTGAGGTTTAAGAATTGACCACCACTACTTTAATATTTCCCCAGTTAACTTCAAATTGGATTCCTTTACCGATATACGTAGTTAAGGGTTGGGTCGATAGTGTTATTTAAGTGACATGTACAGTTCTTGAGATCATGACCACGGAATTTTTTTTTAACGAAATTCAGGGTCTCTGCAAGAGCTCTCGTGGGACATCTTGCATACGCTTCTCTGGGCGTGCGACAGGTGTGTGCGGGCGGAAGGTACTGTGTCGAATGTGGATCATTGCGTAGGACGCAGTGCTGTTCACCGGCACTATTTTTCATGAGAGCTCTCACAGTAGACATCAAGTATTCTCTATAACCATTAAATACCGTGGTGAAAGCTAATCTCAGGTGTAATGTACATATGTGGGTAACTAGTGGTTCCAGGTCCTAAAGTGTTGTGGTCCATAATAGAAAACTTGAAAATTTTTCTATCAGGGATCATGCCGGCCAGGATTCAATACCTATTAATACCAGACTAGGTCTGTACAGAACCCAATTGCAACACAGGTGGTTGATCATAGCCTCTCGTGCCTAGCATGCCATGCATATGCCATGATTACGCCTTGGTCTGTCAGAAGATACGTGTGTGCATAAGGCCGATTCAGGGTAACTAAACTATTATGTTATTCAGGTTGGGGAAAGAACGAAATTGTTAAGTAACCCCGTAAATTCGACCTGTGTGGTTGAAAACCATTCAATAACGATTTCAAGATTTCAGAAGCATTTCTGGGTTCCTTTCCGATTCTGGTGTTTGCTCATGCCTACATAGTATCCAGGTATTTAGTCCCAGACGAAGTGGCAAGCACATCATGAATGCCGTACGATAGGCGGCGTTTTAGACACGCATTTACTCATTAACAAACAAACTACTAGACTCCATATCGCCCTCCTCCATCCTCTTGACCAACAAAGGCAGTGAAGTGTGATGTAAACGTAGGCGAAAAAACGCCAGCTAGTGAAGACTAAATCGCTAAAATTGGTGCTGTGCGCACTGTTCGTAGTGAACATAAAGGGGTGATGTTCGCGGACAAATTTAGAAATATGAAAATTATCCACTCCTAAGGAGCGACTTTCATAAAGCAAACAACATAATCCGTAACCATTGCGCTTTTATATTTGGAACCATCCTAACTACCCTAATCCGCCAACCTCTTACCCTGAGATGCCAGCCACATTGGAATAACGAGCACTAGCACGGGTTCTTCTGCAGCTCCTGGCTGCCATCCAATGGAATATCTTTGCTGCCCCCGCGTAATTCAGGACTGGAATGCTCTATTGATCGAAGGGTGGAGAGCGTATATCTCAGCATTTTATCACCAGATCACACCATCCGGAAGGGCAATTATGGCATTAATAAATTGTGCCTCGAGCTCAGCAAAGCAGATGTAATCATAGGCAAGAGTAGAGAATGAGTACTCTGGTGGTCTTAATTCAAATTGGGGTTCCCTGAATCTGAGTAATTATAGTTATGTCCGTTATTATAGAAGGGGTGTTCAAATCTCAGGGGCACCAATGCAGCCTCGATGAGGAATTGGTGGTACTAGCTATCATAGAGGTGGCTAGGCAGGGTTTCCTTACTCAGCTGTTGTGTAGGTAGGTATGGATGATTTCCATCACCCACTACCTGCTGTATAATTGACTACAGGCAACATACATCTTATTAGTGCTTCTCATATAGCCACTGCTACTTAGTAACAATTCATTATAAGCATATGTGAGTAAGCAATAATTGATAATAGGAGACTAGAGTTTACTGTACTATGGATGTTTGAGGGGAGAAGGGATAGTGAAGAAAGCACTTGTTTTATTAGTGAAGCAGTTCTTTTTCTGCCCCAAAAAGAGGGATGACTGACCTTGTCCTCCCGAAATATGCCTTGGCCTAGTCTTCCTAATATTGCTAAAGTATACTCAAGCGTGACACATACGAGTTCAGTTCATAATCATAGCCGCTCGAGCTGGCTGATCATGAAGTTCAAGCCGGCTCAAGCCAAGGCATAATAGAATACTAAAGTTAGTTTCATATATGTATATATGTTTCAATTTTTAGACAGAGCTGAATTAAACTGGTATTATGAACAATAATTATAGGTACAAAACCATACTTACTATCACTCATGTACACTATTACTCGTGTACCACAATAGTATCAGAAATATCCTCAAACTTGGAAATATTAAATTGAATAGTATTGGTTTTAGATTGAGTAGATTTGAATGCATGTGGGTGAGCTGATAAACAGAAGGCTCGCCGTTTGCGTCCTAATAGACCATTTACTAGCTCATTGTATGATACTCTTGATTAGACCATCATTGTTTAGTCTCCTTATCATTTCTTAAATTGATAGGTACTTTGGAGTCCGAAAACGTTAAGAACAATTTTATATTCAAGATATTTATCTTCATCAAAGCGTGTTCAATTGTGATTAGCAGCAAAGCTACTACGTATAGAATCTGGAATTAAAGAGCCTCTGGACATTTTTCATATGTTTTGTATGTAAGAGTGGTAATATTACTAAGGTACCTATGGTTATATAGGTTCTGGACCGCTCACGGGCAATTGATTTAATCACTGAATTCGGTAAATAAATCTGATATAAGATTAGTATACTAATTAGATATGCCTAGTAGATCTGATATTAGATTATAGGTCCTAAATAAGATATTGATTTGGGGTGGGCAGTTGTTGATGCTGGGCACGGTATTCATAGTTTAGAAGCACAGCTGAGATTCGGTATCGTAAGATTTATTCATTCCTCAAGAATCAATATATTACAAACGCCCTTGGTTTTCTACTGGTTTATTTACCTTTTTACACCTCTACCGTTCATTTTCGCTATGTCCACAACTCAAGCATAAGGCAATGCACCAGGCCCAGCTATAGGCTACTCTTGAGCACTAGCTAGAGTTCCGGACCTCCAACCTATGAAACCTTTTTTCAATGGAATATAAGAAGCCTTTCATCAGTATCTATGTACTCCACTTCACTTGCAATTGAACACTTACTATGACCATTATCAAGGATAGCTTTTATAGACTGAAGATTCAGGCCATAGTCCAAAACTGAGCAGAAATGAAGAGAAAGCTCACTTTCGAGTTTTGCAGAAGTTTTATTTGGATAAAGACGAAAGAATATGTTGTAGAGATGATACTGGAAAAGAGCTTTGAGTTCTTCGTGATTGCCAACTGATTGTTGTGATCTCCAATACGTATTGTGCAATTCCTCATGGAGGTCCAGAAAGGCAATTGATATTATTAGAGGACAATATTATGGAATAATTAGGCAAGAAGTTTGTTGGCTAAGCACATAAGGTATGGAAAATAAATTCTTGACTTTGAGTCCAGAAGAAAAATACTAAATAATATAGGTGTGTGGACTTAACAATCCAAATCGAACAAGACCACCTTTCAAGCTAATTGTAGTCAATAGATAATTTGAACGAGTTTAAGTTGATCTAATTGACATATTATCTTATATCAGACCTACCGGGTATATCTAATTAGTATACCAATCTCACATCAATTTATTTACTGAATTCAGTAATAAAAATTATTGCCCGCAAGCGGCCCCAGATAATATATAACTGGGCTTGACAATTGGGATTTTTAAATTTTACGAATAGCTGATGGGGATATAATCCGATAACAGTAATTTACTTCAGTCAGAGGTCATACTAACTATATTCAGAATGATTGCTGAATGATGCAGCTGCCCCGTTCACCAATTAAGCTCGAGCTTCCGAGAAATTCATATAAGGTGATTCCGAGCAATCCATATAAGCCCATATAAGCTTGTTCCCAATAATTCATCCAAGCAACTCATCATCTTGCTCCAACTTTCCTCACTGCTGCCACTGTTATCTATTTAAACCGCCGTTTCTTTCAATCGCCATTTCTACTGTTTCCGATGATTCCATTGCATCTAGTTTGTTTATAATCCTTACACTGTCCTCTCCTATGTTCAACTTGTTCCGTTAGATTTGTTCCTCTATAAGATTTTATTTTTATTAAAACAAAAACAAATTTCAATCTAAGTAACCATGACCGTAACTGCGCCATGCCTACCGTCAGTTCATACACCAAAATGCGAGAATGATTTCACAGCAATTTATTGGGGCTAACATCACGAGTCTCGCTAACATCGCCATTGGTGAACGGTTCGACCCAACTGTAAAATAGCGTCCCTTGACAAATCGACATGATTAGTGAATGGGCCAGAGGTTTACCCCACAAATCGAACGATCTAGACTAATCGGCCGGAATTTGCTACTACTAACTCAGTATTTAAGGTCGATTTTTTTTTTTTAGTCTATACCCGCGATCGACCGTAAAGGTCTAAAGAGCGATAGCAACCAGTTATGGCGTCCTCATTGCACCCAGGTATGATAATGTTTGCAGTATAGGGTACTTACAGTTGCTGAATTTAAGTATCAGCGACTTCAACGCCTATAGTAATACCCTTCTCCCCCATACATGGCTGTTCAATATCATGAGTAAAGCCCCTATGGGTTCCTTATACAGATGACGCTCGATACAAGCATACCAGGTATAAGCATATCGCATACAAGCATACCTTCGCCGGTTCCAAATACACCTGGCATGCAGGGGCCACATTAGCTAAGAATGTGGGATTTTGCACGCCAGGGGATTCCCACACCGCACATTTTTTAGCTAAGCTTGGCGTCTTCGATAGTCGCTTTTAAGACGCACCATGTCCAGCGCTAGAGAGGCTAGTGCAAGCCAGACTAGTCCAGCGCAAGGCTTTGTGAACATTCTGTTTATATGTGCTTATATGTATTCATACCAGCTCATAGCACACGCATTCCTTCTTAGTGTCCGCATCTTTGGTGCAGATGGAAAAAAGAATCTGATAAGATTCTACTTAAGATAAATCACATGTGCCGTCTTAAACTGGCTGACTTAAGACGCTGTCACGTCCAGCCTCCGTTCTGCGGCGTCTAATCTGTAGGGGTATTCAGAGTAAAAGTATTCGGTTCAGACAACATCCGGATTTATCCGGTCGTAAAAGTCCGCTAGTCTGAATACCCCTCAAAAAAAACCGGATACTTTTGCGAAATATCCGGGTCGAATATTTGGGCACTTCTACGGCGATTTTTGGGACCATGTATCCGGTCTTGGCGCATCACGAGGTGTGCCAGCATCCATACATGTCACATGATTGCGCATATCACGTGTGTAGCATGTCATGAGTAAGCGAAAAATTTACGCTATGGCTTTTGGTGACGGATCCTAGTAAAATCATCACCAGCAGCGATTTTGCGAGCAACTCAACACCACACGAAATCAACGTTTGACTAGAATTTTTGAGAGTATTGGGTGCAGAGAGCGTGAGAATCATTCCATTCAAGGAGCAGAGGTAAGTATAGGCAGGCGAAATGAGGTGATAGGGTTAGGGGGGTGCTAACAGGTTTGATGATAGATGGGGAGAAAAAAGGCCGTTAGTACAGCATCTCAAGATGTTCATCCGCCGAGTTCACAAGCCAGAAGCCAGATTGCATGGGCAGGGTAACTAGATACCTCACTGGCATTGCTGATAAAGAATAATTGGTCTACCTATCAATCGTGCAGAAGTAAAATGGATTGGTGCCGGAAGTGGGCGGAAAAACTGGGAATTCTTCATCAAGACCCAAGCGGTTTCTGCTTACACGTGGCATTTCCTATTCGTGGCACTCAGGCCCTGTGATCTCCGAAGGGTTGGAGGTGCTGCCTGAGATGAGTTGCTATGCCGGTTGAAATGAGTTGAGTAGCTATGCTAAGCGCTCATATAAAAAAGGACTTAGAGAATTTCAAGTCTCATTTTGTTGTGCCGTTGCTCAGGTTATGCAGTCCCCTGAGCAGCTATGCAGTCTCGTGATATATCTACCTGGATATGAAAACCCATGTATGAACCGAATAAAAAAAACGTTGTCCGGCGATATCCACTGAATATCCGGTACTCTAGTTGTGATTTTCCCGATTACTTTTTCCCCGACCCGAATTCTTTTTTTCATCGTAAACCACCGGATAAAAAAAAAAAACCTTTTTTTTATTCGGTTTTTCATATCCGGTTTTATTCGCCGGATACTTTTACTCTGAATACCCCTTGTAAATAGAATCTGAAGGTGCCGCCAATGATAAAAGCCGCAAAGATAAAATGATAGTACATCCCTAAATAAGTATACATCAGATATAAAGCCACGTTACCCTGATGTCATATATGGGATTTCTGAGTAGGATTTCTCCGCTCCCTCATCACCAAGAAAAAATTGGCGTCAGACGCACCACCCATGCGTCCTGTGTGTCCTGTGCATCTGGACGCGCCGTTGCGTCGCACCATAATCCTGATACCGCAAAAGCCGTCGGACATAAATTAGTTGTACGCCTTCCGCCTGACGTAAATTATTTGTACGCCTTCCGCCGGACGATCTGGTCTGTCTTTATTACTTCCTGGACGTCATTTATAACATGAATTTTCAAAGAATTTTAGTGCGAACTCGTGCATATATATTGAACCTGGGGTATTCTTCTGCGACCTATATCTATTCTAGTTCCCATGCAGCAGAAATATATCCAAAGTTATTGAGAAATAGATATATACATGAAACACGCTCCCTCGTACACTTGCTCTAATACTCTAACACTCGCTCCAATGCTCGCTCCAATGCTTGCTCCAATACTCGCTCCAATACTTGCTCCAATGCTTGCTCCAATGCTCGCTCCAATACTCGCTCCAATGCTCACTCTAATGCTCGCTCCAATACTCGCTCCAATGCTCACTCTAATGCTCGCTCCAATGCTTCGCTCCAACACTCGCTCCATTGCTCACTCTAATGCTCGCTCCAATGCTTCGCTCCAACACTCGCTCTAATGCTCGCTCTAATACTCGCTGTAATATGCCTTGGAAATCCTAATAACAGAGGTCAGCTATGTGAGTTCATCTTGGAGGCCTAGCAATGCTCCTACCTATGCCATACGAAGTTGCTGGGTCACTCAGGGAATTCTATAACAGATGTTAGCGTTGCGTGGTCATATCAGTGGTCTGCTATTGCTACTACCTATACCGATCAAAGTTTTTATTTGCGCTGGGAATCCTGTTAAAAAGAGGGGAAAGCGAAGTATATATACAAGAATCCCTTAGTGGCTGAGGCTGCTAAGGCCGTCAATGAGCTAAACAGCGCGATAACGAAAAAAGAGAATAATGAGAACCTCAATAGAAGTGGCCCAGCTCTCCTAAGCACGCTAGAGGATAACTGAGATACCAAGTATGATAAGAGTCGCGCTAGAAGTGGGCCCATCTCCCAAGCACACTAGAGAATAACTGAGGCAGCGACCTGTACCATGTTAGCCAGCCTACTATGCCTGTGCTGGTAATAGTCATATTGGGAAATCGTAGCCTGTGCTTTTCACTAGTCTTGATCGACGATACTTATGTATGGACTTCAACCTAGTATCATAGTCTGGTTGGCACTCAACCTAGGCGAGATTGAGGCTCATATATATTGTAGCAACTCATGCATTTGTGGCTTATATATATGTTGTAGGAACTCATGCATTTGTGGCTTATATATATGTATATACACGAGAAATCCATGCATTCGCACCTTATACATAAGTATATACACGAGAAATCCATGCTTTTACGGCTTGTACATACGCAGCTTATACATACCATCTTTCACGGGGATGCAGATCATCACAGGGATGTGGATCAGCCCCCGCGCAGATCAGTGGTGGGCAGCTGCGGGGTAATTACAACATCAGTTCGCAACGGATTTGAACGCCAGTTGTAGCATTCAACTCTAGAGTTTGTCGTACCATATCCAACACCTAATACACATTTCTAAGAATCTAGGTCGTGGCCTGAGTGTTGGAAATAAAATTATCCGGTTTGTATAAACGTTTTAGATAACATGTGAAAACTCTACTTAGTGGTATATAGAAGCTGACATGGGAGTATAGAAGGCCTGAAGCACATTATGGGAAGGCTAAAGCAATGAAAGCAGGTATCGGAAGCCCAACGGGAGCTCCGAATCCAGCGAGCAATAGTGGCAGTTCAAGAGGGGAAATACAAATCGATCCGAAAAACAGCAGAAGCCTTTAGACTTGGATATACAACATTATATAGACGACTGAATGGTAGAGAATCCAGAGTAAGGTCATACATATCATAGCAGTTATGTACACCAGCTATTGTATGGTGGATCCTGAAATTAGAGGAGTGGGGATTTCCTCCACGTATAGCGCATATTAAGGAAGGTGTTGCATTATTAAAGGGAAAAAAATAGGATGAAAGCTCCATGGGGGCAAAAATTAGATTATATGCTTCCTTGATCATCACTCACAATTAGTTTCAAAGTTCAGCAGCTAGTTCGATAAGAAGCGGATCAAAGCTAGTGATCCAGGAATTATCCGAGATCATTTTAATAAGCTTTTACAGCTTAAGAGCCTATATCGGATTACTGTAGTCTCATGCCTGGATTACTGATACTACAACCTACAATATAGATGAGAAGAGGTTTCGCCAAGATATTTCAGATCGTACTAAGGTTATTTGTTTAAGACGAGGTCATGGAATGACTGGCAAGCTAGCAACTGACGGAAATCGTGAAATGATTACTGTTGTAGAAGCAATTGGTGGAGAAGGGATTGTATTGCCTCCATTAATTATCTAGTCTGGTTATTAATTATCTATAAGGAGCTGGGCACTATATGGGCTAGTATCAATCTTTAAAACATCTAGAGGTTGATTGTAATCAGTGGAAGTTTAGTGTATCAAAAAAAGGATGGACAAGTCATACCTTAGGGATAGAATAGATCAAGCATTTTCATGAGTGTACAAAAGAGTCGAAGGAGGTGAAAAATGGAAGATATCATTTACTAATTGTAGAAGGTCATGGGTCTCATATTACAATTGAGTTTATTGAGTTCTGCCTCAGCATCAATATCATTGCCTACTATCTTCCGGTGCATTCTACCTAGCCTCGAACCCAGGCTCTTGAACGTGAGAGGTCGAGTCGCTGTGTCCCTTAGTCATGTGATTGGTTGTGATGATGTCATGTGATTGGTTGCCATGCTGCTAGCGTAGTTAGTGGTGATTCAAATTTGATACCTCTCTGTACAAGATACCCACCTCCTACAACCACTTGATATCGGATTATTCTCACTACTACAGAAGGCATATGGAAAGCAGGTTGATCGGCTTGTTCGATTTGGTAATATTGTAATTAACAAAGGCAATTTTCTTCCAATGCTTATTGAGGCACGCAATGCAACATATACCCAAAAGAATATTCTTAGTGCTTGGTGGGGAGCAGGCCTTATTCAAGTTCCACACAATCCACGATATGTCTTAGACAAGTTGACGCAGGGACAAGTACTACCAAGAGTGTCACAACCGTCCCTTCCTAGCCTAGTTTGAGAGTCAGACGGGATTCCATCCGACTCTCATTATTGTTATTAATTGATATCGTTGTTATCTCAGTCCCCAAGATAAGGGGTCTCGGGAACCTTATTCCTTCCGGTGGCCTTAGCCAGCCAGGAAGGAAGCCTGTATATATAGCTTGCTCTCTCCGCCCTCTCGTTGGATCCCTATTCAACGTCTTGTATACAATACAGGACCTTACTTCTCTCCACGCTGGTACACCTTCCTTGTGCACCCCCCCTCCTAGCCTTGCCTTCACCCTCGCCTTCGACTTTGCCTTCGCCTCTGCCTTCGCCTTCGCACTCGCCTTCGCCCTCGCCTTCGCCTCGCCAGCTCGCTCTCTCTCCATACTCGCGTAAGCAACTTACACGAGTGTTAACCTTCCCAGCATACCTCCTCGTCTCGTCCCGTACTCTGCTCCTGCCTTTGCCCCCCTCCTGCCCTCTGCCTAGCTCGTACCCCTTGGCCCCTCAGCCCTCACGCCACGTTACACTACGTTGGATCGCCTGGGCCAACCGGTACGACAAAAGACGATGGATGCCCAAAACCCTCTACCGGGCACCAAATTCAAAATCTGGAGGGCCCGCCCGATCCCTTGAACCCCCGCAGAGTTGACCCCTTACCGCCGAGAGGTCATCGATATATTTGAAGCAACAGACCTTATTGGGGTGGAACTCGGCAACCGCCAGTCTGTTGCAGAGAATCGGCTGGAATCAGCCAATGCAGAAATTATCGACCTCCATAAGGAACTGGAGGCAGCCGGTACAACAATCGCCATGGAGCGGACCACGGTGCAAAACCTCAGCCGTACCCTGGCGAACCTCACCACCCCTACGCCAGCTACCACTACCACTACCAAAACCGAAAGTATCCCCACCCCCCCCAAGTTCAATGGGGATAGGCCTCATTTACGAGCCTGGAAGAATGTGGTGAACTTGAAGCTGAATAGGGATTCAGCTAGGTTTCCGTCAGAGCAACACCGCCTGGCCTATGTATTCGCCCTACTGGAGGGCAAGGCCATGGATCAAATCCAGCCCTATGTGCTTGAGACAGGAATCGAGCTCGACAATATCCCTGCGTTATTTGCCATCCTGGACCGGGCATTCGGGGATCCTGACGCAGTGGGTACAGCCAGTCGAGCCCTCCGAGTACTGAGACTGTGAGACAGCACAACTTGGAGCTGTCTACTTACGTGGCAGAATTCTCAAGGCTGGCTGCGCAGGTTCGCTAGAATGACTAGGCCAAATTCGAGCAGTTCTAGGAGGGGCTCAGCGATGAGCTGCAACAAGCCATAGTCACCCTCTCCGTGGTCAAAATCCTCGAGGAGCTGATCGACCAGGCCTCCATGGTGGAACAACGAATGGCTAGGTTGCGCCACCGACTTACCTTCCGACTGAGTACCTGCCTAGCACCACAGCAACAGACCACTAAGCTAGCCCAAGCCCAATCCACGACCCCGACCAACAAACCGGCACATCTCTGTCTGGTGCCAGGAGGGCCCGCCCCTATGGATTTGTCCTCGGGAAGGCCTCAGTTGACTCAGGAGGAAAGAGACTGCTGTAGGGATAAAGGCTTATGTATTGCGTGCGGGAAGGCCGACCACTTTATCGCGGCCTGTCCCCTTAGGAAAATCCACTCATTGGCCGTCCACGCCATCTCTGACCGCCCAGCCGACACTCTAGAACCCAGGATTAAGGAGGTGGACGAGTCGGGAAAAGCCCTGTCCCTTGCCTAGTTGCTAACACTAGCAAGGAACCTGCACCAGGTCATTTGTCATTATCTGCATTTTCTGTTCCTTTACTCTCTGCTCCTTCTATGTCTATTGATGAGGCTCGCCTCTTTGGCGAGCACTTTGTTGTACCTATCATGATATCTTTCAATAGTAAAACACTCGTCACGTCTGCTCTCATAGACTGTGGAGCCTCAGGAATTGCCTTTATCGACCAGACCTTCGTCAGTAAGCATGCCATACCCACCTCTAAGCTGAAGACCCCCCGCCTCCTAGATGTCATTGATGGGCGACCTATATCTTTCGGAGCTATCACGACATTGCCTGCTCACCAGCCCAGATCGGTGACCACTCCGAGAGCCTCCCTATGTTCGTCACCAAGCTAAAATATCCAATTGTCCTCGAAATCCTGTGGCTCCGAATGCACGATATATCGGTCAGCTTCAGCTCTTACACCCTGCAGTTCAACAGCCCTTACTGCAAAAACCACTGCAGAAATCCGAAGGCTACCGTTACTGGGTTGTGCGCTTTACCACCCCTAATAATCTACCCGACTCAGGTAGTACACCCGCCTGTGCACGTTAATGCCACCAACCCCCCCGTTCTGCCTCCAAAACCCCTGAACGTTAGCTTTATCGGGGCAGGGGCCTTCGCAGCTTCGCTTACCTCACTAGAAGGCACAAGCTGAAGGCACATGCCCTGTCCATATATGAGGTGAACCTGGAAATCAACAAAACGAGGTCCAAGGAGAAGTGGAAGTCCATGATTCCGGACGAATACCACGAGTTCATTGACCTGTTCTCAGAAAAGGCTGTGGAGAAGCTTGCACCACACCAACCATATGACCAAACTATTCTGGTGGTAGAAGGTAAGACCCCCCCCTATGGGCCCCTCTATGGAATGTCCCGGGTGGAGCTGGAAGCCTTGAGGAAGTACTTGGAAGAAAACCTTAACAAGAGCTTCATTCGCCATAGCTCCTCACCAGCAGGTGCCCCAGTGCTATTCGTGAAGAAATTGGATGACTCTCTTTGGTTGTGTGTTGATTATTGTGGCCTGAACGAGAGAACGGTCAAAAACAGGTACCCCCTACCTCTGATCCAGGAGACATTAGCCAGGCTTTCTAAGGCAAAATGGTTCACCAAATTGGATTTGAAAAGGGCGTACAACCTGATACGGATCGCCGAGGGGGAGGAGTGGAAAACTGCCTTTCGAACACGATATGGCCATTTTGAGTATAATGTTATGCCTTTCGGGTTGACTAACGCCCTAGCTTCTTTCCAGCACTTTATTAATGACATCCTACGAGACTTCTTAGATATGTTCTGCACGGCTTACCTCAATAATATCTTGATTTATTTGATACTCTGGCGGAGTATAAGGTTCACGTCCGGCAGGTGTTGGAAAAGCTAGAGCAGGCCGGACTGTACCTCAAGCCTGAGAAATGTGAGTTCCATGTGCAGGAGGTCAAGTACTTAGGGTTGATTATTACCACGGAAGGCATCAGGATGGACCCTACCAAGGTTACCACTGTGACGTAAAGATTTCCGGATATTGCAACTTGTCGGGGAGGCCCAGCAACTGTCAAGAAAAGGTTGGAGATTGCTTGTTAGACGCTTGGAAAGAGATTCTATCTACGTTACTTGATTCTTTAACAAGATCTATGCCTCACCGAGTGGCAGCTGTAATTAAGGCAGAGGGATAGTATACGAAATATTGAGGAGTTCGAGAAACTGCAATACCAGGCGTTGAAGAAGTGCGTAAATGCAGTACAGGGGTCGAGAAGGGAGCTGGTGAGTCAGATCGCCGGGGTGGAATCACCACGGATGGTATTGGATGCAGCACAAGCAAGGCTGGGAGCGAAGATAATGAGGGACACTACGGCCCTCGGGGACCTGTGGGTGGGGCAAAGGGAGGAGGGTCGAGACTGGAGGGATTTTGGGGAGCCTCATCTGGAAGAGGATGGCTTTACGTCGGTAATGTCAGCCATTTTGAGCAGGGTGGGGAGGCTAATGGAGGAAGGGGGCGAGATGGTGAGCTTGGGGGGGGGGACGGAGAAGGTGGTGGTGCCGGTGACCGACTTGGGATTGACAAGTGGGGCCAAGGCAAAAGAATGGGTTAAGAAGATTAAGGAGGCCAAAGGGGAGGGGGTGGTAATGTATACAGATGGGAGCATGAGTGAGGCAGGTAGGGTGGGAGGAGGGTGGTGCTCGGAAGGGGGGGTAGTTAAGGGGTGTGTGGGCTTAGGGAGAATGGCTACAGTATGGGACGGAGAGATAGCAGGATTACGCAAGGCAGTTGAGGGGGCGTTGGGACATTGGAAGGTGCTGGTCCTGACAGATTCCCAAGCGGCAATTGCAGCAGTGGTGGAAGCTGGTAGGTGGGGGAAGTATAGGATGGCGGACTTGGGAAAGCTAATACAAGCAATCAAGGAAAGGCAAGGGGAGTTGGGGGGGAATGCAGTTAGGCTGGGATGGGTGAAGGCCCATGTAGGGATCCCAGGAAATGAGAAGGCGGATGCATTGGCGAAAGAAGGAGCGGAGAGAGTGGTAGAGGGGGAGCTGCAAATTACGGAGGGGGGAGTTAGGCAGGAGTGGAAAAGGATGAGAGAGGCAGAAAGGAAGGTATGAGGCAGCGGAGGAGGGAGAGTAGTCAGGTGGGAGAGGAAAGCGAGAGTCAGATATGTCCACTGCAGAACGGGCAAAGGGAATCTTCAGGGCTGGCGGAACAGGCTAGATGATTCAGTTGACCCAATGTGTAGGACGTGCGGAAGAGAGGTGGAGACAGGCAGGCACGTAGCCCTGGTGTGTCCACGGGGGGAGGAGATTGGGAGAAGGTGGGGGACGTGGGAGGAGATGGATGATCGGAGGAGGTGGTTGAAGAAGATAAAGGATGGGGGGGAGGAGCGAACGGTAGACTTGGTTGAGACGTTTTCTCTAACCTTGATCTGACCTGAGGGGTAGGGGAGGTACGCGGGGATTTTACGATTTTCTCTTTTCTCGGGTGTGGGCCGGTAGGGGCGTGGGGGCGGAAGTCAGATCCACTAGGGGGAGCTGGCCGGAAAAGAGGGCGTGGAGGTGGAGGCAGGGGTTATTTCGGCTATATTGTTTCCTAGGCTCGGGAGGCAGGACGTTTATGTAGCCCGTTGTTCCGAGGGTGTACCGAGTCTTTTAAGATGAGGGATCGGGGCCGCTTCATAGCCTTAGGCTCCATAAGCGTACAGACTTCAAAAAAAAAAAAAAAAAAAAAGGCGACGTGGTATCCGTCTTCTGTTGGGTGGTCCTTGGCCCACAATGTTGGCCCACTCGCATCCTTAGTCTCTCGCATCCTTAGGTACCCCACATTCTTTCTCATTCAACTTAGCTAGCGAAACCCAGCCAGAGCTAAGACAGCCTCTGAATTCATCTTGTTGCATCTAAATTCAATTCCGCGAATAGAACAACAAGATGGGCGGTAAGGAGTTTCCTAGCTTTTGCATCATCCCCACATTCAATATCATAAGCTAGTCTGCTAGAAGTTAACTCTACACATCTCTTAATATATTCCACCAAATCCCGTGTTGCAATTATTGCCATAGGGAGCTACTGGAATTACACCGGGCTAGTGAGTCTATGATTAAGAATTTAAGATGAATAGTGTCCGGTTGGTTCGAACAGGTTAGGCTAATGGAATTGGGATCGGGAATTTAATTGGCTGGATACGAATTTTGCTGGAGGTTTTATTCCGGGAAAGGATCTTTGTTGGTTCGCACTCTCGATAGCTAACCACATTGCCCACATTTGCCCTTGGACTCTGCGCCCTTGGACTCTGCGCCCTTGGACTCTGCGCCCTTGGACTCTGCGCCCTTGGACTCTGCGCCCTTGGGCTCTTCCGTACGAGCTGGGTATCTTAGAAAGAATGAGCAACCTTTCTGACATCAACCTGGGAATCAGCATCCAAATGGGCCCGAAAACAAGCTTAGCAGATCAACCAAGAAGGAATTTGGGACTTCAGGGGTAACCATGGGTGAGTTAAGGGTAATACCATTAAAACTCCCTTCAGCGACCAGCCAGGGGGCGGTACAGGCAAAGTACGCCCCACTGCATCCCACCTGTACTCTTCTCCCTCTTCTTTCTTCCAGATCGGTTGATCCAGCTCTTCCCACATTGAGGCGTTCCCTATGAGCTCCCAGTATTGTACTTGGTGATGGGCAGCAAAAGGCGACGTGGTTTTTTTTTTTTTTTTTTTTTAAGTCTATTATACGTCTGTGAAGCCTAAGGCTATGAGACGGTCTCGTTCCCTTATCTTAGAAGACTCGGTACACCCACGAGACGACGGGCTGCATAAACACCCTACCTCCCGAACCAAGGAAAAACGAAAGACCCCGCCCGCTGTCCTGCCTCTTCACCGGAGTTTAAACCACGCCCTCCTCCGCCACGCCCCCATGCCGGCCCTCCCCTTCTTATGAGCCGATGCTCATCTCAGGTCGAGATTGGAGAAGAAGGTTTCTACAAGATCGACGGTGGTTTCCCTCCCCCCGTCCTTTACTTTCTTGAGCCACTTCCCCCGCTTGTCTATCTCTTCCCAGTTCCCCCACCTCCTGCCAATCTCCTCCCCTCGCGGGCAGACCAGGGCAACATGCCTGCCCGTTTCCACGTGCGGCATGTGGGATCGACTGTATCGTCTAGCTTTGCCCGCCAGGCTTGGAGATTGCCCTTCCCTGTGCGGCAGTGAACATAGTTCACTCTACTCCAGCCCACCACCCTTCCCATCCCAGCTCCCATCACCCTTCTTTCCGCCTCCCGCTTCCTCCTCCACTCCTGCTTGAGCCCCCCTTCCGTGATCTGGGGTTCTTGCGGTTCCGGTTCCTCTGCCCCATTCTTAGCTAGCATTTGTGCACGTTCATTGCCAGGGATGCCGACATGTGCCGTCACCCAGCCAAGCCTGACCGCCCCTGACCCCAGTCTCCCCTGTTTTTCTCTGATCACTCGAATGGCATCCCTCAGGTCTGCCGTTCTACTTTTTCCCCTCCGCCCAGCCTTTCTCAGGGCCGCTATCGCCGCTTGGGAGTCCGTGAGGATGAGGATCTTCCACCCCGGAGGTGGCTCTTCAATCGCTTCGGACCAATACTCAAACGTCAAGGGCGGCTGGGCAGCCAAGATAGGCGGTTTACTGGATGAAGGTTGGCGGGTGTGCTATACTGACGGCACGGGGAGACAAGGCCATTCTGCGTCAGCAATGGTGTCAGAGGATAGGAGGGGAAATCCAACACTAAGCTCATTGTCATATCTGGGCGAGGAGGCCACAGTAGCCGACGGGGAAAGGGAGGCCATAGTCCTAGCCCTAAAGTCACACAGAGACGCGCCCATGATTGCAATCCTTTCTGACTCGTCCTCGGCCATCTCGACGGCCATGGAAATCTCACGAGGTGCGAGGCCACCGAGGAGCGGCATTGAAATCGAACTAGGGGACCTCCTGGCGGAGCGCCATTCCAACCTTCACGACACCTCTATATCCTGGGTTCGCTCCCATATTGGCATTAAAGGGAACGAGAAGGCCGACGAGCTGGCCGCTCTTGCATCTGCACGAGGACAGCTCACTGTCCAAGAACCCACAGTAACAGAAGGAGGAATAAGACAGACCTCCAGATCCACCCGCGCCAAAGCCAGAACGGCTCCAGGGTTCGGTGTAAGACGGTGCGAGTGGAATCGCCATGCTCTTTCGGCATACACTTGGCTCCGCACAGATAGAGGCCCCCAGAGGTATTGGCTTCACAAAATCGGCAAGGCAGACACCAGCTCCTGTCCGTGCGGATTCCACACAGAAAACGGGCACCACATCGTGTTCGAATGCCCGCTCTACCACACACAAAGAAAATACATGGGCAACGCAAAGGAGTGGGAGGAAATCGACCGCCCTATATGGATCAGAGAGGAGGAAGAGGAGGATGAGTGGGATGCAGTAGAGGCCTTCTTCAGCTTCTTGTACAGAGAGCTCCGCGGGAGAGGCACTTAGGCGGAGAGGTCGCGCAGGTCTCAGTCAGGCTTCTCGAGGTCATCTGGCATACATGGCCGGTTAATGACAGCATGGGGGCCTGCGCTTCACGAATTCCATCACATTTATTTCTCTTTTAGGCTAAGGACAGTATGGGGGTTATTCGGTCATGTCTCATGCTCTGCTTATCGTTTACTTTCTCTTTTGACACATTTTCGTCCCATTGATCCTTCCTTTTTGTATCTACTCTTCTGCTTTTCGCGCGCGATGGACCTGGCAGATTAACTTGCCTTGTCCTGAATCCATCCGGGTTTCCGGGTGGCTCCTCATAGTCCCCCCACTGGGATTGCATAGGAGTAATGAGTATTTAAAAAAAAAAAAAAAAAAGACTCTTCAATCGCTCTCCTGATCCCTGCTACCTCTCCATCCCATACTGTACACAAGGCGACGTGGTATTCGTCTTCTGTTGGGTGTCGCAGTGCTTTTTTTTTTTTCTCTTTTTTTTTTAAATACTCATTACGCCTATTCAGACTCAATGGGGACCATGAGGAGCATTTTCCTGATGGTGAACAGCCAGCTGTTGAAGGGCCCTCGGTTGGTGCCAGTGGCTCGAGAAAAGGTACTTCTTCTTTTTTTTTTTTAAAAAAAAAAATACTCATTACGCCTATTCGGTCCCAGTAAGGGGACTATGAGGAGGGGCAACCCAAGGTTGACAGGGCACGAATACCTTGGAGAGGAGTCCACAGGAGCCGATGCAGAAAGACAGGCCATAGTCCTCGCCCTCAGAGCACAAAGGGAAACGTCGACGATTGCTATTTCAGATTCCTCCTCCGCCATTTCAGCGGCCATCAACATCTCCCCAGGTCTACAGCTACCTACCAAGGAACTGAATTAGGAGAACTTTTAGCGGAGCGAGACAACAACCACTCCGACAAATCTATCTCCTGGATCCGCTCACATATCGGCAGAATGGGAACGAGGAAGCCGATAAGTTAGTAGCCTTCGCCTCCGCCCTGAGACAAGCACCACTGGATCCTCCACGGAATGGCCGGGCCACCGCGAGTATGAGAAAATTGATGTTACGGTATCTTGATAATTTTGATAATGTGGCTCCTAATTGGGACCGAATAGGACGTAAGCACGAGACTAAAGGAGTATTAAGAAAAAAAAAAATACAAGAGACTCACTTACTACAGTACCTATGCTTAGCACTTCTTGCGACACATCATCACACATGGTGAGCTTGCTACTCAAGGCATGCTTGTGATAGAGAAGATCCACAACCTCTCCAAAACTGCGAAGTCCTACTCCAACGTGTTCAAAAAAAAATACCACTAAAGCTCACCAAAATATGGTGAAGCGCAACAGGAAATTGAGGTGTTTTCTATTGGAGAATTGTTAGTGTACATGTCCCTCGACAAGATAGACATAGCACAGATGACCGACGACTCTATTGTCTTGTTGTGAGAAAATCTCATATTAAACGCAATACTTAATTAATTAACCACATTGGATTATTGGATCGACACTATCCAACTCGTGAGCCATTACACATTCCAGGCTCCTTAGATGTACCTGATATCCGAATTCCAAAGGGATTTAATAATTCTACTGCTGAGTGTGCATGGCCTGGCATTGCGCAGAAATATATCACACTTCTTGAAGCTGCTCGCCGTACTGCACTTAAGTAGTTTATATTTTGCGGTATGTCTTCCGCATTCTGTATTGATTTTCCACCTAGACTTACATTTATGACAGAATTCCTATGGTGATATTTCATTGTTGAGTATAATTCATGTTCATAAACGCTGATGTATTTGATTTTAGATCCGTACAATTCATGTTCGTCAGTGCTGATGTGTTCTATTTTATATTAACTACAATTCATGTTAATTGAGTTCTCGCGGCTGGCCCGGAACAGGGGCATAAGATAAGCCTTTAAGGCACTCAGAAGCGCAGCCCTGTCATGCAAGGGCTTCGGTGTCCGGAGATCGGAATGGAATCGACACGCCCGATCGGCCTACACATGGTTACGAACGGACAAAGGGTCTCAAAAGCAGTGGCTCCATGAAATCGGGAAATCAGACACGGCAGCATGCCAGTACAGCACCATACACAAAAGGGCAGACACATCACCTTCTACTGCCCCGACTACAACGAGCGAAGGAGGGCTCTCGGCAGTATCGAAATTGGGAGGACATTGACTGTCCCATATGGATTCAGGAGGAGGACGGGGATGATTGGGACGCAGTGGAGGCATTATTCAGCTTCCTATATAGTGGCCCTTGTTATTTCGTTAAGATTCTCGGTTTGACTTGTGTTCTTGGTAAAGGCGCGGGCCTCAGTCAGGCCTCCCGGGGTGATCTGGCATCCAGCCGGTTAATGACAGCATGCGGGCCTCGCGTCTCTTGAGTTGATTTCTTTAGTCTCCCTTGAGCCCTCTCTTCTTTTCGCACTTATCTTGTTCGGCAATCGTCCATTGAGTTCTGGAACAATGCGGCAGTTTACCGGTACTATTTGATTGGGTTTCTGATAGGTGCGGGCTTCCGTCAGGCCTCTCTGGGGTTCTCTGGTATCCAGCCGGTCAATGACAGCATGCGGGTCCAGCGCTTCTTGAGTTCTTTATTTCCCCTCGTATCTATCCCGTTTCGGCCTATAGGCCCTGTTTCCGGGTGCCTCCTCATGGTCCCCTTACTGGGACCAGGTACTGATTTTTAAAAATTAAAAAAATCTATACTGCTTCTGCCGGGTTGGATGCCTTGGGCGATGTTGATAGCCGAAGAGATGGCGGGAGAGGAGTCGGAGAGGATTGTGAATATTGAGAACTAGGAAGGGCTTTGGACAACGGAGGCGCGAATGGAACAGGTAAGCCCTGTCGGCCTATACGTGGATGCGAAAGGATCGAGTGCCTCAAAAAGCTGGCTACACCGAATGCAAGTCGGATACCGCGGCGTGCGGAACCCCTGGAAAATGCACAACACATCACCTTCCAATGTCCACGGTTCAGGCGAGCGAGGGTGAGTCTTCTGGGGGATAGAAGCAATTGGGAGGAATTGGATAGAATCGACTGAAGAAAAGAGGGAGAGGAGAGTTTCGAGGCCACGGAGGCCTTTTTCAAGTACCTGTATCATGAGCTCACTTAAGTTTCGCGCTACCTAGTTCTTGCTTCACGAGTTTCCTTACCAGTCTACATCAGAATTTTTCTCCTTTGAGTTCACTGTTTGCAGGGGCGAAACTCGGTCAGGCGACTCAGGTACCTCGAGTCATCGGACAGTTAGTAACAGCATGGGGTTTCGCTCCCACTTCATCTGTTCCGTATTGGGCATCGGACTTGGCAGATTAACCCTTGAACCCACCTGGGTTTCCGGGCTCCTCATGGTCCCCCTATAGGAGTAACAACTCTTTTTTTTTTTTTTTTTCTTACAGAAACGACAAGCGGTTTATACTGTATTTTTGTCCAACTGAGCTAACTCTGGATGTGTAAAATTTGTTGAAAGCGGCTGTAGTTCCCGTGTTGGAAAATAGCGATTGAGGATGCTATGGATACCGCGTCAACCACCAAAGGACAAGGGCAAAAGCGCAGCGCCACCACCCCGAGCACCCAAAACCCTCCGAATAACCCAACATCACAGAAAGGGATGGAATTGGTCCACCCTGACCGTGCAGCACAGATAGCTACACCTCCAACCAACCGGACAACACAGGTACGAACACAAGCAGTAGTCTTGCACGCTGCCCCAACCAAGTACAAGCCTGGTCTGATGCGCAGGTGGATCGAAGAGGACAATAACAACGCCCAAATTAAGGGCATTCGGTGGTTGTTACTAGAAGGGAGAAGGGTCGGAAAGGCGGCGTCGTCGCTGGTAATATACTTAGCGGAAGAGATCGACATCAAGAACGGGCTCCGCATGGGCAAGAGACTCTTCCGGACCACAACCTACAACTGGGACGCATGATATGACACATTCTCGGTCGAGGTTCTACTTGCGAGGGGTTTTATTTGGCCTTTATTATGGGATTTCTCTTACTTTCTCTTCCGTACACTTATGACACTTTCCTGACACTTGTTACTTCAGTTACTACTGGCGAGGGGTTTCTTTACACATTTATGACACTTTCCTTTATGACACTTTCGGGCTCACTTCCGGGAGCGGTTACGACACTTTTGGTTTTGTTTTTACTTTCAGTTTCTACCGGCGAGGGGTTTAGATATTTGTTCATGACACTATTGGCTCATTCGCGGGCCTTTTCCACTAGCGAGGGGTTATCTACTGACGGAGGTTTTTCCACTGGCGAGGGTTTTATTTTTAGTTTCTACTGGCGAGTTGTTTGTACTGGCGAGTGGTTTTGCAGGCCTCAGTCAGGCCTCTCGGGGTCATCTGGCACCTAGCTGGTTAATGACAGCATGGGGGCTCTGCGCCTTACGAATCTTGTCTCTTTTATTGCTTTCTGCGCGCGGCGGACCTGGCAGATTAACTTGCCTTGTCCTGAATCCACCCGGGTTTTCGGGTGGCTCCTCATAGTCCCCTTACTGGGATTGAACAGGAGTAATGAGTATTTAAAAAAAAAAAAAAAAAAGGATGCTATGGATGGTCAGCAGTTGATTGTCGCTCATGATGAGGCTTTTAGATAATCTTGTAAAGCAACTGCTTTGCATTTGTAGCAGCGATCAATTCTAGGAATGTATTACTGAAGCGGATTCTCCAACTTCAAATTCAGCCATCTCATGGGTTTTTCTGTATTTGATGGTCATTGCGTACGAGCTCGGACGGCAATGAAAAGGCAACTGTCAAACCCGTTGCTGTTTTAAATGTATGCAGTTGATCCAGAAACACTTGATATCGTCCTACAAATATCAACAGTATAAACAAGTCTTGTTGCAGTCCGTCCTCCTTCGCCTTCCTTCTCAAGAAGACACAATTCCTGTTGCAGGCCCTTCTGCTTAGCCGGCCTATCTATTTTCTACTACTTCACTTCATTGCGTACCTCACTTCTTTATAACTACTATATATCTAGATTTTACTTAGTTAGGCAAATATGAGCTCTGAGTTCTCCCAGCTAGCTGCTGGCCTGGGCCAGTTGCGAGACAATTAACGCAAGGGGCCCGGGCCATCCGCCAGCCAAGCCTCTCCCAAATATTGTGTTCTCGTGGGTGGCCCGCAATATATATAAGACTAGGCTGTCCGGCGCTCCAGATTGTCAATCAATCAAGCAATTCGTCGTGTTCACTGGATCCGCTGGCTCACACGATCTTGATTATTCCCGCTTATATTCATATCCATTAATATTTCCCTTAAGGGCAGATATTTAAATTTGTCAACACACTTCGTGAAAGGAAAATACTAATTAACAACGCTAACAAGTGCGGACAACTATGAGTGGCGCCAATAGCTCCAATCATCTGGAAATACACCCTCGGCCGGCCTGGTCAGTTCCTCCCACTCACAATGCCGCTAACGGTGCTACTTGCGAACCTCAAGCCCTTGTCTCACATACGCCAGTTCTCACAATCCGATCGGCACGACATTCTTCTCCCAAGCGGTTATTTCTCTATTTCGAATCATTTCCCACTGGCCACCTGATCCCCAATGTGCTCGTCAAGCCTGAGACTCGGACCATCGTTGTCAAGTTTAGGCACAGTTCGTTCCACAGGGGCTTGGTGAGTGAAGAACTCATGCGGGAAATGGGCGGGCCTATTCAAGAGCAATATGTAATTACACAAACGAGTCACGAGTTTGAGTTGCCAGACGAATTTAGCATCACTAAATGGTCATGGCGAAGATTTAGGGCTCCCAATGGACCGGGACCTGAGGGTAGGGGCGGCGCCCATGTGTTGGAAGTGATCTTTAGGGAGGACTTGGAAAGACAGGTAGAGGAGAATGAGATGCAAGTTGACAACTAGACACTTGCCGTATTTGAGATTGTGAGCTTTACAATTCGACGCAGCCGTAATCATAAGCTTGAATAGAGCACTACCTATTTCCTTCACATTCAGAAAAAAACATGCCATTAAATCTACTACATTTCCTTCTTTCAAACGTCTGTTATCAAAACCTGAGTGTCATTCCTTAATTTCCTTTCCCCTCCATCAACAAGCTGGCTTTCGACCAAGCTAATGATCCCACGGTAATGGAGATCTAAGGAATATCTTCTCTAGTTTCCCATTCCTTGCTCTGATAGTAACAGTTCCACCCGTCCTCCGGTCATTATTTCCATTATGACCTGCGCAAAGTTCCCAAATCAACAGCGCACCCTTAAGTATCGTCTTCAAGTCAACTTGGTTCGAGTCGCCCATGTACCCAAGGTGCCCATGGGAGGTGCTAAAGCAAATATTATAGTCACGATGATTTGGATCACGGTAACATTGTGAGGCAAATTCTGCTGCAAATCGGGCTTGTTCGACTAAAGTGTAGCCCTCCTTTACTGAAACACTGTAGCCAACAGGAGGCAGAATGTGTTTTACGCAGTCTAGTTTGTAAGGTTCATTGTCGCTCGTTGCCTGGAGGTGGTCGGGAGAGTCGGGTGAGGTCACTGGGACTGAGAAGGCGCCGCTTGCGGCGAAGGATAGGATGAAGGTAGAGATGTGAGTGAACTTCATGATGAGCTTCGAGAAATTGCTACTCTAGTACTTGCTGGAATAGTTCCAAGTCCTGAGGTTGTATGGATTCAATTATCAGACGTGCTCGGCCTTCGGCTTTATACCAAGAATGGGAATTATGGCCATTCTTGTGTAGGTTGATTAATTTCGTGATTGAATGAGGGGATCTATGCTGGTGGAAGACTTGCACATTTCATTGGCCATATACAAAACTCTATTCTACATATTCAATTTAGATACCAGCGTAGAAATATAGTAGTATTCTGAGGCAAAATATTCTTGGCCGCTACCTCATTGAGCTTTAAAACCTAAACTCCTAATATTCATAATATAAGAATATAAATCAAAGCAGGCTGTGTATATAAGGCTCAAAAGTTGACTGATATAGAGTTACAGAGGGTAACCATATAAATTTGTATTGGAATGGTACACGCAACTGGTGAGCCCACTTCATGGCACACAACTGAGTAGAATCACCCCATAAGAGCATCCAATAGCCTGATTTTAGCATATTTGTAATTCCAAGTGCACGAACTAACTGCTTGCTTATTGGAATTGTGAGAAATTTTCTGGACGGGTGATATGGTGCAATAGTGCTCAAGGGCGAAGACTAATGAATGGCACGGAATTATACCTACTTATCAAAATATCTACACTAATGGTCATGTTCACTGAATTCACACTTAGGCTAGATCAGAGGCACCAGACGCACAGCAACCGCAGGCGGACTGCGAGCGGCGTCGACGGAAGGAAGACAGAACTAAGAGGGGTTTCGGTGATCGGAGATGCGAGTGGAACAGGCAGGCCCTGTCAGCCTACACTTTGATGAGGACTGATCAGGGTCCACAAAGGAGCTGGCTTTTCCATATCGGCAAGGCAGATTCCCCTGGCTGTCTGTGCGGCCACCCATCGGAGGACGGCTCCCATATTACTTTTGAGTGTCCAAGGTTTGCACGCACCAGATCCCTCTTCCTAGGGGCAAGAGCACGTGGGAGGACCTGGACAAACCGGAGTGGAGAAAGGAAGGGGAGGGGGACGAGTATTTTGAGGTCACGGAATTAGAATGATTCAGCCAATACCTAGCTATACCGTACTCACATGTGTTAAGGTTTCGCACATACACGTATATGCTCTTTATATGATCTCATGCGTATGCTTGTGTCTTTCAGATGTAAGTTCATATATGTATATATAGCTTGTGTATTTCCTACTTGATAGGATATTGATTGAGATCAATCGCTACTATTCTCTTCTTCCCGTCACTGTTCACTCGGCTACTTAGTTATTCGTTGCCTTCCTTCACCAGACGCACGGCTTTCTCCGCTCACCTATTTCTATAACGGAGACTAGTCTCATAAAACCGAGACGTTCTTTAGTCACCTCTATAGCGAGCTGATGTAAGCGAGAGTGGCAAGGGCCACCAGGCGCAGCCACCTTTATACGAGTTCTCTTTGTCACTGTTTTTTTCCACATCTTTTTAGCCCCTTAAGCTCATTTCACATGATTTCACTTCGAAATCAGCTCCTTTTTATCACCAGTTTAGTCCATTTCATGAGTCCACCTCCGAGAGTGACACAACCTCCAGTCAGGCCTTATCCACCCGGATTTCTGGGTGGCTAGGTCATCTGGCAGATGTCGGTTAATGACAGCATGGGAAGTGTGTGGGGTGGCAGTATTTTGGGATTGTATCTAGTTTTGCGCGGGCCAGGCAGATTAACCTGCCTCGCCCTGAATTTACCTGGATTTCCGGGTGGCCCATCATGGTCCCTCGTTGGGACCGCAAATGAATACAGAGTTTTTTTTAAAAAAAAAAATACTTAGATACATCGTTGTCCTATTGTACTATTCCCGTACTGGAGCATACAACTGTGCAACAACTCACTAAGGGTCCTTTTTATTTTTATTTTTTAGAGTTTATACCCGCAATCGACCTATGGCTTTTGGTACCAGAAGCGGGACTAGCGGTCTCTTGATTTTAGGAATATAAAGGTCGCTACATTCCAGATTTGCCAAGACGCTAGCCATGCATTTGCAACGAAAAAAACTTTGATTACCCTGAGTTCAGCGTTCAACACTCTATCATCTGGAGTACTTGTGCATAGTTCATGAAGTGTAGGCCCGACTGTCCTCCTAAGCTAAGCTAAACTCATCTAAACTCATCCTAACATGAATAGGAACCTTTAAGGTCACACTACTGGAAACCCCTGACTAAGCTATCCTATGCATGTTCAACCTAGTACAAATGTGTGGAAATTATTGCCGTCAATTCTGATGCTCTGTTGCCTACGTTTACCACCTATATACTAGCTATTCAATAAATGTATCACAACATCCAAACAATTTGACGAAGGTGAGCCTGAGGAAGTGCTGCTGCCGGTAAATGTGCTGGTGGCGAGAAACCCATGTCTTCTAAAATCACAAGGTCTCCAGAACGACAGGGCCTCGGAACTTACAAGACCTCGGAGACAATCAGCCTAAAGGTGAGTAATGATCCGAAGCGTACCTGTTGATTGCTGTGAGAGAGTATTCTAGAGAATCAAGTGACCAAGAAAGCAGAGCTACTGAGATGTTGAGAAACATACGGAGCAATGAGATCACAAGGAAGTGGAGCTGTCGGAGATGATAGATGTATAGAAATACCATGATATGAGGTATGACCTCGTGAGGTACTGAAAGTGATTCTGCACTCAGTGAAGTTATGGGGTTGACTATAAATTGATTGAATTGTAGATGCGCTGATTGTGTAAGTTAAACCCTCTTATTGGACATTCGTGACCAAAGAGGTGTGTCCAACAGGGCGAGTTATCTAGTAAGAGGGTATGGGGGTTAATGAATGACGTGATGATGTTGAACGCACAGGAATGGATTGAACTAACAAAATATGAAGTGGTAGTCTTTGCATAGTTTAGTTAACACATGTTGGCACATGTATGCGCTTATGTATTCCCATATGCTTTACCGAGTATATTCAACAGGCTCAGGGTTCTCCGACTCATCCTCCGCATCTTTAAAGTCCTTCTAGTCACAACGATACTTCTATATAAGCTTCGCAAGCACGATGTCTTCAGTATCTTCAATTCACACTCATTGTGATTCTACGAATTCTCCCGGATTGACCCTTGAGTTCCAAAGAGCTAAAGTTCTTGATCGTGGTGGGTAGCCGATTCAAGAGGAGGAGTCCCGGAAACGAAAAATTTTCTTACATACTCTTATGTTGATTCGTGTAATGCGCTATCTACTAAGGGTACATTTACCGACCTAAATATAATATGCGCGACCCAAACTTGGGCCGGCGGACTCTACCGAATATCCAGTAACAGGAGATCCAGTTAGTTCCAGGGTAAACCAAAATAATCGCTAGGCTGCCGGTGGATAATAATTAGCAGAAGGAGTATTTCGTGATAACAAACTACTTTGCATATACTTTACAGTAATGGATGTCACGTGCATTACATGCATGCAACGTACAAGAACATACAGATAACCTCTGAAAACAGTCAAGGTAGCAGCAACACATGCAAGAGAAATTGTCGAAAACAGCTACCGGTAGAAGGTTGAAAACGGTGAATCGAGCGAACACAGCTAAAAAGAGTATAACTACATAGTAGCGAGATCTCTCCCGCGAGCGTCCAAATCTGATCTTAGCGCCTCCATGACGGGTATTGTGATATTTGGTTGCGTATCATGCCCGGGGTCAGGCTCATATTTATGTGGTGGAAAATTTGTTCGCAAGCACTATCAGACCAGGAAATAGCAAAGCTCAATCGTACGTTAATCCCATTCCGTCTTTTAGCCATCTCTTGTATATGGCCCAGATTATCAAGAAAGCGGATCTCGCAAATATTTAGGCCTTGAACACATTCCCAGAGTGCTTCCAAATAGCATAAAATCATTTTCTCGAATGCCAAGTAGTCTATTGGGGCCCACAAAGTATAGCTCTGCTAAATGATCATAGGGATTCTTCATACTTTCTATAGCCACGCTGTATACCCGCATCTAATTTCAACTTATACCTAAAGTATCTCTGAGCGAGACTGAAGGCATAGGAAAACCTCATCCCTAGAACTACGCTATAGCATTTCATGTCGCACGACGGCTGAATTGAGATTGATAATCACAGATGCACCACTTCCATCCTAGATTGATATTGAATCCGGGAGAATTGACTAGGGTTCATGGAAATTGACCGGAACATAGTCCCGCACGACACCCACGTGTAGAGAAGTAAATATCAGCTTATTTTTAGCTCACATAGGTGAGTGACAGGGCTGGAACAAGTTAGTAGCTGGAATACCCGTTGAACATACAGTAATTATTTATAGGTCCAGGAAATTGTCGCGTTGAGCTTTCCTCCTTGTTGCACTCACTACCTACCTAATTAAGTACTCTACTTGTGCACAAGTAGCCTAGGTAATTGTAGGCAAGTATCCATCAAGCTAGCAGTGTAAGTGGCGACGTCTGAATCATTTCGATGCAAACCTTCAAACTGACATAGGATTATGAGATGACGAAACGGATGAATGACCGCATTATGCTGCATGTTGCCCTTTCTTTGTGCATGTACAACCAATTATCAAGTACAAAGTTTTTAAAGTAGAGATGTGTGGTCTCTTCTCCGTAACAGATTGCTAGGCAAGCTGGAAGTATTCACAACTGTAGGATCTCTGTGGTCGTGTTGACCATACCCGCATCTACGGTACAAGCGAATTATCATTGCGAGATCAAACTTTTATTTCTTTGTTTATGTCCTGTTTGTGTAGGCGAAGGAATATGACTAAATCCCAAATCCCTCCTATGTAACGATCATGCATCCAAAACCAAAACCACCAGGTCCACCATTTTGTTTCGCGCCAGAAAAATACTAAAAAACGTTCTGATATACATTTAAGGTCCTGACACCACGTCCATGGGAAATTATTACAATTCAGGAAACCAGTTCACAGTAACCCCATGCTTGTAGACTGAACCCCCAAGCCCGCGGGAGTACCCAGTCATACACCCCAATCCCGCATGTCACATTTTTAGCTGCTCCAGACCTTTAAGCTTTTAATCCTCCAGTAGCTATTGGCGAAGGCAGCTGGCTGACCGGAAACATGGTCGATGCAAGTTGATGCCACATTATTACAGCCAGCATCGTTCCAAACGTTACCGGCCCAATCACCACAGAAGGTGATGTCAAAGATGATTCTGTGGTCCTTGAAGAAGTTATTGATGGTACAGTCGCCCGAGAATTGACCAGCTGGCGCGCCCCAGTTGACAGGCTCAGGGTTGCCCCAGACATCGGTTGGGGCCTGGCTGCGAGGCCAGAACCAAACCTTGATGGCAACCTCGGTCCATTCCATAGCATAGACACCACCACCATTGTTGCTGTTGAAACCATCACCATAGGAGTTATCGCGGTTGTCGACAATGGAACATCCCTGGTTGCTAGCTTGGTTTGGGGCATAAGTATCGCAGTTTGAGCTTAGCACACTACCCGCTGACCCCTTAGGCTGCTCGTTGATTGCACATCCAGCCTTGGTGTGAAGGGCCATGTGGTTCTGCACGTTCTTGTGAACACCCTCAATGATGTCGATTTCTCCATTGTTGGGCCAATTGTCGCCGAGAGTCCAGCTGTATACGCAAAAGGTTAGTAAGTGCTTGGGATGAATGGAATGCATTTGATCTGGCTTGAGATCTACGTACAAGGCTGGCCAGGTGCCACAGATACTACCGGGCATGTGTTGCATGTCCAAGACAAATAAACCCCTCATGAATCTTTGTTTACTTTCCAGACGCACACTCTGACGACCAGTGGAGGTATAACTCCAATAATCGACACCTACATAGACACTGTCTCCGTCATTACGGATGATTCCTTGGCTCTGAGCGCTGTTACGATTAACGTAACTATATTTCACATTTCTGATAAGTCCAATTTCTAAAAAAAAAAGTCGTAGGCACTAGGGACATACTGAACGAAGCCGTTTGTAGGATCACTGCCGGTGAAGAAGTCGAATCCATCGAAAAAGTTTGCCGGAGTGTAGTCCGCAGCCACTTGGGTGTAGGCAGCTGTTACAGGGCTCATCACAAACAGGGTGTTGATGATGAGGGTGAGGAGAGTAGCAAAAGAGAACATGGCTGCGATTGAGACACGTCTATGGGTTTTTTTCAGTCGGATCTAGGTGCTCAGTAAGTGTAGACTAATAAGGCAAATACGAACCAGCCGTTGAGGCCTCAAAGCCCACTTATATATCAGGCCTCATAATTCTCAGGAAGTCTGCTTAAGCTTCTAAAGGCCAAGCTGTTTAAGATACAAACCGTGGGATCCGGATATTGGCCTAGACTGTGAGAGGGATCCTACTTCGAACGACATGGAGCTAGGCCAAGCTCCCTTGTCGAGTTATAGGGCTGTTTTCGACTGTATACGGCTCAGGAAACTACAGGAATCAATATTGCGGGGTGAATTCTATGAAACTGCGGCCAAAGATCCGAGGCATAAAGGGGCCTCCGTGGTCAATGTTGATGCACTGACCCTTGCTGTAAATGTTCAAACAAGCAAAATTGGCCCACTACTTACTATAATATATTCCATTGTTGGAATTATAAATGATAAGGACCACAAAAAACATTTCAAAGGTAACATTGCAAATGATGGGTACCATATCGACTGAAGGTATTTGCTAGCCAAGGTTACTGAGTCTCAGATTTTGGCTGCGAACAGACTTCCTACTAAGTGAATATAGCAAGAAATCACAGAGGCGCAGTTTGATTTTCTAGGATTTCAAGCCAGATCTCCTTCCATGGACCTGGTAAGGTTGTAACTAGGCGGACTTTGGGGATGTTCGTGCGATGGAGGCTCCGAGCTCAAGGTCTGTTCGCAGCTGGCCGTAGCAAATTTGGTTCAGTCGATACGGTAGGTAGAGTCTGATGCGCCTTGTGTAGGTGGTTTAAAAATATGAAAGAGCAGCTCGATTTAAGTCTAGATATGTTTGTAATTGTTTCGTCTCTAGGTAGGCTTCTTGTTGGCATAAAATATCACCTGTGTTCAGGGATCTTTGTTTACTTTGTCCAAGAAGGTGGAGATGAGAACATCTGGAATCTACAAGGTTCATTGGTCGCCTCTTGTGATGTGGCTCAAACCTTTTTGTTTATAACCGACTAAGCTTTTGTTAATGACACAAATGACAGGGTCTGTATATCCATGTATAACACACCTTGCACGAAACACGGCGGCACGCTATAGGAACCGTAAGATATCGAACTCTGCATCTTGACAGGATCGAGATTGATTCGCTTTCCCCGTGAGGCATATACAATGTAACCTCTTTTGGTTTCAAATCCTTACGGAGATTAGATAACATCGTGTGCAGGATGACTCTAACTCAGCGTATTAGATACCCCCTCACGCATAGTCCAACGAGCGGAGTGATGAGCAGTTGTATGCCTTTGATTTCTCTCCGCCCTGCTACCCACTTCCACCGTTCTCCAGAATTTATGGGGACACGGTGAACACCTTTTTTGCACTGTTTATACTACATATACTACAGGCATTTTGATGGCTTCACCTTTCGGAATGAATTACCGGCCGCTTAGATTCCATATTGCTCAAGACGACATTTCTGCTGGTCAACCCAACTAAGGGAAGTCATCCATGGGATAGGGAATTCCGGATATAGAAGATATACAAGCTGGTATTAACATCCCCCGTGATTGCTTCGATGAATATACGAGGGAGCGATCTTCTGAACCCTATTGTGAAAGCTAGCACCGAATAGGAGTAATGAATATTTTTTTATTTTTAAAAAAAAAGTGAAAGCTAGCAGCACGATGACGGAACTGGGGGTGCATCGTACAACCAAGTCAATAGTCGGGGTTTATGATGGGCCTTCTCATTCGCTGAAGGAGCTCGCTTTTTGCCATGCAAAGGGCAATGCAGCCGGCGAAGAAATTAACAAAAAGTAAATGCATGTTTTTTTATTTATTTTCTTTAATACCAATTACTCCCCAGTAGGGGGTATAGTTATCGGCTCGCCACTCGGGCCTGTCCAGAATAGTGTTAAAAGTCAACGCTGTTGAGGGTGCCATTCAAAAAGGTGTGGTGTAAATTGTGACCGACCAGCATGGGCCTGGAGTACTTATGTATGTAGTGAAGCCAGGGTACGACTGTTTGGTCCAACCCAAATCAAATCGCCGTAATGCAGCGTACAGTGGAGTCTCGATATAAGCAACCCTTGATATAAGAAACCTCTCGATATAAGAAACTCTGCTCCGGTCCCGCCCAAATTTGTATGGGAAAATAAGAAACCGTTGTTAATAGCAGGTTTCTTAAGTATTCGCTTAGTAATACATACAAAAGTGCAGGTTTCTTATATCGCGAGATCAGCCGCAACGGTTATCCCGCATCAAGAACAGCATAGGAATTGTTTCTTAATAGGTTTACATCGTAACCAGTTCTCCGAGGTGTTATTCTTCTTGCTTGTGTTAGCTATTCTGAGATAAATTATTGGCTTCTCTCTTGTCGCGGGTATTATCATGCCACCAAAGGTGTCAGTTCGTCAGGCATGGACTGCTAAAGAGCGGGACGATATTCGCTCACAGCATTTACTACATCCAGGACACAGCTATCAGGATATTAAGCAATGGTTTAATGAGAAATATGCACCTAAGACCATCAGTAAATCACAAATAGTCTCTTCCGTCTTCAACATCCGCATCTTAGTTTACAGAAAAGAGAGCAGGTAGAGGGCCGAGAGAAGCGGGATATTGAGAGTCTACAAGGCATGGCTCAAAGGACGCAGCATCAGACAAGTATCACGGGGTTTTTTATGCCGCACTCGGACATTTCCTAGTTTTTTTTGTATATATCTTGATATAAGAAACCTCGCGTTATAAAGAAACCAGTGGCCGGTCCCGAGGGGGTTGCTTATATCGAGACTCCACTGTAGTAATAATACTAAACCAGCTTTGAAGGGGGCTGTTCCCTGGGCGTGGGCAAAAAGGAAGCGACACCTTGTGCGCAGCAGAGCTCCCTTGACATTCTAGCTTCGACACTTCTCAGCCAGGCCTCAAACCATGCCTCCAGGGCTGCGCGTGTAGCCAGTCGCCGTGAAAAAGGCATCAAACGTTGCTACGAGCAAGACTGCTGCGCTCTTTTCCCGGAAAGCTCCGCTCTCATAATGGAGCTAGAGAAGGACGTCCAAACTGCAGTATCGTTAGGGAAAGCGTTACTCGACTGACATGAGAAGTCCTTACTTGATTGTACTCAGAAAAGGAGTAAATTACGAAATTCAATCGAGGAACTGGAGGGTCGAAAGATAGAGGAGAATAGACGGTTATTCATTCACCTAGAGGACTATAACCAGGGAATGTCCATGACTGAGATCAAGGTTAGGGAGATGCAAGGGGATTGGATTCTCTTCATGTATATTTCTCAAACCCCCCCCCCCCCTTCCCCGCCATTTGGGCATTTACTACATTTACGAGTCATTGACTAACCCAGTGATGATGACAGGAGTTGGCACGTGTGGCTGCAGCTGCAGCTAGGACCGAAATCCTCGAAGCACAGCTACAAGCCTTGGAGAGTGAGCAGACAGAGATGAAGAAGACCATCATAAGTGCCAAGAATAAAGGAGGACGAAAGGCAGCTGTGGCACGATGGAAGCAGGCTGAAAGAATTATTGTAGACCTAACTGTAGAAGTGGAAAGGATAGAATTGGAACATCGGATGGAGAGAGCACAGGCTCTTTTTTATTTTTTATTTTTTAAATACTCATTACTCCTATTCAATCCCAGTGAGGGGACTATGAGGAGCCACCCGGAAACCCGGGTGGATTCAGGACAAGGCAAGTTAATCTGCCTGGTCCACCGCGCGCGAAAAGCAGAAGAGTAAATACAAAATCGTAACACGCAACGCCCCCATGCTGTCATTAACCGGCTATATGCCAGATGACCCCGAGAGGCCTGACTGAGGCCTGCACAACCGCTCGCCAGTACAAACAAAACCACTCGCCAGTAGAAACCAAAAATAAAACCAAGCAAATGTGTAATGAAAATCGTAATACGCAGGCCCCCATGCTGTCACTAACCGGCTGCGGAGAGCACAGGCTCAGAACCTAATGCAACGAGACAGTTCGGTAAAAGTCTCGAGAAAGTCTCGAGACTTCTGTGAGCCGACACCGTTGAGCAGGGAACTGCCTGCAGATGCTGGAAGGTTAGCAGTAGTTCCGCCGGCCCCAGAGTTACATTTCCATCACCATGTGCACAAGGAGAAGGTTGCCCCTAGGAGGGTGAAGCGTAGAGGTCGGGCCCCATTAACACTTGACCCGAGCAGGAGGAGCATGACTACTCCTGTCATTGACTCAACGCCTACAACTCCTGCTTCGGCAAGGTTTCAACGTTGGTCAGTACTGGCCGTGGTTTTCTCTCATTCCCCAGTTCGCCCAGTCTATATCGACTTTCAGGTACTCTAGTATAGTCGATGGGGACTATGGAGTGGACTCAACAAGGTCGAGTACGGCGGATGTGGAGTGGGATTCTGTGTCCGTCCAGAAATTCGGTGACAGGTCGAGGAGGAAGCCTAGAAACTCAGCTGGCAGATCACCATTTTCGATTTTGGATACGGAAGAGATTCCAGAGAATCTAGCAGAGGATGAAAGTGATGATGACGCTGATGAGCATGAAAGGTTGGTAGGAGTAGCGGAAAGGTACATACAAGGGGGACAATGCGGGTGAGTCAACGGCACACTAACACATACACGCCTAGGAACAAAAAACTCAAGTGCCGAGAGGCAACAGGATAATAAGAGCAAAGCATAGTAAGAGCAAAGGACATCAAGGGCCAATTGGCCAAATATAACTGCGATAAGGATAGAAAACTCAGGGGACGGAGCTCCCGTGCTGTCATAAAGAGGACCCCGGGAGGCCTGACTGAGGCCCGTGCCTAAATATAGGAGCATGGTGGATGGGCAGTTTTTGAGGCAGAGTATAATGGAGAGTATGTGTTCTGGGCCGATCGCGGGCAATTAATTTAATTACTGCATTTAATATATAACGTACTTGAATTAATAAAAATATACCCAACTAGAGCTATGTTAAATACCTAAATTAAGTTATTGGTTGTCCTCCGGGTCGATTGAGAATTCTCCAGATCAATTGGGCTCTTATCCAGGAGTTCAATATATGTCCGTTCAGCTAGAGCCGAGAGGTTACCGCAGTCATGATCTGCTAACCCTCTGGTATGACAAAAGAATGAGCATTCATCCAAATCGGGGTCTCTGTAAAGAGACTGAGTGATATACTAGAATATTGCTTTGGTTGTCAGTCGGATTGGTGAATGGGCCAGCCAAACCCCCTATAGCGGCCCATTGCTGAACGGGCCGTATTGCATATGCAAAAGGGGGGGGGGGAGAGTGCTGAGGATAACGATGGTATTCAACAAGGAAGTGGAGGGAACAACTTTACTATGTTAAAAGGCATGGTTTTTCTCTCCCGGACAAGGGAATTACCAGGTACAGAGGTTCCCCACAGCCACATCTACAAATAAATTAACGTTCCCCATATTATCACCAACGTTCAGGGCCCCCAGGACCTGTGTGGCAACGGTAAGGAGGTCTGTAGCAAATGCTAGGGTCCCATAGTCGTAGAGCACTCCACGGGGCCTTCGGTGCCTGTATTTAGCATATAATATTGGAAGTGATAAATTTGCTACGTCAGTTCCCAAATCTCTAGGAATATTGACCTTCCCTTTCCCTTACTCCTGAGCTTAAAGGGGTCAGAGGGATTGTTATCCATGACGTACATACCAATCCAATATCACCTGCTCAGTTAATACCACCCCAGGTTTTTGTGTTGTATAGTTGCTCATCAATGCAGGAAGGAAGGCATGGTTTGCATTTGAATTTATAGGCCTGCATGAGACGAGCCGGCTCGAGCCCGGAGGTCGTTGCAACCGCGAAGTACTGAAGGTATTGTACCCAGGGAATGTAGTCAAGCCAGATTACAGGGAGTGCAAATCTTCAGAATACGTTGCAGTCCCACCATTAACTCTATTTAAATTCCATGTGGCTCTGCTTCAGCTAAAATCAGAGAACCACTACCTGCAGTTCGGGAATATATTTCTTCCCTTGCCGGTCGATACCAGGAACTGCAAGATATCTGGCGCTGCACGATTAAACAACTATCTCTATATCAGAAAGGTATCAATCCGGAAGTCTATATCTGTACGTTCGGATCGATTATGACAGGAACGTTACTTCAAGATTCTGTCTTGTATGTCTAATACTATATATCAGAATGGAAACTTGTTGACTAACCACCAGAGGCAGTACTTCCATCAGACTCAAATCTAGAGATTGTGATCATGGTTTAGCATTCGGTCCAATTGACGAAAATAGATGGGCATCGATGTGATAGCCCCGATCTTGCAATAATATACTGCACTTCTCACCTACCTGCCCATTTCTTACATGGTAACAACACATCACAATCGATAAGGCCACACTCATATTCTACATTCATCAACATCATGGCAGCAGACGATTCCGCTTTTAAACCACCATGAACCATCAAACCTCTGAAAAGACTAAAAGAACTATCCTTCATGGGCGGTTGAGATCTCCCGACTCCTCCTATTGGCAGGATTGATCAATGCAATCACTCTCATCAGCAAAAAATTTAATATCTGCGCCGGGTGCGTCCGAAGCATATGACGCTCTTGTACATAACTGTAACACTTTGCTGCTTCCGACGCAAATCATTTGTCAGCCTAAATATCCGCGTGCAAGTAGAAATCGCTGTCCAAATGAACATAGATATCGTCGTCCAAATCACCTCCGTATCACCACATGTATATTTTGGGTTGCCCCGCCAGGCACAGGAATCTAATCTTGTCAGATTGCCGCACATCTGGCCGATCAGTCGCGTTTCTGGCCCCCCAACCACAACAAAGATACATCCAGACTCCCCACGTCAGGCAAGACAGCCGAAACACTCCCTCATGCCCCATCTTCTGCGGAGGAATTCACCAGACATGGCTTGTACGTTACCCCCCCTCCCCAAACAAGCATTGTACACGTGGGACAGGCTTTGGCTCAAACTTCGACAACGTAGGTAGAATTGGCGGCGGGGTGGTGAGATTAGAGTTGCAATTGCGCTTCAACCACGTACGTCTCAGCAATACTATTCAAGATCGAGCCTCTCATCGCACGCGAGGCGTCCCTTGACGTATACCCATCACCGCCGACGACCGTCACACCCAACAACTACCCGGGAACGCTCAAAGCTCGCGGCAAAAGCTCAGAGAAGGGAGAACAGAAGACACAACAGATGGCACGGGGAGGGTTGCCTATGATTAGACGCAGAGTGCTCCTGCTGCTGTTTTTTTTTGTGGGTGCGGTTGTCCTGTTGTCGTCGCAATCGGTGGTCAACGCTTCGGAATTCCCGGGCGTTCTCGCGAAGCATCCCGAGGTGCACCTAGATCAAGCTTCACCGCAGGAGGCTTTGGGGGTTGAAGTGGATTTGAAGACTGCGGGGGAAGAACCAAGCTTGGTTCCTACCATGAGCAAATCGATCCCCGAGGAAAAAGAGAAATCGAGCACCCCCACCCCCACCCCTTCGTCGACCAACCTCCCTCCGCTCCCCCCACCAACCCGCCCCCCACTTCCACCCGCTCCCACACACGACCCCTCCTCTCTGTGGCCCCCGCCAGGCCACCCCCTCCCACCAATTTCCCCCCTCTCCAAACCGCCTCCGAATTCCCCTCAACTCCCGTTAACCCCGCTCCTCATCGGCTTCACCCGCAACTACCCTATTCTCCAACAATGTATCCTCTCATACATCTCCTCTGGCTGGCCCCCATCACAGATCTACATCATCGACAACACCGGGACAATGGACTCCAACCGCCTAGGCCTCCTCTCCCCCGATAATCCATTCTATCTTCCCTACGCGCACATGGAAAAGGTGTTTGGCGTGAAGGTGACCGCCACACCAACCCTCCTCAGCTTCGCGCAACTACAGAATTTCTTTATCAGCTTTGCGACTGAGCACCAGTGGGAACGGTTTTTCTGGAGTCATATGGACTCCGTTGTCCTATCATACGAAAACAAAGTCCCTTATATCTCTCTGTACAATGGGGTGTTGGAGCTTTTAGCTTCCCTTGACCATAGCACGGGGGATAAAGCCGCGGAAGAAGAATGGGCGTTAAAGTTCTTCACCTACGACCGACTGACGTTAGTTCATACCTCGCGAGTGAAAGCTGTGGGGGCATGGGATACGTTTATACCATACTACTACAGTGACTGCGATTTCTACCTCCGCGTCTACCTCTCCTCTTATACAATCCAGCATATCGACATTGGGTACATCTACGACGTCGGGGATCTCGTCCCGGATCTATCTCTCTTCTTCCCAAACCATACAGGCTACCCCGAGCTCAACTCGCTGTCCACCCCGGATACGGATGTCAACCTAACTCGCTGGGGTGTTCTCAGATCACACCTCACCCGCCTAGACTACATCAAGAACGATAGCCCTGGAGGCAGGAATTACTGGCAGGCGAGGCAGAGGGGAGGTAAGGGTGAGCCGTTTTATAGAGGTATGGCCTCGTTTGAAAGTGAGCTGAAGAGGCTGTTTAGTTGGGGTGAGAGTGTGTATGTGAGGAAGTGGGGGCTGGCGCCGGGGCCTGGCGGGGCGGCGGGGACGGGGAGGTGTACGGAGGAGTTGATTCAGGAGGGTAAGGGATTGGGGGATATTTGGAGGGGAATTGATGATTAAGATAAATTGGGATTTGGAAGTCGGGAGTTGGCAGAGGCGTCATTTTTATGTGGTCGATCTCCCGCATCCAGAATGTGATTGAGATTAGCCTGGAGATTATGTAGCTTGCACATTTGTCAAGTTTGTTCTTTTTCCAACCATACATTTGGATGATCAAAGTTTCTGATCCCTTGCCTTACTTTGACAGAAATCATAATTTTCAATACTGAGTAAATAGGCGGAGACATATATTACTGAAGATATAGTTGGAAATACCCTGTTCCCCCCCAAGCTTTGCAAAAATGTAAAGAAATCATCAATGCTAATTATTTTTGAGAAGGATTGTGTGCTGTACATAGCATCCCATGCACCAAGTCGTCTTCCAAGGTGAGCTGCTGTATCGATTCGACGAGAATATAAAGATGACAGGTATATGTACATAAGTATATATGTTCTGGGCCGCTCGCGGGCAATTTATGTAATTATTGCATTTGGTACATAACGCACTTGAATTTATAAAAATATAGACACATTGAACGGGTTCAAGTTGATCTAATTGATATGCTCCATGATCCTGATGGACAATATAAATGGATCTGATCGTCTGTTATATAAAGCACCAATATGGTACGTGTTGTTCCATTAGAAGATAAAATGGTAAGTTAAACTCATTAGTACAAGTAATATGATACTAATATCATTAGTCAGAGTCTGTTACATCTGCAATGACATTATGGATTCAGCTTTATAGCTCATCTAACATTTTACGATCTGATAATGGTGGAGAATTTATGGGAGAAAGTTGAGCATTTATTATGAGCTTGGAGTTTTAAATTAAAACATGGAAAACCTCGCACACCTCAAGTCCAAAAGGCTTGATAGAGTTGATAAATTTCGTCTCACTAAATGGAAAATCTAGTGGGTCGGGTACTAATCGAACAAAATACTTTTCAACAATCAAAAACCCCTCTGAGATTGTCCTTGGTTGACTATCCACACCAAGTACACCTTCTATTTAAGGAGTGAACTCAAACAAGAGGGGGATTCCCCAAAAAATACCTCTAGTGATAAAGATCTAAATAATCACTAGAATGAAGAGAAGGATGAGTATATTGTCACTTTTAATCCCTCGGTTTTAGACCAAATTAAAGCAGTTTTAAGCTTAGAAAATAGGCGGATACTGCTTTACAGCATCCTGCCGATGCTTTATAAATGAGTTGAAATGCACATTCTTGTCATACCAGAGGGTTAGCAGATCATGACTGCGGTAAGCTCTCGGCTTTTAGCTACGGACACAAATTGGACTCCCGGAAAGTAGCCCAATTGATCTGGAGGATGACTCAATCGACCCGGAGGACAACTTAATAGCCTAGTGTAGGTATTTAATATAGCTCTAATTAGGTATATTTTTATTAATTCATCTACGTTATATACTAAATGCAGTAATTAAATGAATTGCCCGCGGGAGGCCCAGAACATATATTGTACCCATAACTCCTTTTTTTTTTTTTTTTTTTTTTTGCAATTCCAAAAGCTATCTCAATACGATAGTCTACATGATATGTAGATGAAATAGTTTGAAATAGACGAACCATTTCATTTCTGAGGATCATTAAAGGGGAGCTTGTAATATCTCTGAAAAACGTTATATGAATTAGGTACTAACTAGCGCTCAAAAGGTTTTTGTGGGAATACAATCCCGATTCTTTTTGTGTTGGTGTGAATGGATAGGATTGGGAAGTACAGTTGCTTTTTTTCCAATACATTTTGTTATGTTTGAATTTAAGTTTTCTTGCATGATTTAGAATAAATAGATATTTCTTTCTAGGTAGGTAGTAGACCTCTACTCTCGCTTTCTATATCTTGTCCCAGGAATGCAATTTTTATCTCATGAAGTTCCCTTTCCCTACCCCCGAGTGTGGAGGTTTTTTTTAAAAAAAAGGGGGTGAGAGGAGGGGGGTGGCAAGGGGAAGGGGGGAGTAGGCACTCTGTGGGCTATAACCAGAAAGGGAAGCACTTTAGCAAAAAAATTCCTTAAAGCGTGGTTGTTGTTACAATTTAAGATGCAGAAAGAAGGTGGGGGGGAAGTTAATCTGCAACTCCCATGGCCAATGTCTGTCTAACTCTCAAGATTTATCAGCACACTTCCACCCAACCTCTCTTCCACAGGGCCTACCTCCCCCAATCCGTTGCTTCTCGTACAGCATACATATACTGCCGGGATCGCTCTATGCGCTATTCTGCATCACACAGACTGGCCTTAGAGATATTTTGATATGGTATACGTCTGGTTGCCCTATGCTATCGTTCTCTTGTATGTACTCCGCCGACTGTTCATGCACCGACCTACCCACCGGTACATGGACTGTACATGCAGTATGTATCTGTAGTTGTTTTTTCGATATTTGCTATCTTTCTTTATTCTTTTGCAATCCTCCAAGCCAAGCCTGAACAACTATTACGCGCAAGACCCAGCCAGATACGCTCCCCCTTGGAAGACACAATGAAGTTGAAGAGCAAAACAAAACATCCCCTGCCCTGGGGGCCGGAGATTTCCAGACCTGCACGTGGCAAAGGTATTGGCTCCGCGGCCAATGTTGGGGGGCAAGCTCAGTTGCTCAGCCTATCTGCAACTTCCATGGGAAGTAACGCTCCATGTATCCAAGCCACTTGACCAAGGATCTTGTTGAAGACTTTTGGAGGGGTTTTTTGCTGTCGTACTACCTACGGCTAAAGCCACCGAGCACATGAATTACTACACCAGCCGAACCCACACTGGCATGGGATATACTGTAGATGCATCCACAATAGGGCTATATATATATATATATATATATATATATACCAACAACTAGAGCACCGAGGGGTTCCCAGCTGGTTACCCCCTACTTCCTACATCACTGCTTGTTCTGTTAAACAGACATTTGGGTACAGCTTCGGTTACAGCCTAACCCCTGGGGTAGGTATCTGCATCTTTCTTAAGACTCAAGCTTCGTACGAATACAAAGTCTTATCGTGGACGGGCCCAGGGCTCTTGATCACCGACAACCACTTTGACAGAACGAGATGGCTATTGTTTGTCCACAACAAACTCAGGCCTGGGGCGGGGGGGTTTGGGGAACAGGCATCGCGGCCACTTCCCACCTCGTTTGAAACGTTTTGGACAGTGGTTCACCCTCTCTCTCGTACAAAACTGCCCTCAACGGCACGCTGGTAAACAGAAAGAGAAATGACAACCCTAGGAAAGAGGGGTACTGCTTGTATATATTGTGGGGGTTTACGGTCCACTACGACAACCATGTCCTTTACCGGAATAACGGCGGATGACGAAGCTTCCTCCAGCCCCACCACTACTGTCAAACGCCGAAACTTAGACAAAAGCTTAACCCACCACTACCTACCTACAGCATTTTTTTTTTCAACTACTCATTACTCATTTGCGGAAACTACAATTGATCACAGACAGATGCCTTAGCAGAGATACCGGTATATAAATATGAAATGAAGTAAATGTTTTATCAAGTTTGCCCAAATGAAAACATACAACTATGTTCACAGGTCAATAAAGATTAATCAAGCAAGATAATGACAACCCTTTGGTATCCGATCACCAGCGATAGTAATGTGCCGCCACCCCGAGGTCCTCGATTTGAGACCAAAGCCCAAGGCCTGTATAATTACTTAATGGGGGACTCTCATATTTGCCTAGTTCAATCGGCCAGGTGAATCCCCAGCGCTGCATACAACGCAAGCCATCTCTATTAATTGGGAACAAGGTGTCAGCTACTACTACCATTAGGATAGGAGGGTGGTACCTATGGTGATAAAATTAATTGACCAAATTAGGAGAGCCAACATACCGCTCTTTGTGTATGCCTTGTACTGTACTCTGTAGCCAATTCCTTGTGTGTTATATCCGGCTGTAGCCAATTCCTGGTACTTTGTAATCATCACTTTATGTTCGGTACACACTGCGCAGTTCGTTATGCGCGGTTTTGGAAACAACTAAGCCCCGTTTGATTAAATCCGTTGCCCTCTGGACCTCTCTACGAGAGGCTTGTGCCAACCAGACTACTCTGAACCTCCAACTGTCCTCATATGCCCTTTCCCACTCGTGCTCTATCTTGTGAGGAACGTTGACGCCTTAGCCTTTTCCCTAAACTCCTTCACCAACTTCTTTCCTCATAGTCCCCCTATAGGAGTAATGAGTATTAAAAAAAAATAAAAAAAAATTCACCAACTTCTTTAGATCGGGGTATCAAACATCCAGCTCACATCTAGTGCTCCACTTGGCTCCACTTCAGTTGGCCCCACACATATCTATCATGAATATCATACATATGCTCACTTGTTATTCATGTATATAAATATGTCTACTGTGTCTGCGTTACTTGACTCTATAACGAGTCAATCTATATGCTAAATACGTACCGGTTATATATCTCTCTCTCTCTCGATATCGTGGATCACGCTCGCTCTCTGATCTCAGTGAAGTCTTCTTGATTGAACCGTTTGATTCTCGCTGCTCATAACCCTTCAACTCGAGGGACGAGAAGGCCCGCAGGTAGAGAACGTCTTAAAACCAGCCGACTCGTGTAAAACATGGGACAGGCCAGCACTTGACATGGACCCAAGTTCTGAGATTTGTAGACGAGGAGTCGAGTGTAGGAGATCTCGAGTTTTGTGATGCGAGGTGCCTTCGACCCACGTCATCCCAAAGTGTCCATGGACCAGACCCGCGTATAGACTGGTGACTCCTCACTAGATAGTGTCTTAGGTTTGTGAGCATGACCTCCACAATGGATAGCGGGTAGTCGGTTACTGGAGAGTGACATTAACAGCATTGCCGAGCGGTGGTCAGCGAGCGTCCCGTTTCTGAATTCCTTTTTGCATTATCGAGCTCATGCGACCCTTATTTCAGTTTACGTTGTACATTCCCGCTGGACCTAGCAGATTAACTTTCCTTGTCCTGAAACTCACAACACTACGGACCGTAAGCTTGTTGACAACCGCATTGGCCGTATTGGTCGCATAGGACAAACTTTGGAGTACATCGGCAAGGTGCCCGATATAATGCTCGTTGGGAAACGAAGATCTGAGGCTTGTCCGCTACCGGTCTGCACATTTTCGACGCCATTATTGAACGCATTCTACTGAAGCAGTGAAGCGGTTGCCGAACTTGTACCGATTGTGACACGGGCTGTCCATACAGGAGTGGTAAAGGTGAAAATGAGTTGCCCTATTTCAGTTTGCTTTTCTAACGTTAAGCAACTTCGAGTGGCGATCCCAGAGTTGGTGGCATTAGGATGATCAACTCCAAAGAGATCGCTCATCAAGGTGATTCCTAGTTCTCCGAGTTTTGCATGAAGGAAGGTGTTCTCGCATTCTTGTAGATAGAGCTGCTCCTGATTGAGAACAAAATTGCCATTTCTGAGCCAAATACGGGAGCACTCATGATCAGGGTAGGGCTTATATGTGACATGAGCGCCGGAAGGAGTTTCCTCTCATAGCCGTCAGCAGTTTGACGCGACATCCGTCCTGACCCTAGCGTAACTGCAGAAATTGTCTTATGTACACGTACTTTCTGTTCTCAGGTTCCGAGCTAGATGCAGGGCGACGTTGCGGCACGTTAGGACTTTGAGGCATGTCAAAGGTGTAAGGGAGGAACAGTATCATTGTCTGTATCAAGTGTAGTGTGCAGCTGGCTAGCCGTCATGGGAGGGGGACAGTCGATCCTGTTGGCTAGACTGCAAAGTGGTTGTTGTGGATAACGAGGCAAAGGCAGGAGCGTTTGGAGACGTACGTGGATCTCAACGTATAAGCCAGATGAATATTCGCATGTTTAGCTCCTATTCGATCTCCGCGTCATTTTCACACCACCAATCGACTTGTCATTTGAGGGCATATCAGCAGATTGAAATGTAGCAATCTCATGCAGTTTGCTAATTTTTTTATGAGAACCGCATACGATCAATTGGTAATGGTATGTGTATCCAGATTATTAGCTCAGCCGTGTATATATCTGCTATTATGAATAATGACTAATTTCATATTCCCTCGTAGAAGCCTAAATGAGCTAGCAATATGCCGACTAGAGACTGCTCAATGAATTGGTCTGTATGTAATTATGTGTAGTTTGATGAGTTCCAACCATTGGCGATTGCCGAATAGACAAGAACGGCGATATCAGGCGTGAAAGCAACACAAAATATGAAATTAGAAAATTCAGAAACACACGGAAGAATCAGTCGCTATGTTGTATGGTTTGGGTAGTAACCTTGGATCACTGGGGCCTTTTTTTTTTTTTTTTAGAGTCTATACGCCTATGGAGCCTAAGGCTATGAGGCGGCCCCGTTCCCTCATCTTAAAAGACTCGGGTACGCCCACGGAACAACGAGCAAAACAACAACCCTGAAACAACTGTAGAAGACCCGCCGCCACCTTTAAAAACAAAAACTGTAAGACTGTATAGGGGTGCGAAATGCCAGACAATGTAAAAGCCATTACCAGTCGCTGCGCAAATCCACCTTCTTCCTACCTCTCTCAAAATCATAAGCCTCAATTGGGAGCCACCGTCCCCTCATCTTTAGGTGATCTGGTTGGTGGGGGTGTTTTGGCTGGTCGGGTTATTTTGCCAGCCTTTGCTGCCGAACGTGATGCAGCCTTTTTTTTTTTGGTAGTTGGAGGTGCTACTGCCGGGGCCTCGTCCTCATCCTCATACCTAGACAGGTCTTCATACATGTCCGGCCTGTCTCCCATCACAACATCTATCTCTTGCCCCCTCCTTTTCAATCTCCACCTCTGTCTGTACTGCCACTTCCACCTGTGCCTTCCCTATCTTCTCTACAATATGGTCTGACTGGGTTCCAACCGATACCGTCTCAACCGGTAGTGCCTTACCCTTTGCCTGCCATTTCTTCCGCTCGGAAACCAGCATCTTCCTTGACCTCTCTCCTGCCTCTTTCTCCGCCCACTCCTTCCAGTTTCTCTCACATATCTGTAGTTGGTTTCCTGCCAACTCCTCTCGCTCATTAGACAGGTGATTATAAGCTAGCTTCAAGTCCAAGTGTTCTTTTCGTTCCTGATTTGATACTCCCTCTGTATCTCTCAGAACTCGAATTTGTTCACTGGGGCCATGGATCAGTGGGACATCGAGTGTATAATCTCAGTCAATTTATAAATCTAGAAATTCAAACGTTAACACCATATCCATATTGCTGCAACTAACTTCAAACCATAGGTCCGCTCCTCTATGAGAGCAGGATATGGTAGGGCTGTAGCAGTGGTTCGTCAGTAAGCCGAATCAGTGCTCATGTCTCTAGACTATATATGGGAAAATATTCTCAGTATCCCACCAACTTTCCTGAAAGTGTACCTCATGAGAAACGGTTTATCAGCAACTTTGTCACAAAAATTGACCTAGGACCAGCCACGCAAGTGCAGAATAATCTCATAGCAAAAATGTACTTGTACCTGGGGTAATTTTATTTCACGTAGTTTAATGTGGGGATACACTAATTAGATTCCAGAGGATTACCCTAAATCCCCCGCCCCACATCTTCTGACCCAACAAGACTAGGTTGGTCGCTATTCTGGTGTCACTTCGAGACTGGTCTCTCTGTAGGGTGGAGGGACAGTAAATTACTCAACTTTTGATGACACGCTGGGTTATCCTTCATATCGATATGTCAAAACGAACGTTTTACCGCTATTTAAAAGTCCCCTAGCTACAGGACATGTCAAAGTTACATTCCGGACAAAGAAGGCTCTCAAATCCTCGACATCCAGTGCGGGGAGTAAGTCGACATTACGCTGTTCCAACTCCTCTCCAGCCACTCGCACCCTAGATGTATGCACAAACACATGCTTGTTGTCCAGATTAAGCTTTAATTTAACCCCGCATTGTGCATGTACCCAGGGCTAGTTATTCTCTTTTGCCTCTAAACTGGGGCTCCAGGGACGCAATACCGTCAAACCAGCGTTCTTGAATCCATCGGTGCTAGACCAATAGAAATGCAATATTGTCGCAAATTGGTAAGTAGAACTAGGACATGGTAGTTGGAGTGACATTTGGCTGCTGTGAGCTTCAGGACAGCTTTGGGTATGTGCTCTGCATCTCTGGGAGATACATTTGGTACGTATTGGCTGTGACTCAGGGTAAGACGATTCAAGCTGCCTGTCATCCGAGGTGTATCAGCAAACGAAAGATATCACGCCGATTCCCATATGATGTAGAGAATTATATCCGACCAATTTACAGTCACTATCTAAGTGGTGTGATGGAGTAGACTCCAATGCTAACCTACTAGATGTGGTTTCAACTATGAATCGGCTTCCGTTTAATCGTTTCATCGTAGGGACGGTTAAGAAACTTTTCTTCGGTCAGCCGGAGGAAAGTATAGCCTGTGACTTCGCTCTTCCAGATGAAATTCGATAGTTATCACTGAGAAAATACTCTTCTGTTTGGCTTTCAGGAGATTCAACACGGCTGATGGACTCCAACTTTCGATATCGTCGAGGTTAGCCATCCAAATCCGAGCCCCCCAAGTATTAGCTTGGAGCGTGTTGTTGTCTCAATGGAAACCTACCTTGTGATTTCCCCCAACGTGTTGTCCAGCTGCCTAATCATACCCACTAGTCTCAGGAGACTAGGTCTTCTAAGTTATAAAGGTATTACAAAACAGTCCCCAAGGTACTCTGACGACCAGAAATCTTCCGTTCTTTGAAGACAAGTGTTGACATCGAGGTCATATTCCTCTTTGTTGTGTTTGAAAGGGTTTGCGTATCATGTCGCTCCACGTTATGATATCTTCCTGGAGTTGAGCATGCGTCGAGGGTGTCAATTGCATTGACGACTGCTTGGTGTTGGGAGTAACGCTGCCGAGTGGTGTTTGGAAGTGAAGATGGTGGGTGCGATCTGCAAGTATAAAATTTTCCTGGATTACCTCAATTTGATACCGAGGTATCAAATCTCTAGATCATGACATAAAACAATGAGATGCATGACAACAAGGAAACAGGGACCAGTCATCCACACATGTAGCGTACGTATGCATATATTGGGAATCGACAATTTGCCTTCCTGCATGACTCCCGTCAGAGGGCTTCTAGAGATATGTGGTACATAGAAGCCATTGTCGAGCATGGAAGCTAACTATATAATAATGATACATACTCGCACTTGGGTCAGTTATGCAAGTATACAAAATAGTGCAATACGTGGAGTGATGTGATCACTTGCATACGAGTAGGAAAGCTAAAGGTTTTGCTCCAAGACAAAGATATATGTAGGTTTTTTTGTTTTTTTTTGGAGTTGTGTTTTTAATTAAATATTCTGTACTCATATTCGGTCACGTATACAGCTTACTAGAGTATTGAGGCTATGGGACATGCAGCGAAATCGCCTTCCGTAACTACTTTTGATATTTAGATTTAATTTCCAATCACATGCTCAGTACGCGCAGTACCTGAGAATGCTTCAAGATGGAGCGGAACCTAGGGGGTGAAACAATACCACCATTATCTTCTGCAATTGACAATATGGTGAGAGCGGGAATGTCAAGGTATGCTGGTAATATCGTAGTGTGCATACATTTATGGTCTAAAATTTTCAATTCCGGAATGGACTGGTCAGTAGTCTCGTGAACTGGTCGGAATCCGGTCCCATTCCGGTATAGACCGGTCCATTCCGGAATGGACTGGATTCTGCAATGATTTAATTACTCAATTTGGTACAATATCTGATGTGAGATTGGTATACTAATTACAGTAGATATGCATGGTAGATTGAATGAGATATTAGGTCCGACGTAAGACATTGATTTGGAGTGGACAGTTTGTCGATGCTGAGCACCGTATTCATAGTTTAAAAGCCCAGCTGAGATCCGGTATTGTGAGATTTATTCATTCCTCAATTTCAATACATTACAACACCTGCCCTTGGTTGTCTACTAGTTATTCCAAGGTCCCAAAACCGGTTATAAAAGGTTATATGCAAAATTTATTGCAAAACCACAGCCTGATCGCCATCAATTGTTAACCAAATATTGTGTACTTTTTAACATTTATCCAACCAAAGACCTTCTGCCAGCAACTAATCTTATGGGCTTGGCTGATGAAATAGCGGATACTCCAGCTACACTCGACAAATTACAATCACCTTAGCCAATGCGGCTCGGCAGGCATCTTCAACAACTCGAGTTTCAGTGTCATCTAGGTACATGCAAAAGTCCTGTGCCAATTGCCGCTGCCGATGATACAAAAATGACCTGAAATGTTCCATTTATTGTCATACAAAATTACTAGCAGATCATGACTGTGGCAACCTCTCAGCTGTAGGTAGATGAACGAGCACAAATTGGACTATGAGATAATAATCCAATTGACCTGGAGGATGACTCGGAGGATGAACTGGAGGAGATCCCAATCGATCCAGAATTAGATGCAGCTATTACACATCCCACAGCTCCTTAGCAATCTTCTGGCCGCGCCGGGATCAATGATTGCCTAGTTGTATATGTTCTGGTCCGTTCCGGGATCCGGTCCATACCGGTATGGACTGGATATCGCAACGGACCACGTTACGGGATTAAATTGTTCAATGTCACGTATAGCAACAAGGATTTACCACAACACCACAGCGGCCACAGTGGCCACAGCGACATTAAAATTACTAAATAGGGACATATCCGATATGAAGGTTATTTGTAGCAACATTTGGTCAAAGAACATCGGAGATAACATAGGCGACCTATCCAAAAAATACTCAGTAGAGGTATACCCGAAATGAAAGTTATTATTTAGAGAAATGTTCTGGTCCGTTACGGAATTGAAACCTTTAGTTCGTGAGAATTTTCTTCAACGTAACACACTTGTTCAACATAACATATTGTGCACACTGTGCCAACCAGACTAGTGCACACTGACATTACCAGAGCACACCGCGTAATTACCAACATACCACGACATTCCCGCCCTTACCATAATGACAGTTGGTCAGAAGATAATGGTGCTATTGATTTGGATCAGTTTCACCCCCTAGGTTTCACTCGATCTCGAAGCGCAATTATTGAAGTAAATCCCAGGTGACCTTTGAAGTAATTCCTTAATATCCAATTCAAGTACATGGTGGCTAACAAGAACTACCTAGGTATCGCAGAATTAAAGCATCCCTGCGAGACTCAAATAACTGCGATGGAAGGAAAGTAATGATGGGAAACAAGCATGATGTAACATGTTCGTGATACTTTGCTGCATGCAGAAAAGAACAAGACCTATAGTACTATGAACGAGAGGTATCATGAAATTACTCGTAGTGAAGTTTGAGCTTCTTGTTATGTATAAAATATAATAGACCCGGTTTCTACTCAATTTGCCTTCGTTCATCGCTCAGAGTGTAGATATATGCCATCCCGGAACGGCCCGGCAATCTCGCAACGGCCCAGTCCATACCGGTATGGCCCCCCATACCGTTATGGACTGAATCCCGGAACGGACCAGAACATATATATTTGATAATGGTCTAGTTAGGTATATTGTTATTAATTCAAGTGCGTTATGTTCCAAATCAAGTAATTAAATACATTGCCCGCGAGCGGCCCAGAACATATATGACTGTGGAACAAAATGTCATGTGCATGGTGTTTTGTAACGTTACTTACAGGGTTTCTGTCCCCAGTTGTATATGCTTCTATGCGCTTGACCTTCCCTTTTTTGGTTCCTGATCCAGGCTCTAGATACGTCTGTCAGAATCAGACCTACCCGCCCCATTGGACCATGGTCTTAACTTGAGGTTAGGTCGGTATCTCTGGTGTACATAGTGAGCAAGTGCTGGAGGTGAGTAAAGTATATCAGTTTGTAGCCTTCTGCCCTCTGAGTATATTTTATGTCGTGAAAGTTTTTGCTCACCAGTTCACTCACCAACCACCGGGAACGCACTTTTACTTCCTCTATATAGTCTATAGTGATCTGACTGGGTAGCAACGGTATGAGGCTCGAATTAGGGACTCCACTTGAATAGAATCTTTGTAAGATTATGAACCGACAACAACTTCCAAGGACAACAACCACGCCTCCGTTTTTAGTTCAAGCTTTAGATTATTCAGCACGCGCTCACGAGCAAAGCGATCTAATTTATTTTCAATAACTGCGGGTAAACGTCATTTCTGAGAGATTCCATTAGTTTCTGCGGGCTGTCTCGTTGCTACAGCAACCACTACACTCCTACTTCACAACCAAACATCCCAGCTCTCACTTGATTGGAGACTTATTTTAAGTCCAATTTTGAGTCCGGCTGGTTTGTTACTTAGTTGAAATGGCACCACCGCCAAAGGTGTCTTGTTTGGCCCGGTCCAGGACTGGGGAAAAGGGTTCATTAAGGTCTTACTGGAATTCGATGGAGAAAAAAAGGTAAGGCAATATGCCTTCACTGGTGTGATTTCGGTAAGCCCTACTTTCAGAAAGATGGCTTTACCTCAGTTATGTCATCAATCTCTAGTAGGCTGGATGCCTAATAGAAGAGGGGAATGAGAAACTCAGTATCAGAGGAGTCACCCCCGTTATTCTTATCCCTACGATCAACTTGCGCCTGAGTAGTGAAGCAAAGGCGGACTGCTGGGTGAAGAAGATCAAGGAAGTAAGATTAGATACGATGGTGGTGTATACAGACGGAATTATGAGTAAGGAGGAAAGAGTTGGGGAGGGTTGGTGTTCAGAAGGAGGTGGGTCAAAAGGGAGCGTAGGCCTTGGTTGGTTGGCAACAGTTTGGGATGGAGAAGTAACAGGATTAAGAAAGGCTCTGAAAACATCACCAGCGAATTGGAAGGTCCTGCTACTCACAGACTCTATTGCAGCTATCAGAAAGGCAGGGAAGAGAGGAAAGCATAGGACGGTGGACTTGGGAAGTATGGTGTTGGAGGTGAGGAAGAGATAGGAGGAGTTAGGCGAGGGCGCAGTCAGATTTGGCTGGGTAAAAGCACATGTCGGAATCCCAGATCATAGAGGGGGGGCTCAGGCAGGAGTGCAAAAGGAATAGGGAGGCAGAAAGAAGGGTACTAGGCGCAGGCGGGGGGAGAGTGGTAAAGTAGGATCGAAGAGCACGGGTTAATTATCTACTATAGGACTGGGGAAGGGAATTTCCAATTCTGGCGAAACAAGTTGGATGATTCGGTTGACCCAATGTGCAGAACTTGTGGCCGATACGTCGAGACAGGGAAGCACGTAGCGTTGGTGTGTCCACGTGGAGAGGAAATCAGCAGGAGACGGGAAAGTTGGGAGGAGATGGACGATCGGAGGAGGTGGCTGAAGAAGATCAAGGACGGGGGGAAGAGTGCACGGTGGACCTGGTAGAGACGTTTTTCTCTAACCTTGATCTGACCTAAACGGAGGGTGAGCGGGAGTTGTATTTACGAATTTCTTTTCTGATTAGGGGTAGGGCCGATAGGGGCGTGGTGGCAGAAGCTATATTTATGATTGGGGGTTGGCCAGTATAGGGGCGTGGAAGCGGAGGCAGGGGTTATTTCGGTTTCGATTTCTTTGGCTTGGGAGGCAGGACGTTGTGGCCCGTTGTTGAACCGAGTCTTTAAAGATGAGGGATCGGGGCCGCTTCATAGCCTTAGGCTCCATAAGCGTATAGACTCAAAAAAAAAAAAAAAAAAAAAAAAAATGAACAGAGGAATTTTGCTTGAATAAAGGCTTGTATTCAGTGAGAGCTATCCAGCTATCGCTATAAGGCTTGATGCTTATGGTGCTAGTGCTCTAAGGAAAAATCTATCTACAGCAGGTGCGCGATGCAGTCGCTTATATGTGCCTTTCGCATCGTCACTTTCCCTTCTGGGCTTTGCATAACCCTTGTTTATACCAGTGGACCGTCACTTACCTTTTCCGGACTGCCGGCGAGAGTATTACAATTTTCTGGGCATATCGTTTATAGGCAAGCCCAACCTCGCATGTTGTTTTCAAATTCTTAATGAAATTGATCTTAACACTAAGCACAGATTTAGAGTGTCTATATTCTTCCGACAGGTAAATTACATTATTGAGTCCATGAAGTACCAAAACATTATTCCCAACCATGGCACTCGCCCCCACTGTATGCATACCAATCGCCCCCTACTCCCGACCTTCGTATTCTCCATAGCACAATTCCTATCCTCTTCCAAATATACCTATACAGCAACACCCTTTCTGTAGTTTTAATAAACCTTATAACTCAAATACTTCGTGACGGGAACTGGATTATTCCCTTTATGCCCCTTATACCCCTCCTCTTTACACTTTGCATCATGGTACAAAACAAACGTATCCGCCGACAAACTCTTCTCAAAATATGCGCTCGTAATTGGTGCATCTGTCTTTTGGAACCTCCGGCAATGCGAGTTATGGTGGCCGTGGCGTTTTACTTGGACGCCGTCGGAGTAGTTGACTAGGAGGCGCCATGCGGAGGTAAGCTCTATGAGGAGGAGCAGGGTCGTGAGGAGGAGGGGTAGGGAGGTGGAGGAGAGGGTTGGGAGCTGCAAGGTAGGGGGGGTTAATGAGAGATTATGACAGAAGGACGGAATAGAAAGAATATAAACGTACCATTATATTATATTATTATCGAATGCGTATAGCGATGAAGATATTCCAGCCTTGAGACAATGCAATTAATCCTTGCTTTGTGGACGTAGTATCCAAGATCGTGTGTAATGTTATGTTTAATTTGCAATGAAAACGAATAGGCAAATTCGACATAATATATATTCGCAATCACCCCACCATGATTACCACCCCCACACCCTGACGTACGTATTCATGTGTTTGTGGCATCAGTAGGAATATTCCTCTGGCGTTCCCGCCTCCACCCACGGGCCAACTTGTAGATTTTGATCCTCACCCGAATCTAAAGCCACACAATTTAAGCCATGACTAGCTCCACCCTGCAAATGATACGCCATAATCAGATTTCTACACAACCAAAGTTACAGGGTGATCCCACAAGTACTGAGTATGACATAGGTAATGATATTGCTTTCCACCAAACTCCGAAAGTAAAGGCCACAAACCCCGACCAGCCTGGCAAAGTCCAGAACTAGTCTAGTAGTCACCCCAAAGGAAATACGTAAATATTCCGGAGTAGATCGACATGGGTGAATCGCGTGTAGCACCCACAATCCTCAACAAAGTAGTCGATATAGTCAAAAGTGACATCTCATAAAACTGTCAAAAGCCACAAAACCCTAAATCATTTGTTCAAGGTCTCCGGGGTAATGGCATAACCTATCAGAGCCCTCTAGTGCATATAACCAGCTGCCTAGAAGAATTGATGCAAGGAAGGAGGCATGAACACAAGGATGGTTAGGGTACATATGTACATCAGAGCCAATCATGTATCTTTCCAAGATTATATCAGCTGACCCGACGACGTAACTTGTAATGGACAACCCCCCCGAGAGCAAGTCAATCCGTTGATTTCTAGTACCTTTGAGTTCTCGCCAATCTTAGCTTATAGACTCAGTTCTCGATTAGCCGGTTGTCATAACTAAAGCGAGATCTAGATTAAAATTATTTTGAGACGAAATCACGTACAAGTACATGTAATTATACCACATAAACATAACAAGAACCAGAAAATCCCCCCCGATCTCCCATCCCCCGAAAGTTATGCCTAACCGAAGACGCGCAGAACGTGGTGGGTCTCACACCTATGCGGCGCATACTAGTCCCGGTGGAGCTACAGCCACCTGGGTGACGCAAGTAGTACCTGTGAAAATTCCAACCAAGGCGTTCTGCTAAAGGGTGTATGGGCGTGTTACGAGTTCCTAAGGTTCGGGCCTTAAAGAGGCAGAGCTCAACGAATATATATATGAACAAGACAGTGCTTGGGTTCTGTCCTTCCTATCTAGATACAAGAGGCTCTTATATAGCCAGCTCCGCCAGCTTCATATGCTAACGACCTTTACCTCACATGCCGAAAGCTAATATAACCCTTTACCACATGCGTATTCATATGCTCATACGTCAACCCATCAGAAGCAGTTTATCGATAAATAGATACGACCTAGCCTTCGCTAGCGATACACACACTTCCTTGTTCCGGCCCGTCTCTCTCTCTCTCTCTCTCTCGTGGGTGATCAGTCCACGTGCTTACATATGGGCTTCGGTTCCGCCTCTGCGTAGACCACCCTCACGTGAGAACTCGTAACAAGTTCATTTCCACCTGCGTTAACCTTTTTTCGTTGATTGAACCCCTATTACGATGCCTTAAATATGGTCAAGTTGAAGCTGCTAGACGTATTCGAAAATAGTTAACCTGAACTTCACCTCCAGCATTCCTTCCCAAGAGAAAAATGTACGACGTCAATGTGAAGGTCAAGCTGTGAAGAAAACAGTAACTAACTAGAGGGCTCCCAGACAGTCACGTTAAGGCCTGCCCTGTGGGGCGGATGGATGTGATTTACACTCGTGCACCCGCCGCAGCAGACGTACCCAACTGTCAGACAACCTGCTTCCCCACATATGTAGGTGGCATTGCGTGCATGCCCACGAACACAATGTTGTAGGAGGATTGGCTTGAATCATGTACTTACTCGGGTAACTTCTCTGACCAAATATCATTCATCTTCTTGCGGTTCTAAGAATGACTTGGAAGCGGAAGCGTTTGACGTGGGCGATTCAAGTGGCAAGCTGCCTATAGCTGGATTAGGCACCTACTTGGAAGTTGGAAGGGCACGGGGAACTATGCTACTTGGGAACAAGCGGTATATCCAGGTCTCGAGTACAACATATACCACCCCAAAATCATTGCTTTGATTCCTTCAAGTTCGCTATATAAGATACCCAGACCCTAGATCTTCCAGAGGTGCCTACGAGGAGATTATTGGATATCATTCTTGATACCGGCGGCTACATACGCCCTGCCAATAAGATGAAGGAAGAGATATCTTGGGCTCAGATTAGATAACTGTAAGTGTTGGCGTTATAACGTCGCTAATGGAGTCGTTAGGAAGACAGGCCAGAGCCCAGACGAGAGAGGTGCCTTCACTGTAGATGCACGGTGGGGACGCCTAGCTAATCTCTTCAGTGAGCAACTTCTCATTACATATAAGACAGCATCGTGTCAACAGTTCATCTAGAGCTCAATGTCGACGTACCACACTCGCCATAGCTAGGGACCTTGACTACAGCCATGTACTAGCCCTATACCCTACGTAGGAGCCCATCTACTCGATGAGTGTGAGTAGAGGGATAAAGACTCCAGGGTACAACTGCTGCATCAGATTAATTAGCTCAGCCTCACAGTAGGTATCTTTGGTATCAAAGGACCGCTCCAGCGATCAGGCTCTCTCTCAAAGGCGAAGATTGTCAATGGCATTATCCGCGTGCCCAAGGGCAGTTGCTCGAGTATAGACAAGCCATGGTGAACAGATGCAGATGAAACACGAAAACCGCTATACGGCTGAGCTGAGCGAATGTTGTTTTTTCGTACTCCAGAGTTAAGGGATACCACAGCGGCGTGGAACCAAGCGAGAGAAACAGTTTTTTGGTCATACTAGACCAACACACAAGTGCTAGAGCAGATTCAAAACTGTGGGACATATATCATTGGGATTGTTCTGTGGAACGAGACTGCGGTACTATATACCTACTTACTGCTATGTTAGCACGTAAACGTGAGGTGCAAGAAGATATTGGATGAGATACATTACCTATGGGAGTTTTGATTGAGCATGGAGAAGAGCCTGAAGATCGAGAGAGAACTGGAGCGAAGTTTGATATTGCCACTCTCAGCTTCAGCATCGCAAATAGGGAATCTGCGTCTCCAAACTGTCAAGTAATCGGGGGATGGGCTTTGACAACTCTTCTCAGCACCCAGACACATGATACCCAAACGTCACCGAGTTGCTCAGTTGAGGGTAACAAATATAGACTTGGAAGGAATATGAGAGAGAAGCGGGTACTATAAACAAGAGAACTGGTATTTATATTATCCGCACTGTTCTGATGGAACTTACAATTAGTAAACCCGCCTCGCAACATAGGTTAAACCCCACATCATGATGATTGGGCTCACTCAAAAGACACGGCGTTACTGCCGGGGAAAAGCCACCACTCAGGTCCATCTCGACAGTCACAGTGACTGTCACTGCGGGGTCGCTGAGATCCCCCAGAGCAAACACATTCATCCATCTCCATCTCTTGGTTGGCTATCACAGAACCCACAACTTCCCCACATCCCTACCTTTCGAGTTCAACTGCCCTTTACTACGTTCCTCCCCTGTTTACTGAAGTCCTTACATTCTCTCCCCTGTTTACTGAAGCCCTTTGAATCTTCCATCCCTGGCCACTTTGGGACACACGGCTTCCTCACAGCCTTAACTTGCCAACTTCCTCCCACTATACCCTCTCCTCCAATTCCTACATACCATGTCGTCTCGACCAACCACTTCCCAACTGAATGCTTTCATCGGTTTGGAAGGTACAAGGAATAATTCTCCTGTTGAGGATTATAATGATGCAGGCTGCTTTCCCGAACTGCATCTCGCCAATTATGTCCAGAACTTGCATCACAAGGTTCCTCTCTACAACTACTCAGATTCCATATACCATGGAATAAGCAGGGTCCACCTGAAAGACACAACGCAGATCGATTTATCTAGATTTTTGGCCATGCTCATGGACACGGGTACTGGACCAGAAACTGCTACTGCACTGTCAATCTCAATTTGTGGTGGGACCGATACGCAGGGATATCAACTTTCAAGAGAAGAGTTGGCCAGGGAAATATCCAGCAAAAACATGAAAAGTGATACTGGACTTTGTCATGTCAGGGTAAAGGTTTACGTAGCGCAGGGCAGAGATGAAGTCCCAGAAGTCGATTTGCAGAACCTCCATAAGGTTTTTGTGGAAGCGACATACTTCCATGAATTTTTTGATGCGCCTCGAGTTCCCCATGAAGGTAAGTTACCGCTCAGTTGTCGCTATAATCAAGTTCTTGACTAACCAAGGTGTGATAGCCCAAGATGAGGAGATTATGAGGGGCATTTTGCCAGCTATTGTCCGTCTCAGCGAGCAAAAGATTATGCTCATCCTGAATCAGCTCCCACTCCTCGACCGAGCATGGGCCGAGATGATCCACCCAAGTCATCCTGAGAAATACACGATACACACAACTGTACAAGAAAAATACAAGCGTATTCATGACCTCGCTTCGGAGGCGATGAGCCCCGGCTGCAATGCCGAGAAACGACACCATAAGTTAGGGCATATAATACGTCATGCGTATAAGTTACGCAGTAGTATCGACAATGAAATTGGCATCCTTGATGCAATGGAGCGAAATTGGGCGAAGATTCTGAGATTCCAGCTCAAAACGGGAGTCTTGCCGACAACAACTGAGGTAATTCCGGCGAAATACCGCGGAGAAACGTTTGGTGGATGGCGGGACCAACATCTCGTACGGGGCCCGGAAACAGACGACGACGGTGATGATTTATCATCAGACTCGGAAGCCGCGGAGCCAGCCAAACCCAGTTGTGACTATGATAAGTATTCACTCCCGCAGAAACTGGTCAAAGAGTATGTCGCCCACAATGGCATATACTCCCGTCTATGTCCACGCTTTCGCGATGGACAACCCTTGAACCCAATTACCTACTGGTTAGGGGCACTAGGGAAATACTTCCTAGCAGCGAAGACACTACTTCATTCACCTGTTTTCTATCGTGTAGCCAGTCGCCCTAGAAACTCTAAGATCGATATCCTTGTTCGTGGTGTGCCATGCAACTTGTTCGCCAGATATTCGCAAACAGCAAGTGGTAGACCAGATGTCCCACAGACCTTTAATCAATTTGCCCGTTATCAAATCGACACTGGCATTGCGCCAAAAATTGGCTATGGTTCAAGCAATGTACGAAATAGCTTTGAGATGCATTGGCGGGATGCCGTTAAAAACCAGCATCTTTTTGTTCACCCCGAGATGAAGTTGATTCTGTACAATGCTATTGAATGGCGCTTCAACCGTCAATTAATATACATTCATAGGGAAGACACGGAATTGCCGGGTGAGAAAGTCATAAGAGATCTGGACGATGAAGATAGATGCAAGCACTTTCGAGTAATTGGTACAAGCCGCGATATCTGTTTCTCCTGTAGAGCTTTCATCATGTAAGACATCCTCCCTCCACACGTGAGATGTGATTGCTAATGTGTATTTGCATCTACAGGGGATGGAACGGAGTCAATGACACGCAACAAATTCTCCCTGACGGGCGAAAGCGAACCCCGCAGTGTCATTGCACGAACATGGTATTAGGATACCGATGTAACTACTGTGAAGACTTTGATGAGGAGCCATTACGCACTCACTTGCGTTTTCTCGTAGGCTTTGCTGGTGATCAGAATATCCAGACGCAGCGCAATCACTTTTTTGACCCTTCGTGGTTGGCTCCTAAGATTATGATGCCTATAAAGTTTGAAAAAGGCGATCACCAATTTTGGCCTCAGCTAAAGGTATTCTTGGAGACCCTCAATCACCGCAATCAAGTTTGCTTGAGAATAGAATTGCACAACCTGCTTGGCGAAGGCTGGATTCAAAAATTGCTGGAGTGTGCCGCTGAGAATGGCTTTGGGAATGAGGAGGGGACTGAATTCGACCCACATACGTACCAGGTTAATCGAGTGACGGATGTCTTTCTGGTTCCGCACAGGGCACCTCAGAACCAAGGTCCGATGGCAATGGTTCCTGCCCATGAGGTACCCGCGGAATCCCAAACACTCGTACAGCATCCGGAAAATTTGGTGGAGCAAAATCGTGCTCTGATTGAGATAGCGCAGCAAGACCAGTTTGTGAACACCATTCCCACAGAAGCTCAAGAGCAGTATTCGGCAGATGACTTATATAACTACCCCAGATGGTAAGAAAATCGGGTCCTCCCCAGAAAACTTGTTTATTCCTGCTAACATACACCGCAGTTCTCCTGACCCTATCCCTCATTCGTACCATTCGGCTCCTCCTCACGAAGAAGGTTTCTATCCTCAACCCTCAGCTACGCCAGATAGAGTGTCTGATTCGGGATTATCTTCGACTGGCGTTGGTAGAGAGTACCTCGATCCTAGACCGCTTTCCACTGGTAAGTCTAAAACTATGCCGAACGGACGAAGTTTCTATCCTCAACCTTCAGCTATGCCAGCTAGGGCGTCTGATTTGAGATTATCCTCGACTGCCGTTGATAGAGAGTACCTCGATACTAGACCGTTTTCCACTGGTAATTCTAATCCTATGCCGAGCGGACGAAGTTTCCATCCTCAAACCCCAGCTACGCCAGCTAGAGTATCTGCCGCTGGTAGAGAGTACCTCGATCCTAGACCGCTTTCCACTGGTAAGTCTAAAACTATGCCGAACGGACGAAGTTTCTATCCTCAACCTTCAGCTACGCCAGCTAGGGTGTCTGATTTGAGATTATCCTCGACTGCCGTTGATAGAGAGTACCTCGATACTAGACCGTTTTCCACTGATAATTCTAATCCTATGCCGAGCGGACGAAGTTTCCATCCTCAAACCCCAGCTACGCCAGCTAGAGTATCTGCCGCTGGTAGAGATTACTTCGATACTAGACCGCTTTCCACTGGGAATTCTATTCCTATGCCAAGCGGACGAAGTTTCTATTCTCAACCCCCAGCTACGCCAGCTAGAGTGTCTGATTTGGGATTATCTTCGACTGCCGTTGGTAGAGAGTACGTCGATACTAGACCGCTTTCCACTGGTAATTCTAATCCTATGCCGAGCGGACGAAGTCACCAGCCTCAAACCCCAGCTACGCCAGCTAGAGTATCTGCCGTTGGTAGAGAATACCTCGATCCTAGACCGCTTTCCACTGGTAATTCTATTCCTATGCCAAGCGGACGAAGTTTATATTCTCAACCCTCAGCTACGCCAGCTAGAGATTTAAAGAGGAAAAAAATGAATAGAGATTCGCCAGTTAGAGTGTCTGCAGTTGGTAGAGAGTACAGACCGTTTTCCACTGGTAATTCTAATCTTATGCCGAGCGGACGAAGTTTCCATCCTCAAACCCCAGCTACGCAAGCTAGAGTATCTGCCGTTGGTAGAGAATACCTCGATACTAGACCGCTTTCCACTGGTAATTCTATTCCTATGCCAAGCGGACGAAGTTTCTATTCTCAACCTTCAGCTACGCCAGCTAGAGTGTCTGATTCCGGGTTATCTTCGACTGGCGTTGGTAGAGAGTACCTCGATCCTAGACAATTTTCCACTGGTAATTCTAATCCTATGTCGAGCGGACGAAGTTTCTCTCCTCAACTCTCAGCTTCGCCAGCTAGAGTGTCTGATTTTGCATCATATTCGACTGCCGTTGATAGAGAGTACCTCGATACTAGACAGTTATCCACCGGTCATTACAAATTTATTCGTTTGTCGAGCGGAGAGAGCTCCAGAGTTCCAGCTACGCCAAGTTCAATTGGTGAACCTGGCTCTTACTTTCCACAGCACTCGTATCCTATGAACCCCGCTCCAGCTAACTTTGCCCCTCGCGGTAATGCACCTGGATATCAACATTCCCACCCTCAAACCGGGCCTGCCCCGCCTTCCTACCCAGGACATCATGATGACCCAAGTGGTTTCCCTAATCAGGGAACACGCCGTCTATCCAACCAAGACAGGAATCTTCCTGACTATAGTGGTCGCCAATAGGTAGTATGTGGAGAAGTTTTTCAATTCCAAGCTGTGTGTGGAGTTTGTATGGTTAAGGGACAGCTAGGATTAGGAGATTTATTGTAGTTGGTTGTTCTCTGATGAATACTTTGCCATGTGACTTGTTTCTGCCTAGCTTTTTTTTTTCTTTTTTTTCTCTCATTCAATGAGTTTCTTCAAGGGATAATTCTCCACGGTGTAATTCTCATCTTGCACAATTTGTCTGTTTGACAAATGTTGTCACAATAACAGTCGCCCTCAAGGGTAATAATAATAAAACCTCTCCACTCAAATTACCATCAGCAGAACTATGTACAAATCAGTGAAAAACTATACCATCATTTCCTGCTGGAGCCCGTACTTGCCTTGAACTATTCCCTCCATTTTCAAAATGCCCAATTATAATATAGGTGAGAGAAACCGGCCTGGGTACCGTTGCAAAAGCCCAAGAGAGCTCAAGAGGTTGAAAACGGAGGACATCGATAAACCTAGGCAGGATGCTCGAGAGGAATTAGGGGACTTGGGCCACCCACCTAAACAACATTCAAGACAAATACCACAGGATTGTATCGTCCTCACAACCCAGGAAAGCGATTTCCAGTGTGGCGGCTTGACAGTACGGCAATTGAAGAAGCGTTTGGAGCAATTTTGGGATCACTACTCCTCCTCCTCCTTACATTCTGCACTAGCATATAACGCAAATATATCCACTGTAAACCATATAACCGCAATTGGTGCAATCTCTGTCGTTTTGAATTTCCGGTAATAGTTGGAGATACTAGACGGAGGTAAGTGTAGGTGGGGGAAGAGGGGGAGGGAGAGAAGGGGGGATGCGGAGAGGGGGAAGGTTTAGATAAAGATGTCCTTTCCTCGGAAGATTACAAGTCACCAATGCCGGAGGAGAGCAAGGTATCTTGGAGTATGTAACAGGGGGACTTGAAGATCTCTGGAAATTGAATTTGAAGGACTGTGGAAATTGAATTTGGTGAATTCTGATGTATAAAAGAATCCATATACGAGCCGTAACCACTGTCGTAGAGTTACGTGTATATGTTCTGGGCCGCTCGCGGGCAATTTATGTAATTATTGCATTTGGTACATAACGCATTTGAATTTATAAAAGTATAGACACATTGAACGAGTTCAAGTTGATCTAATTAAATATGCTCCATGAGCCTGATAGACAATATAAATGGATTTGTCATATAAAAGACCATATGGTACGTGGTTGTTCGATTAGAAGATAAAATAGTAAGTTAAACTCATTAGTACAAGTAATATGATACTAATATCATTAGTCGGAGTCTGTTACATCTGCAATGACATTATGGATTCAGCTTTATGTAGCTCATCTAACATTTTATGATGTGATAATGGTGGAGAATTTACAGAAAAATTTGAGCATTTATTATAAGCTTGGAGTATTAAAATAGATCATGACAGACCTCGAACATGGAAAACTTCGCACACCTCAAGACCAAAGGCTTCAACCCACTAGACTTTCCATTTAGTGAGACGAGATTGTTCAACTCTATGGATATAGCACTTCCATGTATTACATTAGGTTCTAATCGAAAAAAATACTTTTCAACACTCAAAAACCCCTCTGAGATTGTCTTTGGTTGACCCTGTACACCTTCTATTTAAGGAGTAGAAACCTATAGAACTTGAACAAGAGGGGGGTTTTAAAAAAATTGTATCTAGTGATGAAGATCTAATTACTCACTAGGATGAAGAGAATGCTGAGTATATTGCCACATTTAATCCCTCGGTTTTAGACCAAATTAAAGCAGTTTTAAGCTTAGAAAACTGCTTTACAGCATTGAGGACAAAGCCAAAATTGAGTTATACTTACGTAAAAGTTATTGCAAAACCATACCCTGAATGCCACCTTTATTCAACTAAAGATTTCGATCTAGCAACTAATCATATGGGGTTGTACAAATGAAGTTGTAGATACTCCAGCTACTCGACAATCTATACACACTTTAGCTAATGCGATCCACAATAACTCGGGTTTCTGTCTTATGTATTTACAAAAAGTCCTATACCCATCGTTGCTGCCGATGCTCTATAAATGAATTGAAATGCACATTCTTTTGTCATACCAGAGGGTTATCAGATCATGATGCGGTAACCTCTCGGCTCTAGCTGAACGGACACAAATTGGACTCCTGGATAATAGCCCAATTGATCTGGAGGATGTCTCAATCGACCAGGAGGACAACTAATAGTCTAGTTGTAGGTATTTAATATAGCTCTAGTTAGGAATATCTTTATTAATTCAAGTACGTTATATACTAAATGCAGTAATTAAATGAATTGCCCGCGAGCGGTCCAGAATGCATTGAAAGGGATCTGCGATAGCGTTCACGTGGTAGTCTCGTACCCAAACTATCACGTGGTTGCATTTGGGTGCATCGGGAAGCTGCTTATTCAGCGGCTTCACATATTCTTGTTGTGATAGTTGTCGACTAAGTTTAGACTTGGATCCTTAGCTATAGCACTGCCAACCAGACTAGCTATAGCTACAGATCCCTAACGAACGTTAATAAACGTAGTGCGTACCAGTACTGCCTCTGAGAACACTTTACCAAAACTTACATTTTGCCATATACTCGCTATAGTCAACCATGTAGATGGATGGGTGTTGTTGGGAATGTCATAAATATTAGATAGCCAAGACAGCTGGTAAAGTGAATATAATTGGTGCGCTAGGCATCCCAATGCCAAAAAATTCTTCTTAAGATGTCAAGAGTCACCAATCACAAAGCTATCACAAAACCATACCTAGAGCTAACTCTAACATCAACCCAGATTGTTGGTGTATACATACTGTAGAAGTCAGATACGACTGTAGATACGTCTATTTTGCTACAAGCTCTCGGCGTCTTGATCCGCGAGTACTTCTTAATCATAGGTTCTTTCCTACTAGAGTATGTATAGTCCTCCGAACTAAGATCTCTTAAACAATAGCCCAGTGGCAACAAAAATAGCAGACTATAATGCAACAGTATACTAGGTAGCGGTCGCCCAGAAATCAGACTCTGCAGGCTATCTAATACACGTTCCTATGCTTCTCTTGCAGAGATCATTGCAGAATCAGGCTAAATATCTCCCTGGGCACAGTAGGTGTATTAAGGGGTAGTGGAAGGAAAGTTAGATATGCAGCCATATGTATACCACTTGCACATCGAAAAAAAGGGTCTCCTGGGCAAGTATGGAACGGCATACTAGAATTTAGCAGTGGGAACGACATATCTTTACTAATGATCTATATAGAATTATCTCGATATGGTATGTTTATTTCGCATATTGCTAAGCAATATTAACCAAATTAGGACAGCGCCCTCGAGTCTATTGGCTGCCAATTATAGAGTACGAGGAGAGATTTAATATTGTCAAGAGATCCTCAATCCCTCATTATTTACGCCTCCTATGTGGGGTCTCTGCCTCATGAGAGTCTATAGGTTATTAAGGATGGTGCCCTGTCATACAGCTAAAATGACTATGCAGTACACAACTGCAACAAGGTATCTGTAGGAAACCCTGACCTGCGAGCTTTCCTAACCTCAATTTAATTGAGAATATTTAGGCATCGTTAACGAACAACCTTCAATACCAATGGAGAAACCTCAACAAGTTCTTGAAATCAATAGGAGCTAATTATTGCTATACTTTGGAATCGCATATATAGATGATATCATAAAATGCCTCTGTGTTTTAATAGCTATTCATTGTTGGAGAATGCCCTACTCCCTGATAATCATATCTATAGAACCTATTAACCCCTGTTTGTAGTTTAGTTTTTTTTGGATCGGTTCCTCGATTGCCTCATATAGCCCTATCTTTGTTTCCTCACTGTACCCCTGTAACGACCAAGATTGCCAGGATGGTCTGAACCACATCTGTATATGCATAGCTGCATGGCAATTTCCTTTGATATACAATCCTTCTGTGATTTGTAACTCTTTGGCAACCGTGTACTTGCCGAGTGGAATTGTTCAAAGCTGCAAGCTTAAACTCCTTTGAATATTGGTTGTGGTAGTGACATCTCGCCATTTGCATGTCCTATTCCTCAACCCGGTGATAGCAACCTTGGATCTCACCCTCATCATTGTCATTGTTCATTAGAGCGTCCTCCATTAGCAACACGCATTACCTTGCAGGCAGATGAGGGCTTCCGCTAGTACCCCAAGTATGGCGTTAAGCGAATTGGGACCTCGTCTTTTTGATGGCAAGTGTCAGCTAAGTAAGCGGTGATGTTGGAGTAAAAGACGTGAGAAGGTTCAGCGCTTTTACCGCCAGAATCCATAGAATATTCTACTGTACCTACTAGAGGTTACACCCTTCTTATTCATGGTGCATTAACATGTCTAATTCGCGGTTACTTTCTTGAATATTATCTGCCAAGTCCTACGGTATGTATCTACTCTGGCTGCCCTAACCCTCAGTCCCCGTAGCGGATACCGGAAGCATGTAGAGATGTTTAAGAACGACTCGGAGATTGTACTCTTGAGAGGCTTTTTCGTATTCATGTATCGATCTGTAGCTAAAATCCAAACACCTACTGTATTTATGTTCAGGGGTCGTTGCGGAATTCTGGCCCGAGACCCACATCAGAATTAACCGGGCCTTTCCGGCTGGAATGGTCCAGAAATTGCGAGGCATTTCAAAAAAATTCAAATCTAATTGTTTTATATACAGGAATAACTTGCTGAATACTACGCCATATGTAGAATAAGTTGATTAAAATCTATTCCTCATTCCGACTTATTCCATGAGACTTCTCACTGATTGATTGTAGTAGAGGTTTTCTTCTTCCCTGCATGTAGGAAGAGGCATCTTGAATATGTGCAATGACGTCAGATACATCATTCTCTATCCAGCAATAAAATACAGTGCACACCATTGTGCAGCTCATATTCATCTAATGCCTTCCACTGCAGCTTAATTGCCTGAGAATCCTCCCTCTGGATCCTTCCAGAATGGATCTTGAAGATATGTTTTCATTTCCGATAATACTACTCCATATTAGCCACAGTAAACTTTTTATCAATGCCGGGTCATCATCTTCTGCAACTGACACTGGTCAAAGCAAAGGGCTGAGCTGTTTACTGTCATGTCGCAAAAAAATTGAGGACCAAAGTGTTGAGAACCTGCGAAAAGATTTTATCAAGTTCATTTTTAGCCGAATTCATTGGTTGCCTGGGAATTTGCAGAATCTAGGCAGTACGACCTAGAACATATATATCGTAGAGTATACATGCAATTTTGTCCTTGTTAAGTAAATCGGTGTGGTTATATGTATACTCTTGTAGCCCCACAAGCACATCCCGCTATACTGTACGCTTTGCAACTCTTTTGCGTTGTTGTTTTACCTCGAGTTTCAGAATTAAAGAGCGTAGGAGGAACGGGTTACCCTGAACCTGGCTCAGTAACTACATATACCTGTGTTTGATTAGTATGTAAGTATGTACATGTATGTACAGTATATACTATTGCAAATGCCAGGAACACTAGAAAAAATAATTGATATACTCCTGTATATTTGTCGCCGCCTTGGCAATGTAACTATAGCGATGCAGAGGGCGTCACTAGAGCAAAAAAAACACACCCTGGCGAGTTGTGCGGCCCCACTTCACCCTCCTTTTGTTTCTAAAACCATAACGATCAGTCTTGGCACGGGAGCATCTTGATCTTGAACTTTCACATGTACTGTTTGTATGTGTAGATACCGCCCAGGGGAGGTGTGTATCTCGTCTCATCCGAATCCGATCTTCCCAATCGTCGTGACCAATTTCCATGAAACCATGCTTGGTACACATTTGCGAGAAAGATTGATTTCCGAACAAAAATAAATGCATGGGAGGATCTAAAACTACATGCCTATATATATATATATATACATACAAATATAAAGACGGTACGTTCGCAGTTGTTGCATGCGATCCATCGAAAGTTCTCAGGTACCTTAGGTAGGTACGGGCGAATACTGCGCATCTGCAGGTTGGGGATATTATTACATTATATCAATTTCATTAATTAATATTTGAATTATTTGATTGAAGTGATGGGCGGGAGGGCAAGGCCTGGAAATACTGATTGATGATAAAAAAACAGGTCTTTTTTTTCCCTTACGAACCGAACCATTGGAATCAATTAGGTGCCGTACAATACTAACGTAAGTAGGTACATACATACATATGTACATACAGACATACATGTACCTACACATGTACCTGCATTTCCTTTTTATTTATTTTTCTGGAGATTTCAATTTGCATGGAGATTTGCTTCTACTTACGGATACTCCCTGCAGATCACGAGACGGCGTGCCAGCCCAAATGCGTCGGGATCTCGTGATCCAGCTGCGTTTAATTTACTTGGCATGATGATGTAATGGCTCAACTGACAACCATTAGAATGCATTAACCGGATTCGGTAAGTCGACTCTAAACTTTCGAGGTAGAGCATTGCCGACGGGGATCCGCCAAGAATCACATGCAGTGTCAAAACGTTCTACCTACATAGGTCCTAGCTTACGATGTAACTTCCGATCGAAGTCAGGTTGCACATGACAATTCCGCTCTGAACATCGAATTTTCACATGTCAGCCTCATGTTGAGAGACTATCTACTAAGGACCTAAATACGCCCCAGTGGGTCATAATGAAGAGCTCCGTAAAATAATAATACAAGTACATACTTCAAGATTCCCACACCGGATCAGCCACGTCAGCTGTCACCCCTGGACACATCCATTTCGATTATCATCACCCCCCTCTCCCTGATCATCGATCACGGGGTTTAGCCCTGCCCTGTCACAAGACCTGGCTTGCCTTGATTCAATTTTTATTTTAAAGTTGCGATAACCGCGTTTTGCTAAATCACAATGCAATCAGACTAGCCCTAACCGAATTTGGGCCGCCTTTGATGCGATCCCTGTTAGTCTAATTCAGTATGTCTCTTTTCATCATCATTATCTCAGGAGAACTTCTCCATCTAGATACAAAAGCCAAGTCCGCACGTCATGGAGCCTATTACCCTAGTTGGGTAATATCAGCCTTGGCATGCAGAACGTAGGTGAATATTCAACGGCCATAGAGCGAGCTATTGCTATCGGAATATTTTTTGGACCACGACGTCGAGTGTTTGGATCTGGTGGCCTATGAAGTTCATTGTATTCGAGTTAAGCTCAAGCCCTCGCGAGTTTTGTAAAGCATTGGTGAGTTCTGACACAGCTGAGGTTTTTTTTTTTGGAATATCACCCATTTTGCAGGATCTCGTGAAATTATAGCATGTTGGAACTGTTGGAGGAAAACAAGCCCTTTTTTTTTTTTTTTTGTTCCTTTTTTCTACGGCATCGGCAGGTCACAAGCAAGACACGAAAGAGAGAAGGAAAGAAAGAAAGGAACCCAGAGTGTATATTTTTTGTCTACCGTTGAATAAAATATGATTTGGAAGCGCATCATCGACCAAAAGCAATTTGTGGATATACTTACGCGATGTCTCCCGTACACCAGTATCAATTCCATCAATCTGTGCTAACCAAAGGCAAAAAGTAAGGGGGAAAAAAAAAAAAAAGGTTAACTCCGTGCACCATTCCGCTAAAGAGGAAACCAACCCAAGGAAAGGGGAAGGAGTAACTCCGTACAAAGGGAATGTAAAACAAAAAGAAAGGAGGTAAAGAAAAAGGTAATCAAGACGATAGGTAAACCAGCCAAATATCAATATACCCTTCCCAAACCAAATTCCCAGGCACACTTATTTCTCTTGCCTTTCAAAACCTAATTGACATCCTCCAACTCATAGTCCACCCCATTCAATAACTTCCCCACACTCTCTACATCCACCCCTCCCTCCATCCATCCTCCACCCCCAAACGCGACTCCTGTATGCCGCATGAAATCTTCATTGACAAATCCCCCCCAGCTAGAGTAGAAAAAGCACTTTGCGTTATTCGCATTCCCCAGCTCCCCGCTGTCCCCGTAGTGCCCTAGAAAGGGATCGACATCGCGACCCAACATAGCATCGATGCTAGTCGCCGGGCTATTTTCTGCGTTGTCATGATTGGTGTAGTAATCCTCCTCGCTAGGGATGGTAATCGACGCTGGTGGGGGCGTGGTAGCCGAGAAAAGCATATCATGATCGACCATGCCCTCGGGCGAAAGCGGTGGTGCAAGGAACGACCCTAACTTCAACTGTAGCGTAGTATCCTCGCCTAGGCCGAGATTACTGTTATTAGCATTATCTATAGTGTCAACGTTAATGTTGCTGCTATATATGTTGCAACTGCTTTTTAGGCCAGCTAGCGAGTTGGAACAGAAGTTGTTGGCATTTGGATGTTCATTCAAGGCGTAATTTCCTCCGTCAGGGTTCATCTCCAAACTCCCATCTTCGGCGATGGTGATGTTGTCTGGGGGAGGAGTCAGGGTCTTCGAGAGGAGTCCTTTGAAAGGTCGAATGATCACTTTGTTAGATCTCCGTCGCCTTACTCGCTGGCTCATTGGGCTGGTAGATTGGGCTTCTAGTTGTAGCTCAGGTTGCCGCCATCGCCGGGCGTTTGAGATATGAATATCGGCCTTCCTGATCGCCGCCTGAAGGAGATGAGTGGCGTAATCTGCTGAAGCGTAATTAGCTCTCAAACCATGCATCACCTGCATGCACACACTAAAACCCTCGATAGATCTCTCCCTGGTTTCTTGGTTGGTGGACTTGATATCCAGCAAGTGGATAATGATCGCCGGGAGCATGAAGGTAACGGCAGAAGTTGGGAGATATCGAACGAGGTTAAGATCGATAAGCTCCGCCGCTAAGCGGGTTATTTCTGTTGCAGCCTGGCGAACTTTTCGGTGGGAGGTCTCCTGAAGGGCAGCATTGATGTTGCGAGATGGCCATGGAGCTGGAGACGAAGGGAGAACTTGTGGACGATGTAAAGCGCTGACTGTGGTATAATACACCATGTGTAAAAGGTTCCGATGCAGCCCCAACATCTCATCCACTGGCTCATCACCGTCCCTCACTGGGCGGTAGACAGCCTCTTCTGGCAGCCTATTTAACCACTCCTGCAAACTCGCATCGCACCTATGTACCTCACAGCTATCCTTAACTTGAGCCTTCGGTAGCAAAATCATTGTTGTTTTTGTGCTCCCATCAGCAGAGAGAGATCCTTGATTTGTGTTGAGGACGGAGTACTGTGCATTGAATACATGGCTGATGCAGATACATAGCTTCGCTTTCTCGATGCACAAAATCGATAATTGTCGTTGTCGGCTGATCGCCTGTTCGTAGGTCTCGCCCTCTTCTGAGAATAGTGGAATATTACTGACGTCCATATCGAAGTCGAAATCCTCCAATGTTAACATAGGCACATCACAGTCCTCACTCTTGATCCTTGTCGGCCTCCTCATCCCAAGAGCGACGAGCTTATCTCTCATAACACAACTCCACCATACCCGCTTCCATAACTTCTTCCCCTTTTCATCTAATGCAATCGACTTGTCTGGATTTCGGTGTAATCCGATCGTATGTGACAGGGATATCGCAACTCCCATCCAATGCCAGGTATCCTTCTGATCGTCGGGTGTCTCATACCAGTATGTCATCAGGAGCAGCGCCTGCACCAAGAGCATGCGATCTGGCTCATGGTCGAAATCGTACAACAACTTTGACAAAAATGTCAGCAAAATCACGGGAACATTTTTAGATAAGAAATTCAATCATACCCTCGCTTTTGTGTAAAAATCCTTCCTAGCAGCTTTCCGTGTTGGATATCCGGCTGCTCGCAAAAGATCCAGATCGATGAACTGCACCATCCCTTTAATTGGAGAACCTCGGAGTTGAAGATTGAGCCACTTACAGCACTCCCAGTAAACATAACCGCCTGGAATAATAATAACCCAATCTTTCTTCCACTATTATCCAATCCCATTGTGATCTCCATGAATTCTTTACGGTCTAATAATGGCATGAACGGGTGAACAAACTTGAAATGTGCCTTAAGAAGTTCGTTTCGTAGGTTCTCTTCCGGTAACTGCAATGCGCCCTTCTTTGCCAGAAACTCCAAATCCTCAATTGGTATCCGAGCTGGCGTCGGCTTGATGAAGTGTGGAGCTCGGGACCGATGAGGGACATGTGGGAAGGAGGACGCCGAGGATGCCGGGGTGGACGAATAAGATAAGGATGGTATTGAAGCGCCGGAGGTGGCGTAGGATGGCCTTTCTTCTCCCAGGTGCGATTGAGCTTGTTGGTCTAGAACTGTCAGAGGAATACATCACCAATTTGAGGAGAACGCATACAAAGGAAGTGTGGATCATAGCTTCCACAATCCAGACGCTCATTGTCTGAGGTCAAGACTTCCGGAGAAGTGGATAGGGTTCCACCCATTGCAATTGAATCCTGCCCCCCCGCCTGATTTCGCGCCTGACCCTCGCCATTTGAATCCTTCTGCTGATCTATTTTGGCTCCCCAAAATTTCCTTATACATTAATTAGAGTTAGCTCCACGATAACCTCACAGCTAGAACGAAATTGCTTACTTTCTCCTTTTACTCTCTGTAATGATGCACTCAACCTCATCCAAACGGCAATTGGTGCAGGGGGCACCGTGTTCAACCACATTGCATCGAACCTTTCGTGCTCGACAACATTGGCATGCTTTCGACGCCCGCCTTTTTACTGCACGGAAACTTGTCGATTGAGCATTGCCGGCAGTGGTTGCACTTCTCTTCACGCCAGCAGCAGAGGCAGCTGGCGTCTCCAGCGAGGAGGTCCACGTCGAGGTTTCAGCCATGGAAGTGGGGTAAACGGATGGTGGATGAAGCCGGTTCTAGAGTGTTAGGATATTTAACATCGATGACCAAGACCGTGCGAAGAGTGGCAGAAGCTGTGAAGGGCACAAGTTAATTCAGACCTCCGCGCGGGCGAACGGAGTAATATATCCCACCTTATGCAGCTTAACGTTCCCGTGAGCAAGTAAATGCAACTACTGTACCCTTGTGGGAGGGCTAGTGCCGGCGCCCCCAGGTTTCTCGATGACGGGGCAAAACAGCGCAAACTAGTTTGTATTTGTTTCCCCACATGTCTGTCGTACATAACCAGCCGTTTCCGACCTCGAGACGAATCCTGGGCTGCAGTTTGCTGGGGCAGGGGTTGGGCCAGGCCCGATTATCAGAAACTGCGAAAGGATGCATGTGATAAGGGATGAGCATATGCGAAGATTCGATAGTATCGCGTGCCCATTCTCGCCTCTCCCACGTCTATATGGTGCAAATCTCGGAGGTCGATGTTTCAGAGGACCGATCGTTTGGGGAAGAGCTATCCATCATCTCCCCCATGCACCACAGAATAATTGATTGTTTGGAATTGCCTTCGCATGCAGCTGCATGCGCACCGCACAGCCCAGGCCAATCAAACGGTCGCATGCCAAGAGACATACATACTGCCCACGTTTTTTTTTGCAAATGTAATGTACAACACGCAAAAAATTCCCCTCTCTGCCCCCAGGCCATATACAGGGAATCATGAATTAAACATCTGGCCCTCGACATCATGGGGCCCAAAGTTGATTCTACGTAGCAAGGTTGCACTCATATATGCAATTCTCGCCGCTGTATGGCCGTGGTTGGAGTCCCCCCTTTTCAGTGTAAAGATGTCAATTGCGGTCTTGTAAGCAAGGACTTCCATATTTTGGGCCGGATGATATTTCCACCTGCAGGTGGGCTCCTCCAGAAGGTTGGATCCTTAATTGCCCCTCCTTGCAGCTGTATATTAATCCCACCATTGGAGATATCAATCCAAATAATCATTCCAAAAGGTCACTTGCCCTTGGGAGTTAGGTATAGCTACTTAGTAGTTCCGTTTATTTACCCAGCTATGACTCTGGTAGGGTTGATCTTTCCACGGCAGACTCACGTGCTTGAGATCTTGATGACCGTATTTTTAGAGTGAATAATCCCCTCTAATATGCCCACATGTCTCCTCGATAGTGTGGGGGGTAGTACGTAGTCTGCTGCATGCGTACTCTGTATAAGTCTTTAGGGTCAGGAATCGCAAGCATTGAATTTTGGAGCGAACTTTACTCGACCTACCACTAGCTTTGCACATTACATTGTGAGAATACTCTTTGATAACCTTTTGGAATTTGATCAAGTTATGGAACAAATAAGCAACTATAGAAGCCAAACCGCAGGTGAGCCTTCTATCTGTAGTCTCGAGCCCTATCGAATGTGCGCAGGATTGATACCCCGGGATGCACCTGAACGGCGGTGGCTTGCCAAGTGTAAAACTCCGAAAGAAGCAGTTGACGCAATCTTGGCAGTAATGCAAAGAAGGTTCGAATTATTGATAAATAGATGAGAAATTCAAGGATACACCCCTACCCGTTGGGACTAGTATCTGGGTGTTGTGTTGTTGAGAAAAGGGAGCCCAGCTGGAGAACTGTGTACCGCCACAAATCTGTGATTGACTCCACCTGTGGTACGTGATCTGCTTCGCTCGAGAACTTGCTCCAGGCCGTTTGAAGAATGTACCTAGCGAAGTCTCCAGATCGGCTTGGGAAGGTAATATGATGATCAACTCGGGGCGCCGGTATCCAGTTAACAGGCGCACTAAATTTCTGTTAGCCAGCCAGGGTCACCATGAGGAAACTTGTCACGAAAAGAAACCGGTACTGCATGAAACGCCATGATACTGACCTCTAGCAAATTGAGGCAGCAAGGATTGTGGTTTTCCATACCTGTGTATTGGGTTTCTTCAACATATCATCTCGCACTTTGCACGTTCTCTAGCCAACCATCGAATCTACTCGAGAGGTATTGGAAGGTGAATGTCCAAATCCTAGAATGGGGGGATTGCGTTACTTGTTATTCAATATCCTCCAACACTTTTGCCCACTGGACTTACGAACCTCTACTTATAATTAGTGGGGGCGTTTCCCTCACATTACCAAAAGAGAGTTCACTGGCATGCCTGCGAGTGGCTGGCTAGAAACCAAAACCGAAGATATATCATATGTACATTGTTATGAAAATGTCAAAGTCTCGGTGTTGTGGCACTGGAGATCCAGAAATGGGTCCAATGCGTCACAAAACTCGCAGCTCAGATATCGAATCAAGGGTGTTCCAAACATGTAGTAATCTGTGGAATAATCAAACAATACATATGCTGACCCCTCGCCTCCGCGGGGAAACTGCTTATACAGGAATATTCCGAGTATGCAGCTGCAGCTCGCTTTCTCGATCACAAAAGTCAGTAGACAAACTAATATACTGTGAAATGAGACTTTTAATATTGCTCTTTCTTGCGATTGCTTATCTCTGCATTTGTGGGGCGTGGTGGGCGCCAAAGCATGCATATTAAATAGGGAGGGGGTTGAGATGCGAAACCTCACTCAAAAATATCGCAATGTGGACATGGGAAGTACTCTATTTAGTAACTTTGATATGTATAGGTACCTGCGACGATGCAGGAACGGTGCTATTATTTGCACCTAGGGAAAAAAATCTGCCCTAAAATTAAAACATATATTTCCAGTTCGCGACCCTGCTACCGTCGGATATTTCCCCGCAATTTCTCACTCAAGTCACTGTATCTGCTAAACGGGTGCTAAGCCCAAATCATAGTTAATAACAATGCACAAACGTACGAAGTTTTCGGGTCCTATGTTCTTTTTTTTGCCAGCAGCGAAATTAGCCCAGAGATTGAGTCCTACGGAACGTATAGATCTGATTTGGGAGACTTCTCAACCTCTAGACAGGATTATCCGAGATCAAAGCAGAGCAGACACTAGGATAGCAAAAAGAATACTAAAAGTCACTCTTGAGGTGGAGTCCCAGACCGGCTGCTCAAAACGCCATCCTTTATCGACTTTTCTTTGAGTCACTGTTCTCTGTCTCTCATTGTTGTAATACAATCGTCGGCAGAGATCTTCCGAGACTGAGAACCCTGTCTCATTGCTCCATGGTATGTTGAATGCTGAGACATTTAGCATAATTCTAGAAGCTGCACAGTTACACATGCGCAGGGTATGAACCGGGCCTCCGGCGAAATTGCAACGTACCGGGCGTGCATGCATATGGATCCTGTATTCATGGTGTTTGTACAATTGTGCCATGGCCTGAATTTTCGAGGCTGTTGCTTTTCACCGGGGTTTGAGCAAAATATGTAATTTCCTAGGGCTTCATCAGTTATTAGTGATCTTATATTGGGATACACGGCACCGCAGCTGCAACTTGAGATTTTACTTCTAGATCCCCAGACTTGCAGACATACTTGATTTCTTGACATACTGCGGTCACCGAGACTAACTTGCTTGATTCCCGTTACCTGGTCAGGGTACTGTACGATAGTAATATCATGATAGTACTAGTGACTAGTGGCCTCACTTCCGTAATATTCTCGCGCAAACTTGACAAGCGGATATCGTAGAGAACTGGAGTTATTCAGTAGCGCTATCACTATACATATGCGTGGGACAGGTAGATCATAAGCCATGGCTGACCTGAAACATATCAATTTGAGCGCGACGAGCACGACTAAAGTTCAACACGAAGAGTAAAAACAATGGAATCTAAGCCTCTCGACAGTGAACAAAAGATTGGAATAACTTTGCTTCCATTTCAGGCCATGAGAAGCGCCATACAATATTTTTAGCACGATATCATCCTCCTGTTATGTATCTCCTGTACTTCCTCTTGATTACAATATCAGACCGAGATTGTACTCTGAGGGATCTTAAAGTAACTAGCTGACTCAATTTGTTTTGAAGGTTAGTGATATTACATATGATCCAATGGTGGATCATAAACATCAACACTTCCATTTTTTTAGCCTTGCTACAGCTCCTGTTGACTCGCTTTATTGCACCGAGACGGCGGTGGAAGACTTTCTGAGCTAATGGCTTTGGTTTAGGCCCATATCGAGTTGTAGTTTTCGGACCGGTGGGAGGAAGCCTGCCTCCAGAAACTTTCTGAACTTGTGCAGCTATATTCACTGACAGCGCTTCTTGATGGCATTGTGAATAATCGCTTGTAGAGGTGTCCTTGATAGCGTTGTGGATAATTACAGTGCCTACATTTCCATGTCCGGCGTTCACATAACAATGGGCACGTGCATGTCTCGTTAGAACCTGAAACCCGAATATGTATGTGATAGCTCTACGGAATAACTCGAGTCTCTACGGTAGAAGTAGTGCTGAGTACCAGACGAATATATTGTCGGTCTTGTTCGTTTGTTGGTCTATATATTTAGTCGTTCCAGACGTTTTCGAATTCAGTCTCGCAAGTGCTGTGACACCATCCGTTTCAGCTTAATTTTTTAACCCTTGCCCCACTCAGCATCTCAAGCGTACAAGCCCTACAGAGGTTTCAGTTGCCTGGTTGACTGAGGGTAGGGCATTGAAGTAACTTCGAAACAACAAGGCCAGGATTATCTTGTGCTGAAGTGTTCTCATGGGACCTAGGGTGATTTGTCGTGCGAGATCTGTACGCAGCCTCGTCTTCTCGAGGCGGTTTGGCTTTCAGTGTACACATGGTCTCGCAAAGGTACAGCCAGACTGTCAAGGGCTGGCACGAGATGACTTGTGTGTAAATGTGATAAGTGACGGCCGCGAGACTAGCTTCAGTGGCTTCGTCAAGGAATTACATTAGTTGCCCTGGTTGGTTAGTTAGTTGGTGTGTCCGCTTCCTACTATGTAGGTACTATGACATACCACTTCTTTCAGTTTCGCTGGCACTACTTCTGTAGGGCCGGAATGGTTGCTCTGACTGCTACTCACTAAACTAACTACTACTCTTTAAGTACTACCTGATGTTTAGCTTCTGAATTCAGTTGATGGAGTTACTTGGTGGCATCTTTGGGCAGGAGGCTCTACGCTCATTTAATAGAGCTCCTGTGAATATCAAGCTCTACAGTGGAAAGATTGCGATACTCAGCTCAGCACTGACAGATTTGTACTCCTTCATTATCACTAGGAACTTGAGCACTTTGTATTTACTGCCTTAGAAGTGTATATCCAGCTCCTACAATAGTCTGGTTTACGGCCTCTCTCGCGTAGCAACTGAGTAGCCTTCTCCAATAATTGAAAAGTGCGTTTATCTGCAGCTGGAAACCCCACGCATACAGGGAATGACCAACGAACGTATAATCGGACACTCCCCCAACTACATTAGTCTACATACCTGGTTTCATACGAGCTCAATCTGCGAGGACCGAATACATATCTGAGCCCTCATGCTTTTATGCCAGAAAAAAATGAACTGTGGCTATAGGACTTGGGTTCCCAGTTGGTTTGGAACTAGCATACACAGCGGGAGATTACAGCTATACTGGAATTTTGGCTCTCCTGATTTAAAATGGGTGGGTCAAGAGGTTATAGAAAATACATAGGGCCGCCCAAAGGCCTTGGGATATGACATTGCCCGCAATGGTTCCAGGAAGGCAAGCTGGGGCTTTTTGGAGTCAAACCAATAATTTCGTTGTGGGTAACTCGCTCAGGGGCTTACTGATCGATAGGTATCGTGAACGTACTTAGATCGTTATGCCACCAAGGATAATAACGCTGAGGGAACCTTGTAGCACTTCCTACCCCTGTGTAGAAACCCGAGAAAACCCCGAAACTATTGCCGCCCGCCCCCAAGAAATCAATGGTCGAGAATCTGTGCAAAATACATATGCATACAGAACAAGCAAGCGCTCGACGCTCATTCCAGCAGCTGCCAACGATGAGTTTTTGATCTTAGGCACTGCGACAGTTAAGGACAAATTCTGGTGGAAACTTAGGTGCCTTGAGGGTAATACTTGCGCTGGAATGGATGCTCGGGACAATCTGAGAATTCATTCAAGTATAGGTAAGTTGTCTCCATCCGATTTGCCTTGAGATACTTGCAGCCACCCTCCGTCGCTAACCGCCCGTTGGATCTAAGATAATTGAATTTACAGGCTGCATCTTCAAGCCACGGGGTTGACGAGGCTTGCTATAGCTAGGGGTATATATGAAACTCACCGGTGAGCCCCGCCCGCAGTCTACGGCAGAGAATGAATTGCTCCAATTATTGAGAGTTCATGCTTGTCTGCTTGAGAAAGTGGTTATCTGGCTGGTTGGGTTGATGTTCTTGCTTGCTTTCAGAAGCATTGGCCCTGAACACAATCAACAAACTGCAGCCAAGGGTTTCATTGGCCTCATAGGTGAGGACAAGATAGAGAAGCATCAAAGATTTAATAGACATCAGAACCAGCGACAGGGCTGACACAAACCTACAACCTCAACGCAAAAAACTTGGAAGAAATGCAACTGCAGGTTGACATTGCGCAAATTGACAACAATGCCAATAAGCGCTTCTACCTGATGCACATCACAACAAACACGCCACTGGAACTGATAAAAACCCTCATATGTTTGTATGTCTTTGTACCTTTCCTCTCTGCCGAGACACCCATGTGTGGTTAAGCAAGCAACTGGGGCCCGAATCTGAATCCTGGGCCCAAAAAATACAAACAAGCACACCCTCCCTTAGACGTTCTATTTACCTGCATCCGAGGATTATTTAGAAGCTTGGGACAAGTGGGGTGTACTTACGGTCAATTGAAAGCCCTTCAAGATGGTCGTAGCTGTAGGTACTTAACCACTTCAGGCTCGGGCGAGATGAAGCCACATGAACTGTTGAATCTGACTCCTTGGTTAATTTAGCAATTATGTTCACATAGATGAATACTTGTAAGTCTTATCATCACGCATACGACGGATTCTAATCAGAGAGCAGGTGTGCCATACCGCAAAAGGACAACCCAGGGATGCTACATAATCACTATTCCTCAAATAAAGGCTATAGCACTAGTTCACTCGACCGAGGAAATTACACCCACTAAGCCGAATATGCCACGTGGGGTTTCTGTGAAGGCTGTTGCAAGGGAGTATTCCCCAAAACGACAATTATCACATTTTTGTATGGAAGGCGGAGTAGCGCTAATCGCTTAAGGTATCCATTCCTGCCTTGAGAAGGGGTGAATGGTACATGACAGAGTCGAATCTCCGGTGGACAAGCAGAGTAACTCCGAACGTGCGTTAGCTGCTGGTTATTACCAGTAAACTGGGATCATGGAGGTAGGAGAAATTGTCATGGGTATGAGAACTGAAGCCAGCGCAGGAAGGGAGTTCAAAAGCGGGAGGGTTAGACTACCACCCACAACTGTAAGCACAGGCAGTGGTAATGCATGTGGCGCTACCCTGATATAAGCCAGGGATTATATATGTCGATGGATTGAGGAAGACAATAAGTTGCTGAAAGAGAACCGACCAGGGAAGGTGGAATCATACCTAAATCATCGGGGGAGATCAATTACTTGCGGTTGGAGGCCCTTGAGCACTACACGATATGATTGGACTGAGGCAAGGAAAAATACACGAACAGCATCTCTGGCTTCGTCAGAGACCTCCTCAGGTAATGCGCAGGTTTCTACGGGGCCCGCAGGGGTCACAATAGCGAGAGTACTTATGTAGCGGGGGATGTGGTTTATGCACGAAATTACACATGATGCTTCGTTAGAAGACAGTTGAATTTCACCGGCACCGCAAGATGTATCACTTGAGCCTTGACGTGGGATTTCTGAATGTTCACCTGCAATTGTGCTTTGGATTGCGTCGGATGGTGGAGGGAGTGGTTGAATTTCTTTTTCCTGTTATTCTTTGGTGTATGTTTTGGGGCAGCCCCGGAGTGGGAGATTATCTACCGAACTTCTCACGCACAGGGATGCGGTCTCTCGCCATAGGTTAGAATTACTTGAATGCGTTCTTTGTCTAGTGGATCGTCACCATCCAAAAGCATCACTTGGCTACCAAAGTCTCTACCTAAATTCTAAGCGACGGGGCCAAAGGCTCTCGATGCCACGCCAATACCAAGGGTACTCGAGTTCCGCCTAGCTAAGTTACTGCTTTTGCATCTCCGTCAATGACTAAGTGTTAACCCAAGTGGCAACTTGGTAGGGGGGGTATGCCAGCTGCAGGAGGTTATATGTATCGGGGGTTGTGGAGGGTATAACGTCTCAGAAACCGCTTGGGAGAAGGAGGGAATATGTTTATGTTCTCTTTATCATAGTGCCTGTTTGTTGATCTGTCGAATTCCATATGCAAAATCTTCTGTTGCTAGGTGCGTAGTCCGCAATTCCTCAGCCGAATGAACCTCCTACATCAAGCTTCTACAAGCATGAGAGAACTACCGTCAAGACAGACTACTTCACTGGACCGAACACAAGAACCACTGTTGCCAGACGCATGGTAGCGATCTCCAAATGAAGAACCGATACTCCTTGTACAGTACTTGTTTGATTTACGGAGAAGGAGCACATGGTGTTTAAGACTGTAAACCACCAAAGATGCATTGGCAGCGGAGAAGGGATATCAAAAGGAACACGGAAGAAATGGAAGCAGAACGTAGGGACCACCATCTCCGGAGGCAAGGTAACTATTGAAATTCAGGATAGTTGGAACTTGGTGGAGCCATTATAACCAGGTTCCAAGCCAATGCCACAGTCGAAGCACCGGAAGTTGAAAAAGTCAGGTCCAACCTAGCCACAACTACAAGAACAATCTACTGCAAAACCAGCCACAAGGGGAAGACATACCCTCAGAGAAGGAGAACCTTTACGAATCTCTCAAAAAACAATAGACCCTCTCTTGACCGCATCCACCAAAATGGCAAATTGCACAGAGCTCGTCCTAAATTAGATAGTTTGAACAGGAGTACTGATTTAACTAACAGAAGTTCTAATGCAGATCTCCAACAGACAAAGTCTTCTATGTTTTAACTACCTGTATGTCTCGAAAAGGAACGAAAGAAGAACTGAAGTACATGGAAAAGGCTCAATACGAGGGCGGGAACAGACCTAGAGTGGAGTAGGGCTACTCTGCGTACCACTCCAGAACCTCTATACATAAAATACATGGTCCCTCGATACTAATTAGCTGAATTGCTGATGTTAAGCAGTGTGTCAAGTTTCTTGTGTCCCTGTTCTAGAATCGAGACCTCCCTACATATGTAGAGACGGGCCTTTTCTACATCTCGGCTTCTCTAGAACTTCCATGTAGTTAACATAGAAACCGCCAGTTAGGACCGCGTCTTAGTTAGGGTATGTTGGTTTTGCCAAAAGCTGTCTCAGTGTCTTATTCACGATTACTTCCTTAATCCATAGGTACTATCTTATGCACGGTATGCCGCTAGGAACCACAGAACATTGTACATTACACTAAACGCACAACACAGAGGTTCAAATTTGAGGTGATCTGCCTCGCTTTTGAGCCCCCATACCCCCCGCCTCTTAGCAACCAAACCACAAATAAGGTGGGGCTCTACCGCATAAATAGGGTTTTCAATTCCGCCCCTGACCGTCCAGGGCCTGTTATCCCCTCATAGCTGGAAATAGTGAAACTGAGTACCACACACGCTGAGAAAGTTGAAGGGTTTAGATATTGCGGAGATAATTCATGATATGAGAGGATGTGTAACCAGTCCAAGTTCAGCATTCTGAAACAAGGCTGGTGAATCTAGCTGATGAATGATTATGAAGCTCTTAGCCAATAGATTGGCTTGGATAATCGCTCCTGCAGGTTTCATCACTAGCACTCAATTTTCCACAGTCTCTCACTCTGGAGGGATGGGGGCGGAAAAGCAAACAGGGTAGGAACCTTACTGTCTTACTACACCTTCTGGGTTTATCCACCCGCGCCGGCTTCTATCTCAAGTATAGTACTTAGGAAACGGGATTGCGGCTGAGATACTTCACCTTTGCGGAGCCTATGGTGCCGGCAATAAGAAAACCACCTATTGTAACATTCTCCAGGCTGCTGACTAACCACTAAATGTGGCTTAGTCTAAAGCCAAGACCCACCCCTTATCATACTCGGCGGACATACCGACGAGCAGACATACCGACGAGCGCTCTGCACAACTGATTCCGAAGACCTACATACACCAGACTACCTACATAACTAAAGCCCGATCTCCAAATCTAGAGGTAGCTATAATTCCCGATATTGCTTTAACATGTACCTACTAATATATCCTCTACCTAGATGCCACGATTGTCTAGGAAAAAAAGAGCCTGTCCAGCTGCTACATATGCAAGTCAACTTGCACATCGACGTCAACAGAAACGCACAGAGGTTCCTAAGCTGGAGGAGCTGGAGGAGCTGGAGGAGCTGGAGGAGCTGAAGGACTCGGATATAGAAGAGGAGCTGGAGGACTTGGATATAGAAGAGGCGTGGGAGACTTTAGATCAAGAGTTAATTATGGAAGCCGATGCGTTTGCAAAATTGAAGGCTTCTAAAGAGCGTGTATATAAAAGTCATCGTCGCAAACTAGCTTAGTTATTGTTCTTATCCTATTCAAGTTAGTTAGTCATTGTTCTTTTCCTATTTAGGTTAATCTATCACCTCTTGGCATGTAACATTCTTAAATTCTCTCATACAAATTTTTACTTTTCTTTCCCTTATAACTTCTGTAATTTTCAATTTATTTTAATTCTGAGAGCGAAGACTTCTTCTGCGAGCCTAGTTGTATTAATCTACGCTTTGATTTAATGATTTAGATATGTTGTGTTTGTGGAGTTAGAAAAGTTCGTAGATATCGATTTGGGGTGGTTTTCTTATTGCCGGCACCATAGACAGCTGTAGGTATACAGTTGGCACCTTTTGGTAACTAAGAACCCCACAATCCAGAACGAATGCCGTGGGGGTACAACCAGGTGCCTACAGAATGTCTTACCTGACAGAACCTAGGATGGATTGGATCCGGCGTATTGACGAGTTACGCCTAATTACGCAGACTCTATCTTAGCTGACTTGGGGGTCGGTATCTCAGACCCTTGTTCAATTTGTACGAACCTGTGATCAACTTACCCTCAAAACAGAGATTCTTGGCAACGCATCTAGCTAGTCCCAAAACCAACTGGCGGTGTCTGTGGTGAGATACCCTTCGCCTTAGGTACCTTGTATAATTGGGACTCTTTTCTTATTTTCCGCCAAAGTACGGCCCACGTACTCGAATTCTCCTTCATTTCAAGTAACGTCCAATGGTGGAACAAGGTAGGTCTAGCGCACAACACCTTTGGAGCCGGGTGGTGGCGGCGTCAAGGGGACCGGGATGACCTCAGCTTCCTATGACGGCTGTGCCTGGTGGGCGTTGCTACTGGAGTATTAGTCAAATTGTGGGACTCAAATTGTTCGGGAACGCCGATGAGAACTAGGCCCTGAGTCAGCAATCCAGAATCCCTTTCTATATCTCATTTGACCTTAATGCCTGCTTGGTACAGCATACTGGCGTCGGTTAGACGTGTGATTGGGGATCTGTGCTGACGAGAACGAACATAGGTGGTGGTCATGAGCATTCATTCGATACGAAGCGTCAATGCGCACGCGCTATATCGCATTCGGGGATATTCCGCAACCTGAAGTTTAAAAACATGGTATGTCGAGAAACTCTAATGCTTAGGAGGACATGAGGAGTGGAGACGGGAATAGTTCTCTCCGAAGCGAAATTGTCACTGGTGAACCTGACTGGCGGGACCAATCGATTCCGGTACCGGAGTTTGTGGTGGGGTCGGCCAGGGATAGGCTCGGTTATGGGCACAATCCTACATAGTCTACAGCTTTCTGAATAGCTCTAAGAAAGTGCAACACTCGACGCATCATTCGGGGGAATTATTTAGGCAATGTTACTCCGTAATAGCTAAAGCATTCTTATCCCAGTCGATAACAAGAATCTGGCGATCCCATCAGGAGGTCTCACTACCTACATATTACTCGTACCCACCCAACTCACAGCCGAGACCTGTGGGGTGGAGTATTGTGGGTGTCACAAAACTACCAAGCACTAAGCAGGCACTACAATGGGAGTTTAGCTGGGCGGCGTCATGCCAAACACTGATTTTCGGTCAAAATTTTAACCCGCAAAAGTTTCCCAGGAACTTGGATTCATACCCGACAACCTGGCGAGGCGTTAATTTCGTGCCGACCCTTGGGGGGTAGGGGGTAATGGCAATACAGCATCATGCTAGCCGAATGGCTGGGATATTATACAAAACGTCCGTGGGTATACAAAAGCCCAGCCCCTCGAGACGTGATTTACATGGGTTCTTTTACAAACGGACTCTCTACAAACCATAGGTATTGGGTACTAATCAGGAATAGCATAGGATGCTACCCACTGCCCTGGAACGCGATTCAGGACTCATGATAGAGTGGCGTACTGTTTGTGGTAAAAATCTGGCCTAGTACCTGGATTTTTGACGCCCCTATCTGGTAGAGTCCATGGGTCTGTGAGAGAGCAGATACATGCCTAGCCAGCGCGGATTTTATCCAGTGACATCCGCGCTTTCATCCACTCCTTCTAGAGAAAATACTCAAAGGTTCAAGCTCACCAAGTTTCTTGAGCATCAGAACCTGGTCTCGTGCCAACCAGAACTGCTTTCCGACTATTACACCATGAGTTCACTAAAATACTCACTGGAACCCCGATACGTATACGGCACCGGAAAATACCACGATGTAATAAAAGAAGCCCTCATAGCTCTCCAACAGCAAACACAGTATCGCAACCACCTTGACTTCCCCGGATGTTCAGCCCTCGAAATCCAAGAGTTCATTCTCAACTGTCATCCGAACATTCAATCTTCCTTGGAGTTTGAACGTGGATTATTAACGGAGCTGGGACGTGGGTGTGCGAATAGACAGTGGTTGGCATTAGCAAATGGTCATGATATGGTAAGGTATCGAGCGATACCGGAGGAGGTTGTGGCTGCGAGGGTGAGAGTTTATAAGAGGCCTTCGGAAGGGAGGTTGCGAGCGAAAGGAAAGAAAGAGACAGAAGCGTTGGTGGGGGCGGTGAAAGGGCTTTCACTGAGCTCTGGGACTTTCTAGGACCAGCGTGACTCTCCCCTGTGAGGGGGGTTTGAATTGTCGCTCATTTATGGGAAAGTATAATGAGCTTCACAAACGCATACATCTCAGGCAATGAATTCTCGACAACCGGATTGATTTACGGCCCAGTTCGGGTTTTCCAGCTGGTCCCAGATTCGATGAACTATTCAACCACGCTTTTCGTTTTCGTCATTTTGAGTTTTGCCCAGCACCGGCTGGAAATATGATTTTCCTGGCGCGCAAACTTTGACCATTTGACCAAACAGTATCTAGCGACATCAGCCCCTATTCACTCGCTTTACCTTCAGAGCATAAACAGTCTTCCTTTAACACCGTGCTTTCCTTTGTTTTATCAGAATCACATAGAAACTTCCACTCGCGGGAGGAGGGCGGGGCGGCAGATGCAGTGGTTGGTTGGAGTTTTTTTTTATTTTGCTCAAATCACCAGTTGGTGCTCACTGAATGTTTTCCTTGCTTCCTGAACATTATTTTTTTTTTCTTTCTCATATTAGCATAGGGTACACCGTCGACAATGGGACCCTGGGAGTTACCGATCTGAAACTTTTGTCCTCTCTTGTGTAGCGGCAATTTCAGTTACCATTTTTTCTCTGGTTCTACATGAGTTTTTACCTTGTAATCTCATTTTAGCAGAATTATATCAAATACAGTACAAGTACACTGCCAGCCTGATTGGCACCAAAATACAAGCGTTTGCTACTTCATCGATATTGTGCCCTTGATGGGTATCTGGAGGGGGGAAGTCTGGCACACCACGGGTAGTGCGTGAATAACAAAAACAAGTCCATAACCAATTAACTACTACTACTATGCGCGGCTGGGAAGGCACTGAGACAGCAAACCTTTAGGCGCCGACCTGCCTAGATACCACCTACCTACCTACAGTATTCCGTATAGTACCTCGCACGCTTTGACCTTTCCCGACCAGCCTCATTGCTGCTTAAACCGAACTCCCCAGCCGAGCCCAGATTTATGCGCGCGGGACACCTTTTCGTGAGCCGTGGGACTTTAAAGTCTTTAACCGCGCGCCTTTGGCGTGCCTCACTCCACTTCATACAGCTTCTTGGGACTGTAGTCTTGTGACCACTGCATGCTGACTTTGTGGAATAGGATTTTAATGTTTTAATATAGCTTGACTATGTATCTTGGTCATGGTAACTTTAGATACAGTATATAGAGGAAAGGGCTTCATATGTTTCGATTTGGGTTGGGGGGAGGGAGGGGGATGTACAGTCCCATTCAGGAACTGACCTGGGATGCATAAAACAGAGCGCGGTTAGACATGGGGCAGGCGCGGCTATCCTGCATATGGATAGCATAGCCGACAGGTCTGCCAGACAGTCTGAGGCTTGAAACACGGGACCAGCACCGTGATCACCAACTTCAAAGCTTAGATATCTGGTCAGGCAAGAAAGGTGATATTACAGTCATGGTTTGGGGTGTTTTTCGAGGATGCAAACAAGGTGGTTTTTACAGCTTTGCTAAATGGGCAGAATAATGCAAAGCATATAAGAAGATTTTGAAAGAATCACTTATTCCTAGTCAGGGAGGAGATGATGCAGAGGGAATCCTTGATCCTATGTCTCAGCATGATAATTCCCCCATTCATACAGCAAAGATAATTACAGCATGGCTCGACAAATATGATTTTGGTGTTACTGACCATCCTCCATATTCACCAGAACTTCAATCCCATTGAACATGTATGGGCTAAGATCAAGCGCCGGCTTTATCAGAAGTATCCTGATCTCCTACAAACTTGGGGTGTCCACCGGCAGCAATCAAGAAAAGGTATATGAAATTATAGCTGTACTTCTATACTATAGTACCAATCAATGCCTCACCGAGATGCAACGGTCATGAAAGGCAAGTGGATGGTATACCAAATATTAGTAGCGGAAGGGGCAACAAGAGCAAGTTCATATTGTCTTTCTATTTTATTTCTTTATATCTCAGTATACTACATTACCTCCCACTGCCTCAGTGCGGGTTAGACTGGAGCAAGCCCGACAGTCTGTCTCAAATGGCCGGGTGGCTATGCAGCATAGCCGTGCCCGGCCCTTATGCAGGCTGTTCTCTTTTTATGCATCCCGGACAGTTCCTGAATGGGACTCTATATACAAATAATCCTTACATGTCTTTGTCTATGACGTTTTTTATTTTATTTTATTTTATTTTATTTTATTTTATTTTATTTTATTTTATTTTATTTTGACAGTTGTGGGGTCTACTACGGCTGTAATCTGCTGAAAACATTAATATTGCTGCGTAGGTAAGGTACCTTACCTTTATTTTTTATTTTACTTTTTTGGGGGTGGGGGTTATACTAATACATGTGTGGGTGTACTTATTGTGAAAATAGGCTATATTGTCTCGAACCAGTTCCCGCCCTAATAATACTAATCCAATCCAAATCGAACGACATAATCTTGATTACTGGCGAAATGAAATTCGCCGCAAACTAGCATCAACTTTCTTCAAAATCCCAACAGAAAAGGCTTCCATACATGGAGCTCGATTTTGGTGGGGGTCATATCGATAGATTATATCATAATCACGCACATGTATATGTACATATTACGGAGCCGGAGGAAAGTGGAAGCGGTGAGTTGGGGGGAGGTAATATGAATAATTTCTCATATCCAAAGACATGAAATGGCTGCGGGTTCTCGAATCTATCGACGTTAGTAAACCTCAAGTACCTAATCCAGTTACATGTCTAAAAAGAGAATGTTAACAACGGCTATAAAGTAAGTTGGCGGAGGCGCACCCTGCCTGCGGTATTGGACGAAGGCTCCAGGGGAAAAAGAACTTGATAAAAAGCATAAAATAACACAGGACGGTATAGATCGTCGTTTGGCAAACAAGGTTTCCCCAGATTTTGTCCCACACTTTGTTCCTCGTGTGCATTATTCTCCGCTCCAGGCACCCTTGCAGGTCTTGGGTGGGCACTGCCCTTTGTGTTTACTCCCATGACATGTACAGTCTTTTGAATAGGACTAATTAATATATCGGAGTGAGGAGAACAAGAATAGAGAAACATCTCATCGCAGATTATCAAGTTTCACTAAAGTTTGTATATTTTAATTCATTTTGAGTACTGTCTCCGCATGCACCCAGATGGAATGGAACAGTGCGAATCGACTTCCCACTTAGGTAATGCATTGCTGCTGGCCTAATCTGGAATAGCTAACCACGTGATTATTTCAACAACAATCTTAACATGTATACCTGATCCCGCAACCAGACTGCCCAATTTTGATCTCGCGCCAGCTGCATCGCGTCTCCCAGTTTTTTGAAGGCTAGTATGGCTTGCACTAGTCCCTCGGAGGGGGGGTTGAAGGCAGGCTCCAGGCTTACGCATCCACGGGGAGTGGGCCCTTTTGTTGAAATTTGATCAAAAACAGCATAGACTTTTTTTATTTTATTTTATTTTTGTTTATTTTTAAAAAATAATCAGTATTCATATCCGATTCCAGTAAGGGAAGCATGATGAGCCTCCCGGAAACCAGGTGGATTCAGGACAAGACAAGTTAATCTGTCAGGTCCGGCGCGTTTGCCGTTTGAAAAGCTAGAGTGCCTTACGGCATGTATAAGAAACGTCTCGCAAGTGGAAAAGCTCAAAAGGATCGAAGCCAATGCAGAGTTTTCATAGACTGATTTCTCGTGCAGCATTCGGAAGTACATCTTCTTCTTGCATATGTAGCTGTCCCGCATTTGCCACCCGCCAGCGGGAATACTCGCTCCTGGGACGGGCTTGACCTCTTCATTCAAGGTTTGGCTGCATGAACTATCTTTTCTGTAAACGATGGCGTCCCTATCTCTGCCGGTGATAATGCACTAATGATGATGGCTAGTTAGAATATCTAGAGCCTCTTCTATTATCGCTGACGCCAACTTGAAACCAACTTGATTTCCCTGCTAATTTGGGACTCGAAAAACTGATCCCAAGGCGGGTGGAGTGCCTTGGATCACAGCTTGGTTGCTCCCAGGATATCCTCAATGCACTGTAGACGCATACCAAGGACGTGGCACATGCATCAAGACTCAAAATGCCGCCTTGTGTCGTTTACACCCGACCGCCCGGCCTATCCCATTTTTTTCTAAAAAATACTCCTTACTCATATTCGGTCACAGTAAGAGCCACGGCCTATCCCATCATCAGGCTTGAGCTGAGTTTGTCTTATAAAACCAGTGACCCGAACAGCCAAGTTGAATGCTGATACAGCTGCGGGGTATCAAGTGACATCGACCACCGGTTTCTATCAGTGGCCATTATTTCCGAAAGGGTTAGCGGTTGTGAACGCATATCGCCAACTATCGTTAACACGCCACTAATATTCATGACTGTAATCGGCCAGGGAGGGGAAAGCTGAGGATTCCTTCAGAGTTTCGGTTTCAGAGAGTAAACTTGCAGCTCATTCCAGTACTGTAGCACTTTGCTCTATCAAATCACTTTCGTCGCTTAAACGTGATCGCCGTTGACTTTCTCAGAAAGGCAAGTCGGAATGGCAGTTGCTGAGGTTGACTCGTACCGTCATCAAGCTTGTGATATCACTCTTTGCGGTAGCAGAAGTCAATGGGGAGGTTGAGTGGTGTACCACTGTAACTTCAGAACTGGCAAACAATAAGAAATTATGCATAACTTTCGCCTGCTCCAACAGGACTCCTTAAATAGCTTCGTCTTGTTCAGTTATCAAGTTGTCTAAGCTAAGCTGAAGAAAAGGAGTTCAAGTTGCGGAATTTCAACTTCTTGTAACTTGGCCCACGTGCCTGCAGAACCTGCATGAATTGTGATTATGGAGGTGGAACGGCCTGCACTAAATTGACCCGTAAAATATAATGGACTTGACGCTAGTCTGTATAACTGTCTCCCAACGCAACTGCTATGTTTGTGCTTAACATAGAAAACAAACCAGACTATATAAAACATGTCATCTCATTGATGTAAAGTCGGACTAGCAAAGTCGTACGTGTATATGAACACATGGCGAGTGGATGAACAGCACCGGCAGCTCAAGAGGTGTTATCGGCATCGTTATAGATTTTGAATCGACTGTAAAGTATGTTATCAGTAGACCACCAAGTGCAAACAAGATCTGCAGCCTAGCCCCCTTTGGGTATATAGAATGTCTGTCGATATCTACAGCAGTGATTAGCGAGAAGAAGAAAATTTTAGCAAGTACAGGAATATGGATGATTCAGAGTGAAGAAATTTTTAGTCTGGTGCCCCCACTAGATTTTTCGTTGTTGACAAGAGATGCAGGTGTCGGCTGATGAATGGATCAACACACTTAGCTGTCATCGCTGAAGAAAATTGCACGTCTTGATATGTCGATAGCTTCTCATCGAAACAGGCCCTGACCTCAGTTAGTCTGATTGCGCCCTCAGTATGCTCTCTAGCTAGGTAGGCATGGAGCTACTACGAAACGCAGCAGCAAGACGTGGCTGAGGTCGATATATTACTAATATTAGAGCTTTCAAGCGTCATGAGAGCCGCAGGATTGAGTATATCTGTGCCTCTGCGATAGCAACTCTTTCATGTTCATGTAATTTCCTCTTCCTTAGGTGTAGGTTTCTCTTTTTGGGGATAAGGCGATTTTTAATCCAGCCCATCATTTCCTGGTGACGATGTTCCTCATACAAAGCGATAGTTATAAACGCTCCCAATTGTCTATGGATTATGCATTATGAAAGATCTACCACGAACCAAGTTCACGGTTAATGGATCTGCTGGACCTGCATTATAACACTATAGAGGTATGTGCATGCCCACGGAGTGTTACAACCGCAACAAAGAGGGAGCATGACCTTCCATGGTGGGCTCTCATGGTCCCCATGTTGGGATCGCATATGAGTAAGGAGTATTTTTTTTAATTTTTTTTATTTTTAAATTTTGGATCCTGGGTAATGTCATCACACCGAAAGCAACGTAAACATTTCAATACCGTGAAAAGGAAGGGTGCTCCATGGCAGCGCGTGTCGCTGTATTATATTAGCCATAATAGTACCTATATATATAAAATAAGCTTATTAGCTTCATGCATGCATGCACAGCCAATAAGTTCGCATTCCTCTGAGCTGGTGTATACAGCCATCTGGAATGCGCTCGCTGCCGAGTATGGCTGGGGACCGTGATTGTCATTCATGGTGACGTCTCAGCTGATCAGACACAATTGGGACTCCCGATAAGCAGTCGCTATAGTGGGTCATTGCCCAAATCAACATTCTGTATGATTGACGTCAGCAATATTTGGAAACAAGTGTATGTGCCGCCTGAGGAGAAAGGCACGAGAAGATAAGGGGAGGTATTGGGAGCATGTACACCTTGAGCCCCGCGGTTTAGTGCGCCTTCGAACTTATCGGCTTGATTGAGAAAATATTGTAGAGCAGAGCTTTAAAAGTGGGCCACCCTGCATGTGCATGTGCAGCATGGTAGGTACCCGGGAGCTTGCGGATGTAGATACGTATACATACATACCTATCGAGAACGCGAGGGCAGTTTGATGTGCCAGGGGCCACCATCCACCACAGAATGGTAATAAGGAAGGGAGTCGAAAGTGCTGAGGCAACCAGCTTCAAAACTTTTCCTGGCTTGTCTCAGCGCGGAATATGACAAACGTATATTGTTGTTTGAGCTCCTATTATGCAGACAAAAAGCTGCCGTGTCGACCTTCCTTATCAGGAAAGAAGCACTGGCTGTGGAGTAGCATTGTATGTATTGGATGCTAAACGACAAGAGGGTAATCGGTCATGAGGTTGGTCTCATGCGCACGCCTACATAGGGCTGCGAGGAGCATTAACACGCGAGTACTCGAGAAGGGTGGTGTTGTCCAGGCGTCCTTTTCTATTGCGTAATGCATGCCAGTCCCCGTCCACTTCAATCGCAGGCCAGTGGCTAACCGAGGCTCGAGCTGGTTTTGAATACTGGTGGCAATAGACGAGCTGGCGAGTTGCTAGATTCCAACACTGGCCTTGGATGGGGTATGTGGGAAATAGAGACTTGATGGAGAGTGCTGGTAATATAAAGTTTAGTTTATGTATTAAATGTACGCAAAACGAACAGGACCTCCAGCCAGCAGACAAGCCTCCAGCTGATAGGATAATATTTGCCAGAGTCAGGAGTACAATATGGACAATTGTCCATGTGCGCTGTAAGAAAGCTGGTACGTCGTACAAAGTGACGCACACACTATCTGCGCGTTTGCAGCGTGCTCTATGTGACTTGACCGGTAAGGAGCAGACTTTCTGCATAGTTCTGCAAAACGCGGGTACCTCTCTATCGATGTTGCTTAAACAGGTAGATGCCAGGATGCAAGAAAATGTGTGAGGCGTGACAAGATGTGAACTGCTTTGAGGGCAAAAGCAAAGTTCCAGCTGCTGTTTATACAGTTGGGAAAGCTGTCAATATTAGTTTGCAGGGCTGTGTGGTGAATGGACCTTCAGTGGGTACCCGCCCGCCATGCGATCTTCTGCCCCAGCAGTGTTTCTCAAAAAGCTCGAAGGGTGGCGATCTGTAAGATTTTCTCATTAATATTTGAGGTCAAAATGTTGTAGGCCCTAGAGCATCTGGGAGCCGCTATAGCTCCCGTGTGTCCTGATGTCGTTTGATAAGCTGGCCACACTCTACATCTGCTTTTTACTATAGCATTCAGGGTGGATTTCATGTCGAGGTATGTACTGGTTGTAGGTGCCAGCATCAAAATCGGATAGATGCGTGCCCCAGCATGCCGCCGTTTTATGCAAACTTTCATCTAAATGTGAACCAGGTTTTGGAAAAATTGAGCCCACATGAGTCTCCACTTAAGAAATCAATAGAAAAAACCATCGAGAGTCTTATTGGGCTAGCCCAAGAATTATATTTTTCCGGTAGTTTCAGTGCCACTTTGGCTGCTACGTGATAATGATAGGTGATTAGCACTTTCCGGGCTTTCAAATTAGGGGTACTGGGTATACCAATGACAGGTAGATTTCCAGTTATGTAATCTGGTCTGTTCTTTGATTGCCATACTTCCTGATGCTTGACTTTTTTCCGTAGTGTTGCCATGCGTAACGGACAAGCCATCAACATAGCAGGTGTGCATACACGGGAACAAACGTTCACTAGGCTAAGGTTAGCTTGTCAAAAGTTCCCCATGCCAGGAGGCGATTTGTAGCCGTGGGACACAGTTCATTCGGAATTGTGTATAAGAACCTTGATCAATTCCAACCTCAATCCGAAAATCCCACAACAGAAGAAACAGTCCAGTACTGCCTTTTGAACGACAAACTCAGTCTCTTAAGCTTACTATCCCGGCCGCCACCAACAGAAGTGAAACGTTCACTCTTTACAGCAAGCAGGGCTCCAGGTCGCCAAGGCAAGGCGTGAATACACAATATTACGCCCCGTCTCCTTTAGGCTGTTGCGTTGCGTTCCATTGTAAGTCGGCATCACCCACTACATAACTCCCTCTTGATATATATTAGAGTTCTTTTCTGAACATCTTCACCCATGGAATCGACTGTAGAGCCCACCATGTGCCAGTATGTGCGTGTAAGCTTTTCTTGCCATGATTTGGTCTTTAAGGTCAACCCATGTGCACAATATGACGAGGCTCATGCACACGATTCGCCTGAGCCAACTGTTCCGTGGTTTGCCGAAAATAGAGCCGACAGCTGTCAATTTGGTGAATATCCCTAGTATTTGACGGCGGCGTTGGCTGACTGAAGAAGAACAAGGACCAAGGCCTTCCCATCTCGAAAAGCAGCCCCATCTTATCGAATTGCCCTTCTGTCCTGCGGATAAATTTACACCGATACAACTCGCTGCCGAGGGTATATCTGGGTATTCAAAATTCAACGAGCATAATTACAAGCGGGTTAATGACATTGATTTTGATACTCTCGCACGGCTCTTGCGAGCTCCCCAGCACTCACAAAGCTGCCCGAGCAAGGAACCCAGTGGTCTGCCGGTATGCGAGATTGTCGAAAACTGGACAACAGATCGGGGGTGTGGTATGAGGTTCCAGTTTTCCTGTGGAAATATTTGCTACAAAAAATACCAGAGATTCCAGCCGGGGTGCTTGCAGACTGGCATAGGCGCATACAACTGCATTGTGATGCAAGAGCCATGCAGGAGATGCGGCGGATCTGGGATTTGGAGGGGGGTAGATGTCAGTGTTAGTGACTGCAGGTCATAGGTGCGCCGGGTTCATGGGGGAAGGGGGAAGTGATTGGATATTAATACTGATGGCTTTGGAACGGGACATGGGAAATGAGAAAAGGCTGGTATACGCATGCATTTGGCGGCGTTTCTCTGCTCGGGATTTCTTTTTGTAGAGGTTTTCTCGTTGTGCGCAGGTATGTAGGTAGGAAGCAAATATGTAAAGTCCAAATATGTATATCTTGTTATTCTCTGGCTTGCTTGCTTGCCGTTCTATACTAGCTATCATAGTAGGTATATATACATAACACCTTCCTTCATCACATGAATACACATATGTGTCTAATCATGAATACGCATATGTGTCTAGTTAACACATGTTGACACATGTATGTTTTACGTATTCCCATATGCTTTACCGAGTATATTCAACACTTCTGAATCGTCCGGAACAGTTATATACTAGTAGTAATATTAATATATGATGGGCAAACCTAGATGAGCCTTAAGTGATGACTCACGTATGAAAGAGCATGTATCGTAGTCTGGTTCATTTATTTGATTTGAACGACAGAGTGTATCTGGCAGCGATTCACATTCAGTTGGATAGTCGTTACATTGAGCTTGCACACTAGATCGTAAAGCGCAAAATGTATAGTATAATTGGTGTGTACTTGGTCATACAATCGAGCAGGAGTGCCTTTGAGCCTAGAATATAGAGCTTTCGACTGGCTGAGGTGCCTCCTGTATCCTATAGTTTGGGAACTTTCCCCGATTTTATCTTGTCTGCCAGGTATATCCCATCCCAGCAACACTTGTCTCATACGTAACTTCATGGACCAGGAGCTACATTTGCTGTTCTGTAGCTCTTCGTACTCGTGGTTATCACTCGTATAGTTAGGTGGACAGCGTGATACCTTGGTTGATTGACTTCAAGAGGATGGAATACATAGCAAGAGCTGAAGTTCTGTCCGTCGAACGTAAACTATTTACACCGTAGCGTCAGCACGACAAGTTACTCACCCGAGATCACTCTGACGTTCAAAGACTGACCTTTGATTTATAAGAAGATTTATCAGTTGAGGACCTGCTTCTAATCAGGTCGGCTGTCCAGAGCAATCTTCTTCGCATGATGCTGTCACATGAGGCAAATCGGGATACGCGTAGTAGCAAATGATCATGGCAGGAGGCAATCCTACCAAACCGTAGTGCCGCCGAACTTCATTGAGCTTGCCCCCATTCACTGCAGCCTCAATCTCCGAATCACGTCGTCTGCAAAGGATTTATCCCAGCTCAAGGTCAAATTGCTAACAAACGCTTCAGAGACTTATGTCCATCCCTCACTGCACTTACCGCCCAGCTCGATCGCATCTTGCATTACCGTGAACTCGCACACTCCAACAAGGCACACCAGGGGGAATGAGGTACGTTCTCTTCCAATGTGCTGACTTCGATGTGTATAGGAAGCTTGTATTCTCTTAAGCTCAACCTCAACCAGACTAGCCTGTGGAGGTGTTGTGCCAACCAGACTAACAGGAATATGACCCTTAAGGTAGTCTGGTTGCACCAGTGGAGGCCCTTTAGGTCGTGCTTGCTGGACGTCTATGTAAGATTACGAGGTTATATGAGCGAGGAATTGTGGAGAAAAAGAAATGTGTATATTCAAAGTTATCTAGATATCGCTATAGTCTTAAGGCTATGGTCATGAATCTCGTTGTTTCTTCGTTGCTATTATATCATTGAATATGCGAACTTCCGCTTGCAGTTTAATCTTCACTGAGGGGCTGAGGGATGCGAATAGTCCGGCTTGCACTATGTACCTAACCCCTCTTAGGAGGTGTGAAACCAGCTTTATCGTTAGTCTGGTTGGCACAAGCCTCTCGTAGAGATTTTATCGTTGACAAATAATTTAATAGGGCTTAGTCTGGTTGCGGGTTGGCTAATAAGGAGATAATAATAAACACTTGCTCACTAAAGTTTTGTTTTGTCCCCTGAAGAATGACTGTTACTGCAGCAACCACTACCGGTACGCGCTAATGCGGTTCATCCTTAAGACGCAGCAGTGGTAAAAAAAATATCGAATACGATATGTATCTTTGGCCAACGATGTCAATACGACCGTATTAATTCGGAAGCGCTTCAAGCTCGACGACAGGTCCCTATTATTCAATATGCTGCACTCAATATGCAAACGGAACACAATCAATTTTATCTACAACTCCCATGGCCGATTCCTACTAGCAATATCCTCACCACGCAAACTGGTCAGACTACCCAATGTTGCCTATACATGATTCACCCACTCCTCCACTCTTTGCTCTTGTATTGTATCTTTAGGTGAAGATGATCCATTGACTCATGTATTGCATAGGGCTGCAGTTGCAGCTGCTCGATACACACTCGTACTCAAATAACCCCGTTCATTCTTCTAGCATTCCGCTTGCTACCTTCTTCTACCCAGACAGTGCCCCATTGTCTCATATACCTCCATACCGCACTCTGCAAACATCATTAAGTATGTATCCCACTGTACTATAGTCAGTACTTTGACTTCAGTATTAAGATGGAAGATATGATGACACGGAAGTAAATATTGCCTATGGTACTTGCAATTGCATCGCAAATTTTCATCAAAATTAACCAATTCGCTTTGCAACCGCGTCAATTTCTATAGCAAGCAGTTTTTGTATTCGGTATAGCAATGTTGAAATTGAGTATGAGTATGCTCATCAAGCCGTTGAATTGCAACCGCTGAACCATCAATAGGCCGTGAGACTTTGATCCGAACATGACATAGATGCTTATCCCGAATACTGCTTTTCCGTCTTTCGATAATCTTGCCTTCAATGACTTTGGCAGTACTCCATTTTGTTAATTTTCCAAGCCGACACACATATTTCCAGACTTGCATCGTACCATAGCTTTGAAGCACTTCCCCTGAAAGCGATGGGTACCTAAACTGAGTTTACATATGATCATATCTCGTCAAATTTTTCAGCAGGGATAGTAACTGGTTTACTGAGCTCAAATAACAGAGTACGGTAATGCAAAGCATCTGTAGAGATTGGCATCATAGTTTCCGCTAGTCTGGTATGCTGTGGTGGTAGTGTGGTGAATAGTCATTGGTGAAATTTATGTTCGTGTTTGCATATGCACTCGTATTCTCTATAGATATTTGTATTCGGTATAGCGACATTGAAATCCGCTTGTATATTGAGTGTAGGATATTGATACCCTTGATCCAGCGATACTATAATAGGGACCCCTGTCGTTCAAATTTTCTTTATAGGACAGTAGTGTGGCAAATCTTGACGTTGCAGCCGATTTCTTACACTCATCACCAACCTCACGTGTTCCAAAGTCAATTCCTCTGGTACCCCGTGCTGGACCCAATGCACAAACAAGCCAAAAATTTCGAGCATCCTCTGTTTTGCAACTGCAAACTCTGGCAAGCGGACACAGATTCCATTATTTTCAAAGACGGATTCCGAAGGACCTGATGTGGCACAAGATATTGTACATTTCAATGCCTTACATGAGGCTGGAAAGGATGCAACGGCTTTGAATACTTCCAGCCTGAAGTCATCAATACACCCGGGAATTCAAACTGGCAACTTCCTCCTGAGTCTGAAGACCAACCCCTTCTCATGGACTAACGGGACCGCATAAGAGTAATGAGGATTTTTTGTTTTAAGAAAAAGAATGAAGAATAACCCGACCTGTTAACAGACACAGAATATGAAGTTCCGACCTTGAGATTTTAGATGATGAGGAGGAGGCGGATGGAAGTGATGATGAGCAGGGAGACTATATTACTGAAGAAGAGCTGTTCAATATGCTAAGATTACGCTTGGGGAGGGAGTTTTGTGTAACTAGATATCAATTATGCACTGTCGGCGTCTTTCCGGAAATTCTTTTATAAGACAGTATCAGTATCTCGTAAATTCAAGGCCCATCCGACCACCTTTCTTGCGAATTAATACGATATCTTTTGTGCTTCTTGGCGCTACCTTTAATAACAAATATCTTGATAGGATCAGATCGTTCACTTTGCATCAAATATTCCCCTGGCAATCATATTTGTCCAAAAAAAAGTGTATGCCTATCATACAAAGAAATACAATAACCGAACCATCACAAAATGCCACAATTATCCCCCCTTGATAATAGCCTGTCCGAGCTGGTGAGCCATTGCAGTGGTAGAAAGCCCGAGAATGGTTATGGATACAGTGCAAGTAAGATTGATGGGAAAGATAATGCGAAACCCCAATGCGCTGGAAGATCTATGGCTAGATGACAGCAACCTTGGAAGGAATGTGGAGTAGGGAAGAGCATGGAATCACTTCCGGAAACCGTTTTCACTGAAGGATGGGTTCACTTCGGTACAGTGATACAAAGCAAGGCTGGCATTCTGAAGGAAGAGGGATAGACTTATAGACTCAAAAAAAAAAAAAAGGTGTCTACCATAAGCCGGCACAGCTCATCATTTCATCAGGCGAATCATAATCTAAACCATCTTCTGAACCACTTTCCCTTCGTTCGCATTGTAGTACTTCAAGTGCCACAAGAGCCTTCCAAACTTCGTCCTTGAGTGTTCCCCATATCTTGTCGTAAACACACAAATTGCGCCCAAACGGAGGAATTGCCCATGGGAATATTTTCCCGCTAGAGCCACGATAAACGAGGCCGGGGCATGCTATATCAATATATAAGCGGCACAGGAAGCAACACGCTTTCGAGACACCAACCATGTTAGAACATCGCTGTGCTCATGTCAGTACAGCTTCACAGCGAGGGTGATAGTAAATGCTTAGAAATACTTTTACTTCTTCAATGAGTGTCATAAATCTTTCCCTTCTTCCCGGAGGAAGCAAATCCTTGGTGATAAGTCCCACGTCACAGTGTCTCATGCACCCGAGAGACGCTTCACAGTGGTGCTTGCCAGTAAATGCTGTTTCCCAACCGTCCCAACGTTCGACTAACTCCCAATTTTCAGAGGGTTCTCTTGCTTCGCGCGTAACCTGCTCTTTAGCTTTTGCCTTTAGCTTATTTTTGCAGAGCTCCACCTGTTCCCCCGGCCGATCTTTGAGTGTGTGGTCGATTAAAGTGTCCAGTGATGTTTGTTCGGACAATTTGTAAGTTTCTTGCTTCAGACTTGTGATGTTGACAGGCCTTTTAACACGTTTTGCCAAAGAGGCTACACCAGTGCTCCATTGTACAGTTAATTGTAACCATTTAATGAGACATCCAATCGGATTGCTGGTTACCAGTTCTTTGGAAAGTAGGACATCTTCATCTTCAAGGAGGATTCTATCTTCCTGGTAGCTATCAGGTTAGTCTGCGGTTTCGGATGTAATAAATTAATTATGAACTATAGAGTCAAAGGCGTTTTACTTGTTTTAGGCGACCGCTGTCCCCCAGCTCATCCTTCAACGCCATAGCAACAATCCAGTTTTTAATTGCGGGGTGGTTTAGGAAAACTTGAAAGGAGACGCAATGATTCACCAGGAGCGATAGTAGACGAAAATCTCGAGTCAAATTCTTTAGCTGATCCGTAAAATAACTGACTGAAATATTGTTTCCTCGGGTTCGAGCGGCTGATACGTGATCTATACTCTCCATCGCTTCCTGAAAGACCTTTTGGACAATTTTATAATATGGGTAAACGGAGGCTTGGTCCAATTTTATGTGACCGTCATTATCGAGAATGAAATCATATTCAGGAAGAATTTTCTTTGCAATATCAAGGATTATATTTTCCTTGGATGCAAGGAGACTAGCTGGGAGGTTCAATGACCGTTTATTAGGTAGAAGCTGTGGGCCGGCACTTAGTATCTGCTCGAGCTCAGGTGCTCTGAGGAAAACATTGTAGAATCGTTGATTAGAATACGGATGTAACGGGCTATTGAACCGTTGTTTAACCTTATTCAAGCATTGAGCATATGTGAACTGCTCAAGCTCGAGTACTATTGTCCCGGTAACAGAAGTGTTAGACGCTGTTTTGGCTGCGTAATATTTTTCAGTAAACGATTCAAGCTGCTTCGCATGGCTAGCAGGATCGAAAGGGCCACTGAGATTGAAGTCAGTTAGAGTGAAGAGGACTTTTCAACTAGTTAAACTAGTTGAAAAGGTAGCATCAACTCTACACAATAGAGAAGACTCACCTTTGCAGAAACACCGTTTTCCAGTTATCACCGAACTTCTTATTCGGCGGAGGATGGATACCTTGGGGCAAAGGAATGGAAGAAGACTTCTCTGTGGCAGTCCCGGTTGAGTTTTTCATACTATATAGCCCTTGGATTGGCGTCACTGCGTCTTCGGAAATTGTGAATATAGTGCTGGAATCGCGTCCCTGCACAAGAAGCACAGCAGTAATATCCGACTTTTCCCGGCAGGAGAGCAAGGTCGCCATACGGTCTGCAGCCATCAAAACCTTATATTGCGGATGGTCTTTAGAACACCTAGAAGGGGGTTCGATCTGCTGTTGTACAATAGAGAGGAAAGTAGAAGCGGAGCGAATCAGCAAATCCAACTCCTCGATCGTGAGAGATGTATCTGAAACGTCAGATATTCCTGTTTCGGAGGGCGTAGTGCGTGGGACTGGAAGCTGGGGTCTCATATTTCTGTTTCTGCTTAGCCAAGCTCTGTTTCTCAGTTCAGCTGCGGCCTGCAACAAAGTTTTAGAAATACTGCTTACCTTCCGTACTCCCCACAGACAAGCTCTCGATCACGCATACACAGGAGAAAACAGAAGTATATAGTAGTAAACGGCTCCGATAGCAGAAGGTATAATCAACGAAGCAAGATCAAAAGTAAAGGGTATTATCCTTCTTCCACCAAGGCGAAAAGGTCCAAAGGACCTGTGGTGTGGTAGAAAGTGCTGGGTACTGGAAGAGAGAAAGTACAGTGCTGCTTCGATTGTGAACTGAAGAGTGAAACCAGACCACGACTCACTGTCTTGTGAGGAATCTGCAAAGAGTGATGATGATAAGAAGAAGACGAAAATGAGGACCTTATATAGAAGAACGACGACACAAGCTCCAAGCTTCCGTTTAAAGCAAATCTGACTTTCCAGCGCGAGTAAGCCCCAACTCTATACTATGTAGTCTGGTTGTACAATATGTCTGTTTTAAGGCCTAAGTCCTCCGAAAAGGGGACAGTACCGTTTCTGGTGCTACAGTCTCGACACGATGCCGGGTTCGTGAGCGGGTAATAAAAGTATAAATAGATAAGTACTACCCGATGTGGCAGGAAGGGGTCGTCGGGGAATAGTGAATCATATTTTTTTATTTTTTTATTACTTATAGAGCCTGAGGCTATGAAGCGGAGTAGTTGTGCCGAAGCGGAGGTTAGTGCCAACCAGACTAAATATTACTATGACATTTTTTTGGGGGGGGTACATCAAATGCGAGAATCTAGAGATAGTTTATTTTAATACTTTATATACTTTAATAATCTATCTATTATATTTAATTAAAAGATTATACTAAAAAGCATTTAGAGAACTTATTAGTAGATATTTGTTAGTATAAATTTATTAGTAGAGATTTTCGATAGCAATTAGATTTATATGTAGAATTGCATAAAAGGGGGGTTTTTTTTTTTTTTTTTTTTTGTAGTCTATACGTCTATGGAGCCTAAGGCTATGAGATGGCTATATTCCGCCCCTTTGAAGGTTTAGTATCTCACGGGACAACAAGTTGTATAAACACCCTACTTCCCGATCCTAAGAAGAGTCATAATAGAAAATACCCCTACTTCTGCCACCATGTTCCTAACAGCCCATCCCCTAATAAATCACAGCTTCCGCTACCACATCCCTTCCAGTTCTTCCCTAATTATCTTCACACTCTCCCTTCCTCAAGTAAGATCCAGGTTAGAGTAGAACATCTCCACTAGATCAACTGTATATTTCTCCTCCCCATCTTTCACCTTCCTTAACCACCTCTTTCTATCATCCATGTGCTCCCAATTCCCCTATCTCCACTAAATTTCCTCTCCACGGGGACAGACTAGCACTAGGTGGCTGCCTGTCTCGATGTATCTTCCGCATGTTCAGTATGTCAGATCTATAGAGTCATCTAGTACTGTCCTCCAGGATTGAAGGTTGCCTTTTCCTATCTAGCAGTGAATATAGTTAATCCGTGCCTTTCTGCCCCACCTGACTACCCTTCCCCTACCTGTTCCCACTACCTTCCACTCTTTTTCTTTTATCCTCTTCTATTCCTGTTTGAGGCCCTCCTTCGTGACTTGGAGTTCCTCTAGTTCCTTTCTCTCTACTCCCTCCTTTGCTAGAGTATCTGCTCTCTCATTGCCATTAATGCCAATGTGAGCTTTTACCTAACTGAATCTGACCGCATCCTCTTCTATCTGCTCCTACCTCTCTTTGATCCCAGCGACTGCCTTTTGTAGATCCACTGTCCTTACTTTTCCTTTTCTCCTTGCCTTCTTCACTGCCGCCATTGCTACTGTTGAGTCTATGAGTATCAGAATCTTCTAATCTTTTGGACATTTCTCAATGGTTTTTCTAATTCTAGCCACCTCTTTATCCTACACCATACACATTCGTCCCAGTCCTATACTCTCCTCCAATGTCCTCCCTGCCAAACTCCAAGTCCCCCCTACTTTTCTCTCCTTACTCATGCTTCTATCAGTGTAGATAACTACTGAGTCTTCCTTTGCTCTAGCAATCTTCTCTACCTACTTCTCTGGATCTCCCCTATGACTAAGCCTCAGGTCTCACTTCGACCATCCCGCAATCCCTTTTCATGCTAATGGCTTCCGTCAACTCCTTTCTAATCACTCTTGCCTTACACGGATAGCCAACAATACTGACGTGAAGCCATTTTTCTTCAAATTATCTTGCTGCCTGTATGGCTTTCCGAAGTCATCCTAAGACCTCCCTCCCTCTACGTTCTTCCCCAAGATACCCTCCTCCAGCTACAAGTCCTCCAAAGCTGTAGGGTCTTTTATTATCTTCCTCATCAACCTCACCTATGCTGCGTCCATAACCATCTTTGGACTCTCCACTCCCACAATTTAGCTAACCACCTCCCTTCTCGATCCGTGAGTTGTATTGATACACTTTTTCAGTGCTTGGTATTGTAACTTCTTGAATTCCTCCTTGCAATTCCTTTGCCCCCTCTAACCCAACTCACTGCCCTAAAGTGCAACAGCCCTAATCATTCCTGTATAAGTTGCTCTCCAACTGTTCGTGCTTATCTCCCAGTTGGTATTTCCCAGCCCATTTAGCTAACTCAATATTTTCCGAGCTTAAAAGGGTTACTTATTAATCATCAATTTTTTTATAGTTTAAGATTTTCCTGCCAAGGTGCTTGCAATTAGCAAATAACCACTACTTACTAATTATACTATCAGAGAATTAGCAGTACCTAACCACTACTAATTATACTACTATCAGTATCTAAGTAAACCTGGCATCCAGTTAGTCTGGTTACCATTCATTATTGGATTAAAAATAATAAGGCATTAGTTACTTCTAGCTGTACTCAGAAATCAATCAAATACCATTAGTCTTTCGGTCATCAAGCCAATACTGACTTCAAGCATAAAAACCTCTACTCTAATGGTGATACATATCCTCCCGACACCCCTGATAATAACCATCGTTGCGAGCCATACATACTCGCCAAATCTACTCATTCTGTCCCCAAGCCAACAACAACATCACATGCCTCTAATAAATATTCTTGACCTTATTCACTCAGATCTTAGTGTTAAACTCCCCATACCTTCATTTGGCCGAGCCAACTACTTCATCACTCTAATAAATAATTACTCATGCGCTACATGGATCTACTTCCTTAAAAAAAAGTCGAATTCTACTAAATCTATTCAAGACTTCGTTACTATGGTAGAAAGCAGATTCCTTCATCTCACACTGTTAAGCGGTTTCGTACTGATAATGGTGGCGAGTATATAAACAAAAAATTTGAGCAATTCTTCAAGTCAAAAGGTACCTATTGTGCATGAACTAACGCCCCCCATATTCTCATGAATCTAATGGTGTAGGCGAGTGCTTTAACCGCACCATACAGAACATGATAAGGGCTATGTTGTTGAATATAAGACAAAAGATTCTGGGCTGAAGTATGTGCCATTACAGCATACCTCAAACACAGTTACATCACAGCGCTGTCACATCGGCATCAAGGAGGCCGACGAACCGCCCCCGGATATAGCGTAAGACCTTGAATCGCCACGCCATGTCAGCATTAGCACAGGAACTAATGGGAAACGACGTAATCCCCGGTGGACAGGGTAAAACGGAAGTCTCGTTACACCAACTCTATTACACCAACTCGCTGTACAAGTGATCGAAGAAGGCCTCAGTGACCTCGTAATACACCTCCTCTTCCTCCTCCTCTTTTCTCCACTCTGGTTGGTCCAGCTCCTCCCACGTACTCCTATGTTGATCTGATGCGCGCGAATCTACACTCAAAGGTGATGTGTGCTCCATTCTCGGAAGGGTGTCCGCACACGCACGCCGCAGTTTCCGACTTGCCTAACCGATGTTGGAGCCCCCGATCTGTTCGCATCCATGTAAATGCTGACAGAGCCTGTCTCCTCCACTCACTCCTCCGTTGGCCGAAGCCCTCCCGAGTCCCTCGTTCTATCTTCCTTCCGCTCCGCCTTGAAGGCCGCGCGGAGACCTCCTTCGGTTACTATACGGATAGTGCCCCTTATCTCCCCGAGGTACGACTAACGATGCCTTGTGATCAGCTTTCTCATTACCCTCGATGCCAATAGGGCTCCTGACCCAGGTGAACAGAAAGTCTTTGGCCGAACGAGGGTTGATTAAACTTGATTTGATCTCTGCCTCGATTCCCGACCTCGGGGAGGCAGCACCTTTGCTCATATTTGAGACTGCCTGGATGGCTGCTTGAGAGTCCGATAGAATGTACACCATACAGTGAAGTCTCGTTATAAGAAACTCCTCAGGACCGGCTTGGAGTTTCTTATAACGGGAGGTTTCTTATAGCGAGATATATACACAAAAATTATGAAAGGTCCGTGCAAGAGTTTTACGTTCTTTTTCAGTCCATATCTGGCGGGTTTGGGTCTGCTTTGATGCCATGACTCTCGTAGCACTCAGACAATAATTGATCTTGTACACCAGTTATAGATGAGTAGCATAAGACTTTGTTTGCCTAATTCTAATATATTAACGTGTTGAGTAACAATTCACAAAATGCGAGGACATATGCGGCTCCAGCAACACCAACCACAACCTCGATATAAGAAACTGTATGTGTTACTAAGCAAAGACTTAAGAAACCTGCTAATAGCGAGAGTTTCTTATTTTCCCATACAAATTCTGGCGGGACCGGGGCACTGTTTCTTATATCGAGAGGTTTCTTATAACGAGACTTCACTGTATCCGAGTCCTCCGCCTGTAGCGCTAGCCGTATTGCCTGGAGCTCGCCATCCGCCACGGTTGCTCTGTTCCCTAGGTAACTAGCCTCCGTACAGACTATCCCCCCCCCTCCGATCGGTACTGTACACGCCGCTAGCTGTCGACCCTCCCCGGCCAGTGCCGTCTGTGAAGCACATCCTCCAGCCCTCCTCTAAGATGCTCCTATCCCTACGAGCTAGTAAGTCTGAACCCTGGATCTTTCCGACCTCGGATCCATGATTTCTTGGATAGTGCCGGGGAACTGTCTGGTATCGTCCCTGTTCCCGTAGGAGAGTTCATGCTGATCCACCGCGGTCTTGTAGAAGGCTTCTGCGATAGAGCTGCTCTTCATAGAATGGGGGTCGCTACCGTCCTGCCAGCTCCTGTCGGACTCAATGAATGCCCTTATCTGTGCGTCCCCTGTACGAAGAGACCTCCCTGCTCATGACCTGGAGAGGTCATCAAGCTTCTCTTGTAAAGGCTCTATATTAGCGATCAGTTTTTTCAACAGCGATCAGTTTTTTCAACAGGCCGGCCTGGACCAGATAGACCTCGGCGGGCCTGGGTCGCCTGGGTCGCCTGGGTCGCCTGGGTCGCCTGGGTCGCCTGGGTCGCCTGGGTCGCCTGGGTCGCCTGGGTCGCCTGGGTCGCCTGGGTCGCCTGGGTCGCCTGGGTCGCCTGGCGACTGGTCCGACTGGGCCGCCTGGTCCGCCTGGTCCGACTGTTTCGCGCGCGGTGGAGCTGGCAGATTAACTTGCCTTCTTCTGAATCCTCCCGGGCTTCCGGGGGGCTCCTCATAGTCCCCTTACTGGGATTGAATAGGAGTAATGAGTATTTAAAAAAAATAAAAAAAAGACTGGTCCGACTGGGCCGACTGGGCCGACTGGTCCGACTGGTCCGACTGGACGGACTGGACGGACTGGACGGACTGGACGGACTGGACGGACTGGGCGGACTGGACGGACTGGACAGTCCGTATGAGTAGTCAGGCAGCCCAGTCCACAAGATTTCCCGCCGGGCCGGTCCAGGCTGTTTCAGACCAGCACGGACCTCGGCCCTCAGTCCAGGCTCACGGCGACCTGAATGGTGGCCTGGCCCGTTGCAAACACTGTATTAAATAGCGATCCAGCCCAGTTTCTCGTGGCTGCTCCCTGTTACGAATCTCACGTGAGGGTGGTCTACGCAGAGGCGGAAAACCGAAGCCGACAGCCGCTGAGGCCAACGACGTGGATTGATCACCCACAGCAGGTCTAGCAATGGGCCCTCTAGCTCATACCTATGAGTTGAGTAGAGAGACTGGCCGGGACAAGGAAGTGTGTGCACCGTTCTAGCGAGGACCAAGAAGGTTGGGGCTAGGTCGTATTGGCTTATGGGATAACTGCTTCTTACGGAGGAGGGCTAGGACAATCCCCGAGATGTCTATATAAGGGGCCTCTGCTACCTAGATAGAAAGGGCAGAACCCAAGCACTGTCTTGTATATTTCTTCGAAACGCTTAAGCATTATATCTCTTTGATCCTCACGCTCTCCTCACCCTCGCGCACCCGTCCCTATTGCGCTCGCCACTAGGCTAAGCTAAAAGAACCTTTCGCCTTTTACCTTTGCCACCTGCTAGCCGAAGACCCTTTGCCACGTGCAAGCCACGCGCAAGCCCCACTAACGTCACTAGGAGCTTGCTAAGCTCTCCATTTCACAGTAGACCCGGACTTGACCGTCCGCCCCTTTAACACTCCCGTGATACTCCCCTGTGATCCTGATATTCCAATCTCCGCATCGGTTCGAGCTTTGGGGCTACCCCGGGTCGGTTGAAGAGCTCCGCGCCCCACGTGAAGATTGTTCGGACCGCTCCAGTGTAAAGAGCTCGGAGGGCCTTTGGGCTCATCCTGCCATTCGATTCGAATTGCCCAGTCTAACGAGAACCTGAAGGAGGTTGGCTGCCTTCTCGCTTCTCGGTTCGGATTCGAATGTGTTCGCCCCAAGACAGGTTTCTCTTGACTCGAATCCCGAGAGTAGTGCATGTGGGCTCTTACCGAAGCCTATCCTGCTCTCCTTGTCCACATCCCATCGGAGCTCGTCCCTTGTTGCCGCTTCTTCCAGCGCGGTGTTGACCAGCTTGACAACCAGCTCGTGGCCTTTCCTCGAAAGTTCAGTTACTGCAAGGGGTTGATGTCGTCCACATAGGAGAACATCCGGGTCTGAGTGCGAGGCCTCTCACTACCGGCTGTCCTATTTAGCCCTTGCGGGCTGCAGAGCAGAATCAATGGCAAGGGTGGCTGCTATGTAGATTAACCATAGAACTGGAGCGAGGGGGCTACCTTGCGGGGTCCCGGGTCCATCCTTCCCTCGCCTCGCTTCACGCCGTCCCAGAAGATTTGAAAGGCCCTGGGTCTAAGAAACCATCCAACAAACCCCACAACCTGTCTAGCTACACCTCCCTCCTGTACCTAGGATAAGCCGTTCCCTCCTGACGTTGTTGAATGCCGAAACCACGTCCTTTCCAAGCAGGCTAGCCCTCCTTCCCTCCTTAATTGCATTCTCAGCTAGGCCTGGGCACGAGCCGGCTCGCGAAAATTGAGAGTGAATAGGTAACTGCGTACTCTACATATCTGTGTAGGTCATGGAAAATATGAAAGACGAAGAGATATGAACAATACGGATATAAACAGACATGGAAATAGGACAGAAACAATTTCAACCCTCATCGCCCACCTAAAGTCCACAGCGAAATCGCGCGATACATAGGACTGCAGTTTTGTAGCCACCGAGCAAATTATAGGTTACAACCATAGCGAGATACAGGTCATTTCATCAATTTTTGTAATTTCCTCCTCTTGTGTTGGTAGGCGTGGTTGGTTATGTCAGAAATTGAGCGATTGTAGTTGTAAATTCTGAAGGGAAGAAACTCCTGGACTGTCGCTGGAGGTTGTGTTATTGAGGTGAAAAAAAAAAAGAGGAAAGGGTGGGAATGCAACGCATTTTGAAGATTTCCACTCCCCGGGTACCTTCGGTATTTCGCGGTTGCAACGACCTCCGGGCTCGAGCCCAAGTCTCGAGCCGGCTCGGCTCGTGCCCAGGCCTATTCAGAATCTCAGCCTCGGATACTATTAACATCATTGCATCTATTGCTGATTTGTTCGACCTTGCTGGCTTGGTCGATGAGTTCATCTAGTCTATAGTGGCGACATCTGAGTAGTAGTGGATCAAGTCCTGTTTGAGTTCGTACGACAATCCATCCTGGAAGTGGTCGAGTTTGGCCCTGTCGTCCCATGATACTTTGGCAGCAAGTTTGGAGAACTCAGTAACGTAAGTTGAGAGTTCAGTGCCCCTTTATTTGAGAGCCCTGAGCGCTAGGGTGGCTGTTCAGGTTCCCCAAAAGCCCAGTCCAAGATTGAGAATAGTGCTGGGATCTCGGTAAGGTTGATGATGCCCGTGGCCGTGGCGTACCTATGGTTGGAATTGGTCAGACACCTTGCAATCTAGGAGGCCAAATGCATATGCCAATTTATGTTGTATGTCTGGGAACTTAGAGGCGTCACCGTGTAGCTTGATGTTTACCGAATTTTCCAGGCTTTGAGGCGAGCCCAGTTGCCTTAAAACGGGGAGATCCTGGGTCTTGTAGTGAGTTTGGACATCATGGTCCACTGGGGCCAGGGTAGCCAAAGCAAGGTTGAGGGCCTAGATAATGAGCCTGTCCTGGTTCAACTCTTCTCGAAGGAGTGTGATTTCATCGTTCGCAGTACTTGGTTGCCACCGTCTGGAGGGCTGCTGAGGTCGCCACCCAGATCAGCTCCAATGGCTTGTGTAGCCTCGAATATGTCGATGATTTCGTGGCGGTAGGCATCTAGATCATTGGCTGGTGGGAATGGGGAGGGCCTGCTAGGTCTCAGACCTAGCGCCTGGTGAGTGGGGTTGCTTGTGATGTCTGAGTTACTTTGGGCCCTTGGGGGGCTTAGGCATTCATTGCTGGTCGTACTCGGCAGTTAGAGGGATCCAACGTAGTGTAATGAGGCAGGCGAGGGCCAAGGTGATCAAGGGGTGCGACGGGCTGGGCATATCACACACGTAGGATTCCTACATATGTGATGGGGTTGGCTTGTAAAGAGAGAGATAGAGTGGGAGAGTTGAAGGGGGCACGGGCGAAGGGGCAAGGGTGAAGGGGCAAGGGCGAAGGACTTGGACGTAGACGAGGGAGAACCAAGTGCTGTTTTGTATTGTGTATACAAGACATTGGATGAGAAAAGAAAGGAAAGAGAACGAGCAAGGAAACTACTCTATATAAGGCCTTAGTAGCTGGTGGTGGCCACAGCCCAGGCACGACAATATGACACCACATGATAACAACTAATATCTCCCAACCGATAGTCGCGCCGACACTGGTATGAGTGTCAAACAAGAGCACGGTTGTGATAGGAGCTGGACATAAAAAGCAAAAGAATGAGGCTACCAATTTTAGAGCTCTGGAGGTGCGACCGGTGTCGATGGTGTCGAACGCAAAGCGGGTGTCAGCCAAGCTACCCCTATCACAGCTCCCAATTCCGATGACGATCCTACTATGTAGTCATGGTAATTAAAATCAGCCTCTTGTACTATGTACCTAGCTCATTCTAGCTCGCTATCACAGTCAGCATTGATGGTGAGGAAGGTGTTCAATGTAGTCTTCCAAAACCTCACCGACGTTCCAGTGGATATTCTCCTCTTTTCCTTTCAAGTCTCTACTACTACTCAATCACAGGCAGCATTGGATATGCAACCTTCTGAGATTTACAAGTATGAATTCTTACTGTTGAAGAAGCGAGCATTGCTCCAGAAGGATCAAATATAGGATAATAGGAGCTTAAAAGCCTCAACAGAAAATAACAAGAAGGAGTGTCCAATGGTTCCATTTATTGCGCCACATTCCACAGCCAGCTTCGATATTGAGGTACTCGGAAATCAGGGCTGATAAATGCCTCTGTACAAATAGATTATGGGTATCTAGGGGTGCCGGGGGATCAGGTTACAGGGAAATTCTATTCTCGACAAGTGGTTTTCCCAGTTACCATCATGGTCAATGCCAGTGTCGAGCTCCTTAGGGTTGACTTTATACCATTTCAGATATCCTTAGAATTAGGGACGAGCCGAGCGAATACTGTCTGATGACCCTCAATTTCCGGAACGCATGGCCGCAGCTGCTAGAAGTCAATCTACAAGTCCGAGAGCCTCCAAAAAGTCTAGCTGAGGAGGAAGCAGAGTAGACCAATATTTATGAAACCTCCAACACCATCACGCTGGCATCAGAGTCGATTTATATCACTAATCAAACGCGTCCATATTTAAACCCTACTGCAAAAATTCCATCATTGTCCGGAACGCAGAGGCTGTTCGTTGTGAGTACGACCAAGCCGACTACAGACCAGGAGAGGCTCTCACGAGAGGCCTTTTTGTTCAGAGAGGAGATATTGAAATGTATTCAAGGAACGTGGGAAGAGGTTGGAACCCAGCGGCGGTCGAGTTGAGGAACCTCCGGCTCAGCCCTAGGATGGTTGGGACTGTGACGTTGATGACGTCGGGATTAGGATGGAGATCATTCCGAATCTACAGGGAAAGAAAACTGAGCCTAAGGAGGCAGACGAGGTGGTAGAAATAGCCCCTGGCTCGCTGCAAAAATCCGCGCCGAACAAATTTACTCTGCAAACAGACCAATTCTAGAATCTTCGCAAGATAATCACTAACCGCACCACGCGATCTATCCTCCCTATCCTCCAGTTGTCGCCTTCCCTCCGGAACCAATATATTTCAGTGGCACTAGACCGTTCTCGCAGGTTTGCCTTTTACTGTAGCAAGCTATACGCGCGAATTTAACCGGGGAAATGCACAAGTGTGGACTGGCTTCGTGGTACGGTGTAGAGGTGAATTTGAGGGTGATGGCAGGAGTGGAAGAAGCTAGGGCGGGCAGGTGGGGGATGGATGTCGGTAGTGCAGGAAGGTATATGACAGCGAAAGGGGGAGCAGATACAGAGAAGGAGGTAAAAAAGGTGGGGCCTGATTGGATTCCAGAGGATATCCTAGAAGGGGTAGTTGAGAAGAAGAGTTGGGTTGGGAGAGAGGTGATGTCCTTGGTAGTGAAGGATAAGATGTGAGTAGTAGAGTGGAGGAGATGAGGGTAAACTGTAGATATTCGCGATAGACTGTTTGTAGTATTGATTGTTGGTTTTGTAATGTTGATTATGATAGCTGAGGGTAATGCTTAGATCCATGATGACGTGACATTTAGAGCTCTTATCCACTGCAGACAAACCGAAAATTTATCAAACTACTTAGATACGTATGGTCAACTGAATGAAGCTCAAAAAGGGTAAACATGAATTTCAAGTGAATCCTACTCGAATGATATCTCTCAGGCTCCAAAGTACTGCCATTCTTCGCTAACCTTAAAACTGTCACCTTAGCCTCCTACACGCGATCAAGCATCATACACATCACAATGACCAGATAATACAACTCCTCCTCTTCGTCATAGACTAGATAGTCTGAATGCCAGTAATGATTCAAAAAAAACCGCGGCGGTGGGTCCCTTAAGTTTATGGGGAGGAAAAAAAAATCTAAATGTGATTTCACTTATGCTATTGCACTTATGCTTGACATAATTTTGAGTGTGCAAAATGGGTTTCGTTTAGGGACGACATTCGCCAATTCCCCTGGTTGGGGTGTGGGGGAAGGGGGGTTTCATTTCCGGGAGTGTTTGTATTCTGTGTCCTAATAAATTTGGGGTGAGATATACGCCCTACGATTGGTGGTGGAGGAAAATCAGGGAAGAAGAGATGTTCTGTTGGATACTTCCATATAGAGAGGGGGAAAAAGCCCAAGCAGGGGCTGCTACGCTGGGGTAGAAAAAGAAGCATTTTTCAAGCGGGGAAGCAGGTATAGACTTTGATTTTGCGGTGAAGGGCATTATAAACCGAATGCCTACAAGCAACCGAACGCCTACAAGCTCACCTCTGCTCGGAGGGGGGGATAAGGAGGCAGGTGAGGGGGTGAGGGGGAGGGAGGGAGGGAGGGTACCAATGGACAGCGGGAGGGTGGGTGTGGAGGAGGGGTGAGGAGGTGATGAGGGTTGTTGCAAAAGCCTATGGGTCTCTGTGAATAGCCCTTATGGGAGTATATATTATTTATACATCTATAGTTAAAGATCTATAGTTAATTCTTGAAGGCCCCATGGCTGGGCCTAATTATATAGATTTATACTTCCATACCAAATCTTTAATCCTTTTTGGATGGGGAAGTATGAGATTGCAGAGGTCATACATACTGCACAAAACTCCGTGTCCGGAATCCAACAAGAATTCACTGTCATTCTCGTCCTGGGGCCTTGCTCGGTTTCTTGTGTGATACCGTAGTTACTCAACATTTGGAAACGAACGCACAATAGAAAATAGGATATGTGAAATGACGAGACGCAGATGCCGTACATGTCCATGGCGAGTTATATCGTATGGAATGCCCTTTTTTGGGGGGGGGGAATACGGGCCGGCCTCTGCGCGGGCATTTATCGTGGTTGTTATTGATGCACTTGTGCTGTTGCGTTGGGATTCCTGTAAGGATGGAGATTGCCGTGAGGAACATCACATCGACCATTTGGCGACCCCCACCTTGGCAGTACAGCATACTCTCTATACGAGAATATCGTCTGGCGGGAGGGTAGAATTCTTATATTGAAAGTGAGGGTAACTGCTTAGTATATCTTCCGAGCATACTTGTTGAAAGAGGATCAAGATGAAAGTAAAGGAAGAACTAGCTACATAAGGAATCACGGGACAAGATACGTCTCTGCAGGATGTGGGAAGTGTAACGGGAGTATGGGTCGAGGACTTGGGGACGGGTTTCCAAGGAGCGCTGCTATGACTAGGACTGTAGTCCAGATATATATAAACGTTCATTCAGAGAGGAACGTATTGTATTCAGCACGGCTAAGGTACAAGACGTTGCGTGAAGAGAGCAAGTATATGGTAGTAGGATTTGGGGATCCTTTTATAGGAATCCCCCTTCCCATGGTCTGGATTGTCATGAACACCATACCTGTGTCTAGCCTTTGCTAGCGGTGCCGTGGGTCAACAACTTTCAAAGCTCATCTATTCCATACGTCCATGTGAATACTCAATGTGGATAACTCTAAGTACTTGATGGGCCGTGATAGAAAGACAATAATCGGTGTTTGTTTACCTGTCCATTTTGTCCTCAGGCTGATTGAAGTTTCTGATAAGCCTTCCTATTTTGGCTAGCTAATTTACAACTACTTCTTACTATAAGAATATATTAGGAAACAGCCCCCATAAAAATAAAACATATTCTTCAATCGGATATCTTAATGTAACCAGACTAGATATATAAAAACTCAGATGTAGCCTTGGAACCTTGTGTAACCTTCCAGATAAGGTAGTCTTTGACCGCAGTCTAGAACTCTCCAGTTACAAAAATGGACGTCCCTTTTTACTTTCCTATCCAGTGCTACAATAGAAGACTTACCCATAATCTCGTGCCTTCTTCCACTGCATCTCGACTACTAGCGTAGTCACTGCCTCTTTCTGTTCTGGGGTAGTAGAGTAGACGACCAACCGGCCTGTCTGTAGCGTTAAAAGTATTAATAAAACAAACAAGCTATCTTGTGGCTATCGTAGCCTAAAAAATCGAACCCAGGTATATTGATCTTTCGAGGATGTGTTGTATCTTTCTGTTGCACAGAAAGCGTTTACAGTGAATAATTTATACGATTCAGCAATCTGCGGTAACGTGACGAAGCTTGGTCTGCGATTGACGGTAGCATGTGTAGAACCTCTTTTTTTTTTTCCTCTATAAATTTGTAATCGCGTCGACCTAAGTAGATCAAGAACTATTTATATTTGTTTTTCTAAAAAGTTTGCTTTTGCGTGATTTTGTAAGTGTCCGCAGGAAGAACTTTCCTCAGCAAGACCTTAGGCTTCAAAAATGGTTTTTTGGCTCAATCTCATCCTCTGCTGATAAGCAGGGGGAGGTTTGGCCCGCCGCACAGAGCGGAGGTGTTGAGGAGGCGGAGGTAACACTGAAGGAGGTTATGGTTCGAGGGTTGGGAGGGGAGGGGAAGGTTTGTGTGGTTAATTTTATGGTGGGGTGGTCGCCTGTAGTAAGTAAGAAACGTTAAGACAAGAAAGTTACATGGATTGAATATTATACATGTGTAGGTAGATATACCTATATATCTAGTCTGATTAGATTGGCATAGGCATATCAACCTATTTATTTTCTTTTCTTTTTTATGTATCCTATATACATAACATGATTGTCTCACACCCTCCCTCAATCCGCCTGGGCTTCCGGGTGGGCTTGTCATACGTCCCCCCGAAGGGAGGTGTGCACACGAGTACTGAGTTAATTTTTTATTTTAAAAAATGGTACCCCTTTCAAAGAACGCACACGTATCTCCTCTTTTTTCTCCTCTTACCCTCGATCTGAATATAAGTATCTATATCCCAACTCTCATTCCCATTCACTATACGTCCGTAAGTACTATAGAAGGAACTAGTTACCTCTTATAACACTATGGATGAAGGACTATAATAAAAGTCTTGTGCCTCACTGTGATTCTCGGTCATCCTTCCTCTCCTCCCTACGTGCATGATCACCTTCGAGCGGCACGGTAAACTCTTCTACAATGGAAATATACAACTAAAATCAATCTACCCCCTTACTTTCATATTTAAAGAAAGGAACAGACAAGAGTTGCCTGACTGCAATCAAATCCTAGTTAAAATATAACAATAAAAAGGAAGATAAATGCAGATGCTCAGAGGCGGCAAGGTGCAACCAGACTACGAGGTGCAGTAGTCTGGTTGGCACAACACCCTCCTGTCTAGAGGTGCAGGGCATTAAGTTAGTCTGGCTTGGGGCTAGTGCAAGCCGACTAGCATTAAGTCAGTCTTCGAATAGGTACCAGAAGGTGACTGGTCGGTGCACTACTTCCCTCTGCCACTCCCGAGTCCCCCTTCCCCCATCAATCTCACATTCTCCCCACTCCATCTCCCGGATCCCCAGCTCTCACACCGGTGCCGGAGTTGTGCAGCAAACACCGCCGTCCCAGGCAAAAACCTCGGTCCCCCAGGTGCATAGTCAACACCATCCTCTGAGCTATAGCTCGGAGGTCTACCGCCTGCACCGGTGCCACACTCATCCTCCCCACACTGGCTCTGTCAGCGGCATTGGCAGGGGTGGCGGTGGTGTCCTGGCTTCCATCTCTACTGATCCTGCGGGGGGTACTTTGGATACTATCACCCGCCTCCTAACCCAATAAAACTGATCTGGATTGGCCTTCACACTCAATCTCCGCAATCCATACGCTGGTGGTGGGAGGGCAGTCACCGCACTCAATGTCTTATTCCCATCAGTACCCCAATCTCCATTCCTATCTATCTCCACATGCGGGAATGCAATTGGAATTGGTGCAGTGGAGATCGCATACCCTCCTGGGCCACGAACGAAAGTGACGTGGACAGTTGTTCTATTTGGGTTATTCCGAATTTGTGATTCTATGTCGTTATCGACGTTCGACAGGGAGGCGGAGCGGGAGGACGAGTGCTCTGGGCAAATGTTGGCAATGAATAGCCGGAAGAGGGAGGACAGGAAGAAGAGGGACACGAAGAGGAGGAGCAATATTAGGACAATGTTGAATTCTCGGACAGTGAGGCGGTGAGTGAAGGAGGCAAAAATCAGTGAATGGGAGGCATTAGTCAATGACACATATTGATATGTTCAGCCTGAACACTGTACATAAAGTAAGAACAATGGTAAGTAACACCCACGCCATACGACAGTGGACATTCGCGCCTTTAGAATATCATCCCGCTGCTATCACCATGTCTCTTGCTCGTTTCATTTTTTTGTAATTCTGCTGCTAGCTCAGCGACGCTGTGAATGGGTAGCGCTGGAGGAGGTTATTTTTTACAATATCGGTATTCGTTTCTCTCACCCCTTTGCACCAATGCCTCTACTTTTTCTTCCAGTGTACTCGTCCAATCAAAGCAACACAGATTGAAGCGCGGCGTCGCAACCTGGCGCCGGCTTTGATATCTCTCCACCCAATCAAGAAATTAAAGGGTTCGGAAACGGTGTTTGTAATTTCAAATAAATAAACGCGGGGCTCAACCAAAGAGAATAAAAAACCCCAAGTGCAAATTCCATAAATGGATGCTCCAAGTCCTGACCCAAAGAATCAACGAAGTGTTTTGAATGAATGAAGAGTCCGAGCACGCTTAAGAGTATGGCATAGAGAGTTGGAATGAACGTGGGGTATATGGTTCCTGCTAAAACCTGAGTCGTGAAGAACAAAGGAAAGAAAAGAAAAGAATGAACAAGAAGAAGAAGACGGGTATGAGCATTCCATTTTACCCCAATCACCACACATAACTCTGGCATCTCCATCTGTATTACAACAAAACTGGCATGAATTGAGCTGGAATACACCAAAAAAAGGCATCCTTCTAGAACATGCCAGCCGCGAAGCTGACATTCCACTGCTTTGGGGAAGCACTAGAGGGAGTGTTGGCCTGGGTTACGACCTGATGGGGGTTTCACGTATGTCAGGGGGTTGTGAGCCCGAGATTCCTCCCCTGATTGCCCCGCTTCACTCTGCAGATCTGCCCAAACATATTTGAAATATCTGTGTTGGTGTCCTTTGCCGCAGAAGCGGGGTTACTGTAGAATACAAGGATGGTGTCTAAAGGCTCAAGCAAAGGGAGTCTGTCCAACCGGATAGGTATATGAGAGAAATCACCACTGGGGGACGACGCACACGGTCTTCGAATCAGCGTGACGTTGGCACCCAGGATTTTCACATGTTACTTTACAGATCGAGTAATGCTCCTAAGAAACTGTAGCTGTTGCGAGTCTCTGATATAATGTTATAAGTGCTCTTGACTCGAGACACTCAGTATTCTTCTTGATACAAGAGGACTGGAGCTGATCTTGAAGCAGAATTCCAAGCTTCTCAGAGCAGAGCTCCTCCAGACACCCTTCACATAAACAACAATTATCTGCTAGGATTTCGAGTCTGCGAACGACAAAAGAAGGAAAAGCAGTCGCCGTAGAGCTCCTGCACTATGTCAGCCTACTATGTCAGCCTGCAGCTGGCCGCATATGCTTTGAGGTCCTCGATCGCATATTGGACGACAATATATATAGTCCAGTCCCATCAATAATCTGGTGTTGTCGTCGAAGGCAATGAAAGTAGTGTGGATTGGAGCCAAGGATATATCTGCAAGAAATGTAAATTAGGTGGTCTTCATAGTACTATCACTCGCTCTATTATCAATATTCTATGGCTAACGTTCGTAGTCCACAGTACCAGTATATGATCTCTGGCTCTTCTCGCGAACTCGTAATATGCACGTAGGTCGCCAAGTAGACAGATGGGTTGAGCGGAAATGTATTCTTACCATGGCTGTAGGACACAGAAATAAAGCAAAAATAGACCTTAGTAGATGATCTTATGTAGTATGATATACAAGAGGACTTATATACTTAGCGAGCCTAGAACTATCTTCAACTAATTTACCCTGAACTCAACTTTTCATCTTGCCCAAAGTCTTAAAATTGCCAAGTTGCTATCTACAATCCTTTGACTCTATAATATGTAATAACATCTTACTCTCTAGTTCAGTCTCCAATACCTTGTATTTTTCTGCTCTATCACTAGGTGCTCCCCCTTATAGTAAATAGGCTATACAAGAATAGAATCATCCCTAGAAGATGATTCTATTGTAACTTAAGTAAATAGCCTTATCACTGAGCCGATGCTGTTCTATGAATAAGACTTCCAAATTAAAGGAGAATGGATTATAGCACAAAATTACTGGAATTTGTATTTTTTTATAGTAAATAAAATCAATAATGTATAATCATCGGTCAAAAAGTATTCGGGAATTGTAGTTTTTCTCATTGAAACACGCCTAATTTGGAGAGTTATAGAACCTCACCAACCTTACTGATTGACGTACTCATGTCCTCTAAAAATAAAAAATAAAGTTCTTATTAAGCTCATCAGGTTCATATGATTCAATGATGTTCTCTCCTTACTGTACCTGGTAAACGTGAGAAAGCATGACAATTTTCAAAAAGTACTTGCCCATACAAATTTGTATGCCAACGCCACATGTACCCATCATTCTGCAAGTAAATAAAGCCCATAATTTTGCGCCATTATGAAATTTCTTACGGTGACTCAGGCAAAAAAATACCTACAGTCTTTAGGAGCTCCAGCGCTACCAAGGATGGTTTTTAAAAATATTTGTGAGAGATATAAACATATTGTCACTTCGGGAGTACCTAAAAGTGCAAATTCACGAAACTTTTGACCTATATATATAATTATAGATATTTTAAAATTTGAACATCCAATGGAGGCATTTGAAATAAATGGAAAAAAATAAAGTCCCTTCGACCGGAGTCGAACCGGTGACCAATCGGTAGTCTGAAACATCTATTACAGCCGAGTGTGATACCAACTACACCACAAAGGGATTATTAAAAAAATGAGGAGAATACCTCAAGACTGCAGTACACTATCATCACCTCCATCAAGATCTAGCAATACCTTACTCAATACTGCTTCCGATCATCACTTACCAAAATGGCCTCCTCGTCTTTTGACCCCAAGCGGAAGGTCCCTGAGGGCTTCGACGCGGCAATGCAGTTCGTTAAACGTGTCAAACCGTCTTCAGAGTGAAATGAGATTGTATGTACTTCGACCAGATGGAGCAAAGGAGGGCTTTGATACAGGCGTTCCGAGGAGCTTGTGCCAACCAGACTAGATACAGGCCGTAAGGGAAGGGGTTTTGAGGGGCAAGCTCTGATATCTTAAGAGTAATAGGTGTCGGGATTACAGGCGCCAATCATGGAGTTAACTGGTAGGTGGAATTGGGCTATTATGGAGTTGGGTGTGGGAAGCTAATTGTGGTCTGGTTTGAACTGTAGGACATGCGGTATGTGAAATTGTCAATTTTTAGGGTTCATGGAATTTGTGACTGACGAATGTTTTGTTCAGGGCGACATTTTTGCTGTGCGATTCGACCCGACGGGACGAAATATTGCTTCTGGGTCAATGGACCGAACAGTCAGTAAGGGGCCTTCATTTCGCTCGCAGGCTTTCTGCCACGTGTATCGCCTGCTGATACAAACATTTAGTTCTATGGCGAATTTATGGTGAATGCGAAAACTACTCGAAAACTACTCGGTACTGAGCGGACATATAGAGGCTATAACTGGTCTCGAGATTATTTTCACAGCATCAGCCGACTCACTGCTTGCCAGCTGGAATGTAGATACTAAGACCAGGATAAGAAGATATGTGAGGCATGAGGATATAGTCAATGTCATGGATATCACGAGGAGAGGGTCAGAGATGATTGTTTCTGGGAATCATGACCGGACTATAGGAGTAGGTAGCTTCTAATTGAGCAACTCACTGGGTAGTAGGGCTAACGGAAAATATAGATTTGGGAACCGAGTCAAAAGCCATCAGTGGACTATCTAGAAACAAACTTCCCAGTCACCGCTGTCGCAGTCAGTGACGCCGGAAACGAGCTCTTCACCAAAGGGATCGACAATGACATCAAAGTCTGGGATCTCCGCAAGCGCGCTTTGGTCTATATATTCCGAGGGCACCAAGACACGATTACATCTCTCTCCGTCTCACCGGATGGGCAATCTCTCCTCTCGAATTCCATGGATAAGTCGGTCCGGATATTGGACATTAGGGCATTCGCTCCAACCAATCGGCTGTCACATACTTTTGCTGAGGGGGTGAATGTGGGGTTTGAGAAGAATCTGTTCAGAGCGAGTTGGTCGCCGCAGGGTGATAAGGTCGCTGCGGGGAGTGGGGATAGGACAGTTCCTATCTTGGATGTGGAACCGAAGAAGATGCTTTATAAGTTGCCTGGACATAGAGGAAGTGTTATTGATGTGAGATTCTCACCAACGGAGCCGATCAAGTATGTCACCCCATCCCCTGTACTCATTGTCTACCTTCCAAGATCCGGGCGGCTTGCTAAAATTTGCGGTGTAGTTGTGTCGGCCTCTACGGACAGAACAATTCTATTGGTGAAATAGCAAAATAAGCAGTTCAAGAGGAGCGTAAAAGTGATGAGCATATGCATGTACACTAGTATTCATCTTTTATTCCTAGAAAGAGAGGGTTCATATATCATGGGATAATGTGGATTTGATGCCGCGGAGATTATACTGTAACATGACGTGTCGTTGGAGCTGTCGCGTGACATGTATTCGCATGGCGCACGAACATTCGGAATGTTGCATCAATCGTTGCCCAATCACGTTGGTTTGTGATGTCAATAAGTACGTTTGAGGGAGTCACTGTGTTACATAGCAGACATATAAGCAACCGCAAATTTTTTCAACCTTAAAACTATGACAGCTCATGCGTCTACTTACCTCCGTGCCCTATATGAGAATAGAAGCAGTCTCGAGCTGTTTGACAAGTGTTGACACCACTGAGCATATCAGCTAGCTGGATAGTATTTGCAATAGCCGTTCTGAAGGGATGGATGATACTCTGGTTGGATAAGGGAGAAGTTTGCTAAACTACTACCAAACTTTACACTGCTCAAGGCGTTGGGATTACCCTCAAGTCGTACATAATCGGTCCACAATCATGTGACGTGCCCAGCAACAAATTCGATCATATTCCGTCATAAGTACCTTCCCCCCACAAAGCAGGAATCCCAGACACTTCTTGTACACGCTTGTACTGTTCACTGACCTCTCCGACGGTGCCCGCTATTGTTTGTGAAAGATTTTTACCTCCCCTCTCTACGGGGATGTTCTTCGGTCCGGCTAGGAGCCGTTATGGCGCAGCCCGGGTTAACTTGTACAACATTGGAATTCTCCGGCTTGCCGTGCTGAGCACATCAATTCTAGTATCAGGTTCTAAAGTCTCCAATATCGAGGTTCCTAAATCAGGGTCTCTAATTCGTTGAATTCGTTTGGGAGGTATGTGGTTAGAACTTCCTACCAGACAACTCTACGTTAGATATGACAACTTTGTAGCTGTTGTTCGCCACCGCTTGCCCTGCAGTGAAGAGGTAGGTACCTGACAAATCAGTGATTTGTAAGTGTTTAATATCCTGTTTACAATTGCCTCAGCAAGACGTAGACAACAATATGAGGTTTTAGAATTCCAGATTTTGCAGCTTGGCACGGTATATCGAATATGCACCCATGATGAGATCAGTGGATTGTATACAAGCTCTCTAGCTAGTTGAATTTACTGTACAATGAAGAGGTATTTGTAGTGCAGGTACGTTTGGATTGTTGTTTCATACAGAGGGCTCCCGAATAATTTTACCATTAGTTAGTTTTGCTATAAACCCTGGCTGACGCTCCTCTGGAGTGATTTTCACAATCCGAGACCCTGCATTCTTAATTCAGTACCCAGCAGTTGACATCCCTTCCCAAGGATCAACCCGGCCCGTACAATTCTCCGTCGAGTGCGCACGATCCAGGAAAAGAAAGCATTGTCGCACGACTTCTATTTGTTCTGAGGGTTGGACGAACATTGGGCAATACTGTACATTGAGGCCAGAATGCACCCCACAAGTCACATACCGATGGAGAATAAAGCTGCTAGATTATACCCTCAATCGCGATCGCCAGGTGGAGAGCGACGCTGAGATCATGAGCCGCTCCGCGTTCGGTCCGGGGTGGCTGCGGATCTACAAGCGACGGGAAAACAAGCGACCAATCCTGTCAGCTAGTCCGCAAGCCTTAGATTTTGAACAACGGTTCAGTGCCCAACCAGAGGATGGCTGCCCCACGTTTGTACCCTGCAATATGCATTCCATGCAGAAAGGAGGATGTACCTCGCTCGATGATGCTGGTATATGTGTCTACACGGAAACATACGGAACGACAAACAATAAAGTCCAGCAACAAATGAGGCTGATCTGTGGGATTTGCCAATGATAAGGAAGGTATGGCATTGTGGAGATGCCAGTGAAATTGGGCCACTTTTTTATGGTATTGCCTGCGGTCGTACTTTTGATTGACATTGTTGTTTCGGGGAGGCATAAATTAAAATTCTAGAAAAGCACACGATCTATTTACATATTTATTATACTAGGATAATATAATATGGGAAATGCTGGGTGGCACACAACTGTGGTACAGCTAGATACCGGTAATTCTCAGGAAGCCAGCTTAGATACATACAGGGGAAGCCCTTTGGGCAGCGATCTTTTTTGTTGTATATTTTGTATATTTGTATATTAGGTATGATGGAGGCATTGGCTAGCAAAACCTAGCTGGGTACAAGATTGGGTACAAGATACTCTCTGGTGCTTGCCCAGCCAGACCCAGACATTAGACTCTCGTGGCTCTATATATCAATCTCTCAAATAATTAATCTGAAATTGTGTGATACCGGAGGCCAAAGGTATAGCTCGAGTTGGGTATTTTGGTGCCATTTGTGCGCCGTCCGGTTACGAAAACTGGGAAGATACAAGTACAAGTATCTATCTTTGGTATCCTCAGGCTCAACTTCGGAGCAGCAATGACGACGCTACCTCAGGCTCCTTCTTCCTGTGCGAGTTTCCTCCGGCGGTGTACTTTCCCATGGCTGTTCTGCCCAGACGTTACTTGACGCTACTTGATTATGATAGTAAACGTACTGACAGCGGCCGTATCGCCAGCTATATAAGCCAACGCTGGTCCCCCCCAGAGACCAAGAAAAGGCCCCAATCCGCCCGCGGCACCCCAGCAATTTGTCCCCAATTCCCAGAATTATCCCCCATTTTACTCTGCTGTGCCCTCCATTTAATCGGCTTTGGGTGGCTCCATCGCGTGGGTGAAAATCTTGTCCTGGCCTCAGCGCTACAGCGCCCGCGCAGCCCTCAGCACGGCACCCACACCACAATACTTTCCCCGCGCCCATTGGCTGAGGCCACCCGGCCTCCCCTAACCCTGCCCTGCTCGTCGCTGCACCGCATCCACTCGCACCCTCCCCAGCCCTGGAGGAACACAGAACACAGCGAAACTCACAGGGCAAAGGCAGCGAGCAGCCCGTAGTGAAAAGAACCAAAAAGACCCTACATCCTCCTCGTCCTGTTGCTTAGATTTCCTGGCCTTTCTTCTCACACCCCCCCTCGCCCCACCCGTCTCTGGCCTCGAAGCCATCATTATACCGAAACGCAGCACATCGAGGACCCCATCGTTGCCGCCTCCACACATTACCACCCCAGCCCTGTCTCTAGAACGTTGCTCACCCAACTGCCTCTCCCATTCTCGACTGACAGGACTGACAGACCCCGTCGACAACACTGCGGACAGAGGTGTTCTCGTCGGACGCTGCACACTCACCAAGCTAATACTCTCACCGGAACGCACAAGACGAGTATAAGACAAATAGAACAGACTATTACATTGGCGTTCAAACGGCGTTACTCAGTTCCTACACCCTGATTCCTCCTTGCCTATTTCTTAGGGTTTCTAACGTGCCCGCTCGTTCTTCCAACCTAAGACGAAGGATTCAAATAACTTTGATCGCCATCACCTCCTCAAACAGAACGCCTCTCAGGCTGCAAATAAGAGTATATCCCCCATTGCCTTCTGACACACGAGCCTTAACCATCACCCCCCCACCCCTCCTCCACGATCTTCTCCATCCTGGATCACCAATCAGTTGACCAGTGTGATTGACCTTTCAATTCTTGCAATCTAATTTGGAGCAAAGGCTGACATTAAACGCATTCCAAAGGGTGTAGCCTTGTCCCCATAGCTTGGCAAATTCGAAGCCTTGGAATACTTTGGTGTGACAGGAAATATCACGACCCTGTGCACCGCCCTCACCTTCCTCTCTTTCGGTACTCGTAACAAAAGTGGCGAAACAGACTGCCACCATATAACCAGTCGCCACGGCAGAGGCCCTCCGACCGCGTCGCCTATCTCGCCGCCCTTTGCGGGTTCACTCTTTTACCTCTATTCTCACCCGGCACCCCAGTTTTGAAGCACCAGTCCCTAGAAACGTCTCTCTAATCCGTGGGTTAATGCTAGTAGTGCAGTTTTAGTTTGAATTCCAACAAAACATGAGCCAGGCGGACAAGTCTCATCAAGGATCACAAATAAACGCAATGAATATGGGAATGCCCCAAATGGGGGGCCCAGTTGGAGGCCCCATCATGAACAATGGCGGGCAACCGAACGAGAAGATATTATTAAATACCTATATCTACGATTACTTCCTGAAGCACCACATGTACGATTGCGCACAGGCGATTTTGCGTGAAGGGGAGGTTATGACCAATGGAAGTCGAAGAGCGAGCCCGTCACGCCGCTCTCAAAAGCTCGATGCGGATGGAAACATAATGACTAATGGAATGGACGATGCTATGGAGAATGTAGATGGATCAGGACCACGAAAAACGGAAGATGGAGAAGATGCAAAGCAGGAGTTTCCTTTACCCAATGTGCAAGGCTGCCCTCAAGGGTGCTTCCTCCTCGACTGGTGGGTCCTATTCTGGGACATTTTCGGCATAAGAACGAATCAAAAGCCCGGCACCCTGCAGGCTACCCAGTACCTCCACACTCAGGTAGGTGTCCCAACTTATTTGCACTAGATGTACTTGCTAACAACCGTATAGCATGCACAACAACGGTTACGACAACAGCACGAGCAAATAATGTTGCAACGAATCAGCAATCCCCAGCAAGCCGGATTATTACAAGGTCAAGTATCCAATTCCGTCATGAACCCCGGACCAGGTTATCAAAATCCAATGTTGCGACAACCGTTCCCAAATGGAGTTATAGTCGGTCAAGACGGTTTGCCTGCAGGCATGGGTCCAGAAGGCAAACAGCATTTGGTCAGGCAGGCCTTAATGAACAACAATAATAAGAGGTATGTTACTGCATTTAATTCCTGGGTTTTGGGACACATTTTCAGCCAAAATTACTACAATAATTTTGTTTTGCCTGTTGTCTCTAATATTAAGTACGTACAGGGCCGGTCCTCCAGCACCGGGACAGCTAAATGCGCTTCAGAAGCAGCAGCAGCAAATGATGCAACAGGCGCAACGAGATCAGGATGTAGACATGAATGGTCAACAGCCAAGGCCGCAGTCCCCTGCTGGTTCTCAGGCGGCAGCATCTCCAGGGACTAAGCGTCGAAATCTCGGTGGCGGTGACTACCAAGAAATTGGTGGGCCCGCAACTAGGGTCCAAATGCCAACCGGAGCTCCCGGAACGGCGCAAGCCAGTCAAGCCCAACAGATTTTGTTGGCAAATGGGATCGATCCTAACCGCCTAACTCCCCAGCAATTTGCCGCATTCCAGGTGCAAAACCCCGGGGCCCAGCAGAGGTCTATTGCACTTTATGCGCAGAGCCTAGCACAACATGCTCATCAGCAACGAACGGTACTTCAGCAAGGCATGCCAAAAGGTATTCCTCACGTCCAGGGAAATCCGGCTGGAAATAATGGTTCACCCATGATCTCCCATAACGGCGAGGGTGCTCCGATGAACATGATCCCAGAGTTCTATGGAGCTGCTGGGAAGAATATTGGTCAAGGTCCAGGAACGGGGAATCATGCCTTGCAGGATTATCAGATGCAGTTGATGCTACTTGAGCAGCAGAATAAGAAGCGGCTGCTCATTGCACGTCAAGAGCAGGATAATCTACAGGGCAGAGCCGAAGGCCAGAGCTTCTCGGGAATGTCACCTCAAGGAGGACGTGCCGCGCCTTCCCCTGGCCCACAAGGAGGGGACATGAAGCGTGGAACCCCCAAGATGAATCCTCAAGCTGGTCCAGGATCACCATTACCTGACGGGCAAATGTCAGGCCAACAGCAACGTGGTTCCCCTGCAACATCGATGCCAGGCTTCAATGGCCAAGTTCAATTGGATACTCAGGGCATGTTTTACACCCAAAACAAGATTAACGAAATGCTTAGTGCAAACGGTGCCAACGGAGCTATGATGCGGGCCCCAGGTCCACACGCCAATTTCAATGGTCAGATGAACACACAACAACTCCAAGAGCAAGTAATGAATAACCCCAATCTTCGCCAACAGGCAGGTCGAGGGCAGCCTGTAGGCGGCAATGTTTGGGCCTCCCAACAACCCGGCATGCCAAATGCACATCAGGCATTGATGCAAGCACAGGCTGTGGCGAATGCTCAGCAGCAAGCACAACAGCAGGCCCAGAATGCCCCAACCCCTGGGCAGCCACGCCCTAATGTGAACCACACCAATATGCCCCCTCCATCCGCTCCTGCTACCCAAGCCAACGGACGGGCACCATCTTCTCCAAGTGTGAACAACCAGCAACCACCCACCCCAACGCAAGCAAATAAATCTGCGCCAAAGCGGAAAGGAGAGGCGAAAGAACGAAAGGTGAGAGTTGAATTTTTCCGTATCTCATAGTCGGGCTGATCTCTAATCTAGTGGCCTCAGAAGAAGGTGAACGCCGCGCCCGTACAGGCTAATGTTGCTACTCCTTCCTCTGAACCACCCACTCCTACCACTCCTGTAACTCCTCAACATCCTAACTCCTTCAACTCCGCTGTCCACAAGCCGAACAACTTTAACACCAGTGCTCCTGGACAGGTTGGTAATGGTGCCCCAAATGCCCAACCTACGCAACAACCTCAGGCGCCCGCTGTCCCACCACCAATGAATCCGGAAATGACTGCAGGTGTGTTTAACGGGCTATCAGAAGATGTAAGTTTTGATTCAAATGTTCCCTTCATTTGTAATTGGTATCAAACAATAACAATATCCTGCAGTCCAACATCTTTGGCGACTTCCCAGGCGAGGCAGGGAACGATACTCTTTTGGACAATTTTGACTTTGATTCCTTCCTCAATAATCCTGATGAAGGTGGATCAGCTGGTCTTTTTGATCCCTCAGGTTTCTCATTCCCAGAACCTGTGGATACCGGCGCAGGTGAATCATAGACTGGAAACTGAAAGGTAATTTGCCGAGTTGGTGGCGCTAACAAGAGGCCATAAAATATGAAGTCTTCGTTCCAAGCTAGAAATGGCTCGGGGTTAATGGCCACCAGGCCTATCCTTTTGGGACTAGTATGCTTTATATCCATCGAGGTTATCGTCCCTTTTTTTTTTATGGAATGCAATAGACTTAGCAAGCGAGGGGCTCTGCTGTAAGGAGAAGGGGGTTTCCTTTTTATTCTACTTTTTCTTGGTTAACGTACTATTATTCCTTTTATTACCTTTCTTCCGTCAGCTTTCGGTGGATCCTTGCTCTACCTCTTTGGGTTCTTGTGGGTTCCTTTTGTTTTTTTCTCATTTCTTTTAGGGCGTGTTGTTTACCATCTACGTATATCACATCAAACTACACTACTACAACACCACACTTCACCACACTTCACCACACCTTGCTATGCGCGCCCAAACTCTGCTGGACAAATAATGGTGCAAAATGTCATTGTTTACTTTTTTGCCGCTAGCTATATTCCCAGGATTGAAACCGTTACCGTCTAACTCTTTTTTCTTGTGTGTCTCTTACTTTTTTCATGTACTCTGCTGTCAAGCGGGATGGTGGGCAGTTACAAAGCGAAGCAAGTTGGTGTGAGTTGAATTGGGATGTGTTGGTTTTGTTTGCTTGTGCCTTTTGTGTGTGTGCGCGCTCTGGGATTCAGGTTGTTTTTTTCCCCGAGTATTATTTGCGTTTTGTGATATGATGCTTGCGTTTAGGGAAGACGGCATGGGGTGGGCGAGGGGAGGGAGCGAGAGTTTTACTCTTTTATATCTGGAGTGGATTGGATAGGGTTGGATTTGATATGGGTTTGGATTAAATTGAAATGTGCATTCTTATTTTCTTTTCTAGTCATTTTCTTTTTCGTTTACTATCTTTTTTATATATGATGCCCTGGTTATACTTTTCCTCTTCAGTGTATTCTTCTTGCGTACCTACGTGTGTGTGTGTGTGCGCGTGTGTGTGCTATATCTGGGAATACGTTATCACCAACATCTATCTGATGCGTCTGTTTGTCTGTCTGGTGTACCTACGTGCATGTGATTGATTCGAGCTACGGACTCCGCGGTAGATATCCGAGCGGGGAAAGTTGAATGCAAGGGAAGGGGAGTTTTTGTTATTTTACTTGTTTCTCAAAGTGAGCTTCTTTTTATTATTATTTACGATTGTAGGAGAACTGTGAAGACGGAGGACAAAAAAAAAAAAAAAAAAAAAAGAGAATCATACATATACTTAGAGGTTGAATCTATATATAGATCAGAAACATTTCATCGAAACCGAAGTATTTTGCAGAATCTTAGAATGTAACAGTAAGTAAACTCCAGGATTTACCTACCAAAACAACACACACCACACACACACATATATATATATAGAGCTACTAGCCTATGTACACCTACGTAATCATCACACATACATATGAACGAAATTGTATATCGTTAGCTATTGGAGTTATTACATTACACTTTGGAATTCAGGGGTTTCGTCCCGTTCCCATGAAGTTGGGGGCGGAATGGAAATAATTCCTCTTCATCCGCCATAATGTTACCCTGAATGTCATCGCATCCGCACAGCACAGCAATCGTACCCACATTCGCTTAGCAATCACAATTACGGTCTTTTCAAAAAAAAAAAAATGACATTGTATAGATTACCAATCACAAGTGAGAACTTAAGCGGATCTGTCGTTTAACAACGGCCACAGCAAAAAAGAAACCAGAAGCCTCTTTCATGAAGCAAGTTACTTTGATAGGTGCCTGCACATCTTCACCTCCCGGACAACGCCTCTCATCCCTCCCTCCCTTCACAAACTAGCACCACCCCAGGCACGTCGTAAATGATAAAAATCCGACATAGAAAGAGGCCGCAATTTTTAAAAAAAAAAGCTATAATAGATACCCCGGATCCGGGCGTATACAAACAATCATGCAAGGACCAGTCCGCCCCATCTTATCGCATCCTACCCCCCTGCCTACCCCCTCACCTAACGCCCCTCTTCTAACTCCCCAGCAAATGCTCCACTGCCCCCTGCACACTCCCTCCACTTCTCCTCAATGCCTCAATATTCCTATCAAAATCAAAAAATCCCATATCATTCAACTGCCTCAATTGCTCCGCATACCTCTCCTCAGGTGGTCTATTATCCACAGCCGGCGGCTGCGCACTTAACCCACCCAGTCCTGGACCACCCATAAAAGGCAAGAGCCATGGTGGAAGACCCCTTGCTCCGCCTCCTAACCCACCAGTACTGGTACCAGATGAGCCAAGTGAGGCTGTACCCATGTTGTTGTAATGTTGCATGAGATCGTTCAAGGTGTTCCAATCCACTGCTCCAATTGGGTTCGGGGGGTTGGCGTTGGTGCCTTGTGGAGGTGGGGAGGTTGATCCCGGCTGCTGCTGCTGCTGCTGCTGCCCGCTAGTGCCCTGGGGGAGTCCAAAGAGACTGGCTAGACTAGCGAATGGGTTTGCAAGGTGTTGGCCACCTTGGGCAGCAGAGGGGGTTGGCGCACCAAACAACGCTGCAAACGGGTTGCCAGCACCCGCACCAGCAGCAAACGGGTTTATTGGTGGAGATGAGGAGGAAGTTTGCTGACCCTGCTGCTGCTGTTGCTGCTGCTGCTGTCCAGGCTGCACGGGTGTCGTATCTGTTACTCCTGGGGCCGGGAATGTAGATTGTCCACCTCTCAAGCCACCCAGAGGACCTAGCCCCATCCGCCTTTGCACCTCACTTGCCTGACGCATCATCTCGGGATTTGTCATCATCGCTCTGAACTCTGGGCTTCGCATCATTTCTCGAGCTCCCGGAATAGAACGGAGCTGAGGGTTCGACTCAATAATGTACTCGAGCATTTGGGGATTTTGGAGCATTTCGTTCATGGTAGCTTGGAAGCCGGGTTGGGACATCATGTTGTACATTTGGTCTGGGTCTGGTGGAGGACCCATCTGTGGAGCATATTTTAATCAGCATCAGATCATGACAAGTGATTTGATCAATCCGAATCGAAGGATATGTAGGAGGAAAGTAAAGAAGTAACGACGTACCCCACCATCTGGTCCAAATATATCCGCATTGGGCAAAGGAGCCAACCCCGCATACCTTGCCCCTGTCAGCCCTGCCAACGGATTATTCCCCGATCCCGCAGCAATATTCGTCGGGACCCTCGGTGCCTGGGTCTGTCCGGGTCTCGCTGCCGAGCTCCCACTGCCACCAACGCTCCCCGCTGAAGCCCTCTGATTTGACGCGGCACCCTTCACAAGATGAATCGTATGTCCACTCTGCACTTTATAGAATGCCAGCGTCTCCTCATCTTTCATCACCCTCCCAGAGTAAATCAGCCTTTGTAATCCTGCTTCGATCTGTGAGAGCTCGTGGAGCTTTGATTTTAAGTCGGAGATGGGCGTGCTGGGAGGGAGAGAGATGGTGTATTTCTCGTCTTTAGACGTCTTGACGGTGAAGTTGATGGGGGCATCTTCGGTCGAGCCTGTGTCGACGTCGGCACTGCTGGAGGCCATAGTGGCGGGGTGTGTTATGCTGGAAACAATGAGACGAGGGGTATTCGCCTATGAAGTTAGGTGAGCTTGACTAATGGAGCTCAAGGGCGTATATGCAGCGAAATGAGTCTTTCGGGGGTTAGGGAAGCTTTGGTGTCAATGTTTGTGAGGTTGAGCAGTTACGCGGGGGCGAGATTCAGATCTGGTTGGGATGTGGCTGGCTGAATAAGCCACCTACATATTTGGCTTGAGCAGCGAGCAGCAAGGGAGGAAGGGCGGCCTTCCGTCCCTTTCGACGGCCTTCTCTACCTACGGGAGCGTGAACGTCCGGCCTGCTTCACACAGCGCTCCGACGATCACACGAAAATACCCGGCAAAGCCGTTGTTTCTTGCGTTGAGGCAGATGTCATATCAACACCATGATCACAGCTTGGCCTTCGAAATGTTCTGCTGCCTACGAAACGTCTGGTTGCGAACCTAGGAAACAAATGTGCATATGCAAGCGAAGCCGGCTCAGACGGAAATGGGTTGTAGCGATATGCAAGTTGACCGCTCCTTGTGCACCGTGTCGATCACTATATTGGCCCCTCCACAATTGGCATTATATATGTACTTCCTCCAGAACTCAATCCTCTGCTCAATGCACATCCCACAAACATAAACACAACCGCGTCCTCCTGCTTCCGCGATTCCTACTGCTCTAAAGCCAAACCAAGCCAGCGCAGACGCTCGGGTATGGAGTGCGGCTCAACCCCAAATCATGAAAAGTAGTAAAATAGTAAAAGTGTATAGAATTTGCAGCCAGACACACCTGAACCCCCATTTTGCTCCAGACTAAAACAAACGAAAAAGCCAAACCCTAGACGTGAGCGAGAGAAAGAAATCACACAATGTCCCTCCATCAGCCCCCAGAGCTAACCGGTGCTTGGTGCATATAGCATTAAAAGTGTGAAAACCCAAAGAAAAAAGGCCGGGAATATTGCTCCAAAAGAAAGGAAAGGCGAAAGGCATGAAAAGAAAAGCATGAAAAGATTAGCCAAATATAAAATCGGCCCCGAGTCCCTGGAAATGCTATGCAAAAGATGAGAACCCTCGGCCCGTAACCTTACATTCTATCAAACTCGGATGCGGCGATTGCTTCAACACGTCAATCATCATCGTCATCAATCATGATAATCTCCACCTGCTTCCCTAACTCTTCCTGCTTTTTCTCCGGACCCATCCCTTTCGGCGCTTCCTCCTTCTTTAACTCCCAGGTTCCATCAACCTTCACAACAACCTCCTTGGTGTCATCGACGTTCATCCCCTTCAGCTGGGTCATCATTTCCAGGAAAAACCCGTCCACGACCAATTCGGTTGGCCTAGCATCCCCATTACAGTAGGGACACTTCCACGCATCTGCATTGGGAGGCTCCCGAGGCTTCTTCCGAGGTCGTGAGATCAAGTAATTATCAAGATCAAAGCACTCAGGATGAAGACACGATTTGCCTCGAACTGGTGTCTTGATGAGCCTCATGGTGAAGGGGCATACGATGCTGAGCGTGAGCTCATTGAGCTTCACCACAACAACATCGTCGTCTTCACTGCCCTTGAAACGCTTCATAAGTGCCGCCTTGGCAGTGTCTTTATCGATCATCTGCCTCGGAATGACATGGTTCACCAGGGCTATATAAGACCTTGCCTCTAGTATTTCCACCTTCAACAGAAATGTGCCCTTGGGTAGTGGCTTTGCCTTCTCCGGCAACATAGCCACCTTTAGGGTATTCACCCCTACCTTTAGGTGGTTCGTGATATCGAGAAATAAATCCACAGTGAAGATATGTTTCCTCCTCAGCAGGAGTGGTTCATGGTTCAATTGCACGAACAGGTGAGTGGGCCAAGTAGTTTCTCTCAAGACCCAGATGGACTCTTGATTAATGTCACCTTTCCCGTTCACGGCCTGTACGCAACGCAATCTGTATATCAATGACCTATCCTGTACTGTCCTTTTACTCCGGCCAGGCATGCCTGGATGTGGTTCCCATATTGAAAGCCGATTTGCTAACTCCGGTTCAACAGTAAACTCCAGTGTAGCACAAGGCAAGTCGCCAGGTAGGGCAATCTGCGCAGCAAATCCAATTACCGATATGTAATGATCCAGAGAATTACTGCGGGATACCAGGCTTGGCCTACGACCTAAGGCTGGAGATTGGACAGGAGGGGTAGGTAATTGACTCCCGACCGTTCGTATATCAATCAAATCAGGTGGTGTGACAGCGGCCGCATTTGGGCTTCTGACAACACTTGTCTGGTGAAAATTTCCCGGGAGCCTAGGGGTAGCCACTGTGCTTGCCAGAGGGGACGATTGTGACGTGGATGATGCACCCAACTGTACCTGGTTGGATTGTCCTTGAAGGGGCTGTAGGATGTGTTGTCCAGCTTGGGCACCCGACTGCAGTGTAACTAGGTTGTTGACTCCATTCACAATCTGATTGGTCTGCTGTTGTGACCCATCCTGAATGGTCATAGGAACGGATGGTAGGCGACCACCCGGCCATAATTGCTGAAATGGTGCATGCTGCTGGAAGGTGGGCGAGAGTTGGGATGCGGGATACGCGATCCCGGTTTGCAGAGGTCGATTAAGCTCCGGAAATTTATTCTGAATAGCATGTTGATTGGCCACAATTTGAGCTTGCTGTTGTTGTGCGAGCCACCATTGGTGATCTTGCACAGTCTGCGGTGGGGGTATCAACCCACGGCTCTTCAGTACCTCGAACTGTTGTGCAATAAATTGCTTCTCCAATTCTGCTCCTGATGACGTCTCCACTCCTTTGTCAAGGTGAACTCGTATACGCCGCCAGACGAGTCTCTGAAGGACGACAGAGCATATAAATGGTGGAACCACAAGTTCATCGGCCGTTGGTGAGGTATGCCGATGTAAGCACTTTTGTAATATCTCGCCATAAACGTGAGGGCCTTGTCTTAGAAAAGGTATTAAATCACGTATGATAGTTAGATACCAAGGGTGCCCAATTTGATTTTGAATGGTATCTGGGAATCGGGAGAAGTAATCCAAAAATTGTTGGGACACGTCTCGATTATCAGAAAGTATTTGTCCGACAAAATTAAATCCAGGAAACGTATCCAGTGGCAGTAGTTTGGAATACTCCAGAAAACCCCTGTTGGTAGCCGACAAGCAATACAATTGATGAAGGGTGAGAAACCCCCAGTCCTGGCCAGTCAAAGCATGAAGAAGCCATTCGATTCGAGGTCTCTCGGCTGGTAGGAGTGCTTGATTCCCACCAATGGAACCCAGATAATCCGCGACTGATACTCTGCTGTGGGCCTGTTGGAGCTGGTGAGGATTGTAAACTGGAGTGGGCGGTCCATTTGATCCAGCACGAGTGGTTGTCGGGGAGTTCGGATTCCGCACCATAGATGTTCGTCGGCTCCCTGGTGGAAGGTTTCCAGTATAATGGTCAGGTCTGTGTGCTAATTGCTGCGTATTTTGTCCATTGGGATGTATCTGTTGATAGACCTGTGACGGCAGCAATAGATTCGATTGTTGAGCTGTTTGCATTTGGTGCTGAATTGGGGCTTGTTGCGGAGACAATGGATTCAGTGCCTGAGAGCGTGGGGACTGTATTTGCCTGTAATTTGAATTTGCTGTCGGTATTGATATGGGACCTGGGATTGACACTCGTGCTAAATTTGATGCCGGAACGCTAGGTGAAGCTGCAGAACTAGAACCATGGTTTACATTCTGATGATGATGGACGGGTCTGTCCATCAACCCAGGACTGGTAACTGGGGTCAACGGCGTGGGGTGAGTCGATGTTTGCGTTCCAGCTGTAATACCAGCATTAATTTCCAACTTCCTCCTCTTTGAATTGTTGTCGGTGCAATCTTCTGCTGTCCGAGCGTTTGGCTTCATGAATTGTGGAGAAGTTGATGTTCTCGCCTCTACATCCGGTTGCCTGAGGGGGCTGTCTACGCTTCGCACTATGCTAGGAGGCTTTTCAGCCCAATTTTCTTGCACTGTTGGTGCGTTTCCGCGTGGTAATGATGGCGAGGTTTGTTGGCTATCTTCGAGAACCGTCGTCTCTGAGGCGGTAACGCCGGTAGCAGCTGGTGACGGTCGACCCTCACTAGGGGCTGGCGAAGGAAGAACCTGAACTGCAGCAATTCCATTGCTCTGCGCAGGGTTAGTTTTCCCTGCAGGCCTTCTTGCCGAAGGTGATGCTGTCAACTGTGCACTTCTCGGGCTTGATAGATTCGGAGTTGGATGGCTCTGGCGTGACGTTGACTCTATCGGCTTCCCAGCTATACTTCCCTTCCGTAACATTGTTTGCATGCTGGGTGTTGGATACCCTGGAGGACCAGTACTACCGCCAGTCATCCATGCACGCTGTTTGCCGCCGACAAAGGCATTGGCTGTATTATTTGTTGAGGCAATCTCTCGACTAGTCATCGTGGGAATATTGTTAGCCATTCAACCAATTTTATGGTATCTAGAGCAAATGCATGTCCATAGAGAGTAAGCTGGTGAGGGAGAAATTTGGAGTACGCACTGGGTCATAGCGTAATTCGAATATTCCTTGCCTCCCTTTTTCTTGGGGATCGGGGGTTTACCCAGGACAGCCTGTGTCGTGGAATGCCCATGGCCATTGGCTGGGTTCATGATCGTAGAGCGTTCAATCCACCGAGTACAGCAGGGGGAAATTAGATGCTGCGCGTGTGCCGGATCCACCTGCTGAGTAAAGTGGTCCTATCTTCTGGCAGCCTGCCAGCTATATAATTGAAGGTGTTGGCCGCTGCTGCGATGCCACGAGAGCAGAATTGGTTGAAGTCCTGCTCTAAGGAGTTGAAGCAGAGACCTTGTGTCGAATGGTACGGTGTCGCAAACTGTCGGGGCAGAGGATGATTGTCAGACTCATTTCGGTTTCGATTATCGACCTTATCGCTATCTTAGTGAACTATACCGGCGGAAGCCACACTGAGAGCAGAAATACGCTGGAGGCGACCCGCAAACTACTTGGCCACCCCACCGGTGAGACTATATAGCAAATGCAGAACATGAACTAGAAGTGTTTGCATTCTTTTTCTGACTTTTCCTTGTCTGTCCTTCTTGCCACTCTCCTGCCATGGGAAAGACTTATATAAAGGCCAGCCCAGGAATCAGATGGATAGCTGCATGTCCAGTCTGCCAGTCTGCCAGTCTGCCAGCTGCCTGCCAGCCAGTCTGCCAGTTTGCCACCTAAGATAGTGAGCCATAGCAGCATCTCAATTTGCTATAAGTGATAAATAGCAAAGGCAGGTGGATGCGTTATATATTGAAGCATCTATGACTCGAATCAAGCCCTAGCTCAGCAGCCTAATCAGTCAGGAGTCACGAGACTACTTCTTACGTGAGTCATGCAGACTAAATCCGATATGTAATTCCTTATAACCTTGTGACCTCACCACCAAGAGTTAGCCATCCCAATGGTTATTTCCCTCTCATAGGGTACCCCTAGTCTTGGTGGGGGGGGCACCCCCCCTCCCAAAACAAGTCTTACAAAAGAAAAATAAAAATTGATATCTTCTCGGATATTAGGGAACCAAACGGTTTGCCTATAGCTATGTGGACAATGAAAGTTGGTTTTCTGCTAGCTGCTAGAATGAAGAAGATGACAAGTTGCTGCAATTGTATGGTGGTAGCTACAATCGATATTAGTCTGGTTAATCGATGTTGGGGCGGCATCGTCCAAATTGAGAGTTCGCCATATTGGGGTTTTGCCTTTAAACTATGAGCTTGAACCAACACTCTAGGGCTCCATTACATACCAAAGGCGAGCAAAGCTGCAGAATTCGATATGTATTCGTTTGCCACAATTGATGGAGTGAAGTCTTAGAGTTAAGCTATCTAGAGCAGCTAGATCTCTAGAAAGCATCCCCTCCAATAATACAAATGACAAAAAGCTATATAGAGGGGCATATTTCTGTATATCATGTTCCAGGCAAACCGGATCGCAAGTGGCAAGGACTTCTGTCTTGGTAAATCCCCACCTGCTCCACATAAGCCTGACTAGCCGTATGGATGTGGTTAGAAGAAAATGGCGTAGATTGACGTCGGACATCAACAGCTTTTCATTTCCAGCAACATATGCACATAAAGGGGAGGAAGTTTCTTTAGATCCGAACCTGGCGCGACGTTTTGACGCTAATATATGGTATCATGCAAAAATACACATCTCTAGAGGCAGGGCTCAACGAAGCTGACAACATCGTGAATACTTCAAGGTATGCGCAAGGAGGACATGCAGGAGGCGCAGGTAAAGGATATATAGGCGACTCGACGAGAGCATATGTCTTGTGCCATAAACGCTGACTAGCTGGTGCAACGTTCCGTCTGACAGAGGATCGCAGTGCCCCTGACTCGGCCTGACTCGACCAGGGACCTGGAAAAAGTTTCAATGTGCAGGGATGAAACTCAATATCCTCTCGGTTATTCTGGCAGCCAGTTGGATATCTCGTTGTCCTTCCCGAGAGATATTTCCAAATTTGATACAATTTGGGAACGCTGGTTCTCCACGATCCAATAACTTCCGAACCCCCTGCAGGCCACGTGCCCTGGCCCTCGTGGGTCAATTGTCTCGGCACGTGCACGCGTCCGTTGCGATATGCTTGCTGATGCTGTACATGTCGAGCATTTTGAATGAGGGATGTTCATACACACAGTAGATGTGATGCGGCCTGTTTGGAGAGGTAGTATGATGTTTTGCTCTCGCATCAAATGAATAGTCCAACACCGAAGGCAAGGGAACATGGGAGTAAGGATCCAATCTTAGTCTGTCTGGCATTGCGAATCAGTATTTGATGCCTGAAGAATCTGAACTGAATAAGCCTTCTGAACTTCTGAACACCTTTGAAATGTGTAAATATGTAGGTGCTGTCGGTGTTGTAGATGAGAGAACCGTGCGAACGTCAATCAGTCAGTCGGTTGATCGTTGCCTGATGGCCAATATGTCAGTAAGGGTACAACTGTAGAACAAAAGGGTCCCCTCCTCTGCGGCGAAGCACGATAGAAGACGCTCAAGAAGCCTCATGTGCCTACTGAGTATCTTGTCTGCAGGTAAAGTACCCTGCCCTGATCAACGGTGGTGCGAGTGCCTTTAAATTCATCTTGCGGTACGGTACCTAGGCCCTAGCCCCCCGCTCGACTCTTCATCGCCAGCCAACCTTCCTTCTGTTCGTTTCGTTTCTTCCCCCTTGCCTTCCCTTTCATTTCGAATCCTTTACTCCTCAACTATAGAGGGCTTCACCCGCGAGGATTTCCTTCCGCGTCTGCAATTCCCAACAGACGGATTTTTTTTCCCCTGCTGGCGTTCTTCAAGAGGCTGCATTCGGGCCACCTGGTCGCCGCATCACGAGTAAGCACGCTTACTAGCACTTTTGTTGCTGCTGGTCGGCAACTTCCCTGGATTGATTCCCTTTTGGCTTGTTCTGCATCTCTCTATACGTACGGAGTAGCCTCTCTGATATTACAGCGGTCTCTCAGCCCATTCCTTGCTCGCGCGTCAAAGTACTTAACGACCTTTACCCTTGAGGCTCCGCATACATCTCTGAAAGTGCCTCCGACAACGGGCTCTAGGGTATAGCCCGGTGTGCTGGGAGGCTCATTACGTTCGTTTCTAGGATATCCAAATAGGATTTATTTAAAACTTTTCAGTGGGAGTCCTTTGGGTATCTCGACATGGCTAGTTTGTTGTCGCACGACATTGGGGCAGTGGATATGGATTTCTCCGCTGCTCTGGTGCCAAAACAAACCTACCTGCTGGTTCTCCATGACTTTCATGCGAGATCTCCGGATGAGTTGACGCTGAAGAAAGGCGAGAGAGTGGAGCTTTTGTTGGATGATTCTGACTACGGGGACGGATGGTATCTTGTATGCTTCCCTTGAAATTGCGATCTCACAAGACCGGAGTCGAGCTTGAGATTGTCTAGTACCTTGGAGGTGGACTCACTGACCTATCTGTGGCTTATAGGGACGTTCTTTAACAAGCAATGAGAGAGGACTCTTTCCGGAAGGTTCGTCAATTCCCCCCTCACTGGCGACAGTCACGCAACTTACAAGAGCAGTCTATACAACATCAATAATTGTCCAGGATGATGAGCCACCGACACCAACACAATTATCGGCAACGGGCACAGAAAATCAAGAGGGGAATACCGTTTCCGACCTCCCATCCTCAACCCCGTCCCCAATTCTGCAAGGTGCGTCCGGAGCCTCCAGTACATCCCCATTGATGGTAGATAAGGCAATCAAGGGTGGAATGAGTGGAACTATGGACCGAACCATCTCTCTAGTGGGAGATATTGGTGGTGCTGCAATGCCCCCCCCAACCTTTGGCCGTCCGGCAGTCGTGGAGGATACTCTTTCTGACATTGAAGAAGCGATCTCTGAGATTTCTTCTCGGAACAAGATTATTAAAAACCATAATCAACGGCATTCCCAGGCGCCGAGACTCCCCGAACCTATCCCACAAGAACCCGACTCCGGCTCTGAATACTCACGGGATAATGATCAGATTGATTCGGATTCTGAAGCTGAGGATGACGACACACCACCGCTCATATATAGGTCATCCGAGGTCACATACACTATAGATGAAGTAAGCCAATGGACGCCAACTGCTGTGGCGGACTACCTGCGATCGAGAGGAGTCTCTGAAAGAACCTGCGATAAATTTGAAGAGCAAGAGGTTACTGGATCGATTCTGATACAACTCCAAATGACAGACTTGAAAGAACTTGACCTAGGGAGTTTTGGAAGGCGTTTTGAAGCATGGAAGGAGATAGAGAATCTTGTTTTAAATCTTCAGGCCTCACCAAAGTCACGTGGAAGCAGCTCAGTTAGACTCTCCATTGCATCCAAAGAAGGTTCACCTAGGTCTAGGAATAGCACCGTTGGAGCGGGAATTCTGCCCCGAATTCAAAGCCAACACAACAGACCAGCTTCTCGCCAAAATATTCCAAAACAGCGGATTGACGTTCAAGGAGCAAATGCACTCATGTCTTCATCCGCAATGCAGCCACCCGGTACAGCCCACACTTTCATTGCTGAAACCCCAATGTCTGCCATGTTTGAGAGGCCTCGATCACCCCCTGAGTCCCCACCACGAGTTCAGAATCGTCAGCTTAGAGATTTTTCCTCATCATATTCTACGTCTATGGGTTTACAGTCAGCTCTTGCTGCTGGAGCATCCATTCTTGCTGCCGGTGGTGCAAGAGGCAATACCCCTCATCACCGGGAAAGCTCCTTTGACCGCAATTGGAAATTATCCAATGTAATCCAACAAAATCGACCCAGTACAGCTTCAGGGCCTGCACATAAAGCAAATACAAGTTCTGGTACAACTGATAGCTTTACTGGAGATAGTGGATTTGGTGGTTCCAACTCCAATACACCGATGGTCGCAGAAAAGAGCTACATTTCAGGTGGGGAATCGTCAACATCCAAGGGACCCAAGGTTCTTCAGAAAAAGAATACCTCTGGATTTGGAGATGGACAAAGGAAGACTAGTTATACTGAAGAACAGAGAGTTAGGGCTGGAACAGCTCTTTCTAGGCATTCGAGGATCGGAAGTACTGATACTGTTCGTGGTGAAAGTTCTCCATCCCTAACATCACAAGGAAAGGACAAAAGCAGACCAAAGAGCAATTCATTCAGCGAATCTGGATCTTATACTTTTGAACACCCTCGATTTTCCTTATCCCCGGCACCATTACCTACGAAAAGGGGAGTCAGCGATCCACCTGCACAACACGCTCCTACTCCAGCTCCCATCGTAACTCGATCTGCATCAGAAAAAATTGGTTCCGCAAATACAACTGCAATTGTGTCTCCAGTTGTTACATCCCCTATGTCAGCCAAGAGTGCACAAGATGCCCTTCATTTGAAATCCTCTGTATCCGTCACCATAGAAGGCGGGATGAAGACAAGAGAACGGACCAGCGAATGCCATGCTTACAAAGCGGCAGCATCACATTCTGAGCTACGTAAGAAGGCCAAAAAACATAATACAAGTGCTTGGCAAGAGGGGCTCCGGAATATTACACCTTTAGAGGCGGCAAAAGAGGCGGACTTCAGCGGATGGATGTTCAAGCGAGGTTCTGGAAGCGTACCAAGATGGGGTGTCAGGTTTTTTGTTTTGAACGGTCGACGGTTATCGTACTTTTATAACGAGGATGATACTAAAGAACGCGGGTTAATTGATATTACATCTCACAAGGTTCTTGCTGCAACCGGAGATCGTATAGTGAATTTCCATGCATCTCTAGCGGGGCTAACTAAAACCTCAAGCCCGGCATCAACAGCCACTTCTCCCCAGTTTTTCCAGGGCCTTGAATCTCCGAGGGGTGGTGGAGATATTTCTCCGAAGCGGTCACCATTAGGGCCAAACTCTCCATTATCACCTACTGAGAACGGAGAGAGAGAGAGAGAGAGGGGTTGGTTCACTTTCAAACTGGTTCCGCCTGCTCCTGGTGCAGCGAGAGGCGTTATGTTTACAGCTCCAAAACTGCATTACTTTGCGACAGATACAAAGGAGACAGGCAGGGCTTGGATGGCAGCAATCATGAAGGCTACTATTGAAATTGATAGCACACGGCCTGTCACATCCAGCTTCTCTGCTGCTACCATTTCCTTAGCAAAGGCACGGGCACTACGCGCTCGCCCTCCAGATTTGGCTATTTTCAAGCCCCCAAATTCTAGCCCTGGCGGCTCCTCTGCTGCCGGAGACAGCAATAGAGGGTTGGCAATCACTGGTATTGATATTGATCATGATGCAGAGAATGATCAAGACAATGGGGATGCGGATGTGGAGGAGAATGGGGATATTCATAGTAGGAGCGGTAGTAGGGCTGGTAGTCATATTTCAACCGGCACTAAAGGGACTGGATCGGAGAAAAGGTTTGGATTTGGCTCGGAGACTATGTTGAATCCTCCAAGTGAAGGTTTCTTGGGAATGAGCGGTGCTGGAGACGTGCGGACATTGGGTAGTGGGAGCTTGAGGAGCCCGAGCTTAGAAAAGCTTCTAAGTGGGGAGGAAGTCGTGGCGCTCAATGAGGTTGATGGTTGATGCAACGGATAAGTAACGGCTATAGTCTGGCTGCCATACATACATTGGACCTAATCTTAATCACATGTCAGCTGCTGGGAATGAGGAGAGATTTATACCATTCTTTTTCTTTGTTTCATTTCCTTTTATATATTTTCTTTTGCGTCCTCTATAGTTGGCTTAGTCTCGGGCATTGGGGCTGATATGTATGTGGATTCAGCGATTACTATTTTTCATAGGTTTCATATTGCTTTTGTTATGTGGCTGCTTATGCCGCTTAATTTTGCTCCCGCTTTCAGGTTTTTTTTCTGTCCCCCAAGTTTTCTCGACATATTTCCATCCATTCTCTGTTTCTATACCGAGTATGTCACTACCACAATATCTCACCATATCTCACCCCCTCGAGTCACACTCACAATACCATTACCATATACCAACCTTTTAAAATATTACAACCAGGTGCGTTTCAAACTATTGATTCCATTCTCCCTACTGTTTTCACACTACTTTTTCCTAGGCCTTGCAAAACTTATATTTCTAATCTTGTATTTTGTTTCTACTTGGTATATATATTCCATATTTACAACTGGGGCGGATCTCTATAATTTCTCATAATTTTCTTCTTATTTCCTGCAATCGCAAGAGGGTTGGGCTACGCGTATGTGTACTGTGTATATAAGTGGCTAGAGTTGTACTAATAGGAAGGTACATAGTCTCAACCACCATCGTACGTTTGAGCTCAGGGTAAAGCATGGGAGCAGGATCGGGGCGTAATAACGCGAACTAAATACACTGAGTAAATAGAAACTTGGGCTTTGCACTGCCGGATATCCAATGTAGTAGAAGCTCAATATTTAGAATGATCAATAGAATCCGACAAAGCAAAGTCATACGAGCCAGGAATATGTGCCATCAAACTATGCGATATTTATGCTTGACTTAGCCTGGTTGGGCTTGACTACTTATATATGATATATACTAGTAAGTACTAGTCCCTCTACGTTCCAGACTAACTTTACCTCACAGGGGAGTTGATCTGCCAGCCTACGCAGTGTAACAACAATTGGAAAATTGGAAGATAGAGCGATCGTGAACATGGAACAAGTGCCCAAGTAGGCCATGAATACATATCTAGAGTCCCGAGTTGTCAGGCCTTCCTAGGTGGCCACTGTGCCGATCAAGGCCGTACGCGTCATCGCACGCGCGTACATTCAAGTGACGAATCATGAGAAAGCTTTACGATTGAATATTCGTTCTCGCTAGCGGAGGCTGCCCTTACGAATACAAGAATGTCTTACAAAAGATTAGGAAGTCAAAAGGTTTACGGTTGCGGGCACATGGCCTTAGCTAGCTACGGCCAGCCTAGGCACACACCGGCATGCCGGCTCCAATTGCTAGCATTGCCCGCGCCGGCCTGGATCACCGAAAGTTTAGGTAGTGGGCAACGTAATCTGGTTGGGGGCAACGGACTGAGTGGATTGACCGATTTTCCGGTGCCGCCGGGCGGACTCTATGTACCTAGGCACTAGGCTAGCCGTCCAATGGCCCAGTTCGTTCTAGTCCTACCAGGCGGGCCGATAGGCGCGATTTATCAGACCGGTTCTGGTTGTGATTAAGCCTGGGCGGGACCAGTATTTACCTATAAGTACAGTACTTAGCCAGCCTTGGCCAGCATATTCGAATTCAGGCTTACAGCCCTAGGCTATCCAGCCGCGAGCTATCTATGCCGATAGGCCAGAGCATTGCAAGGCCAGGCCTGACCTGGGGGCCTTGATAGGCGGTCCTATGTATGTATGCCTATGTATAAATGCATAAGTACCGACATATATGTAGCGCTTATCATAGGTATGGACATGGGAACTGAAGGCGACGCCGGTATCTGCACTGCCAGCTAACCATGAACAGTACCGGTAGGTACCCTCCTTTCGGCCGACCGGTCAACCTGGGGCTGGGCAAGCCAGACTTACCCTGAAGCCAGCCGCGCCCCACCAATACTAACCAGTGGCAGCATTGCATAACGCGCTGTAGATCTAGTCTGGTTGCACCCCTCGCAGAGGCTGTAGATCATGAATTCTAACCAAGAATAGAAAAAAAGGACTGGTAGGAAGGCAACTAACTGGTACTTAAGAATGCAAAGACTTGCCGCTTCTGGGGCGGCACATAAAAAGCATATTATCGGGCTTGCACTGCCAAGAACGAACAGTAATTCGAGGCAACAGGTTTTACTATGGACTTGCTCATGACACAAGAATAAAGTACCGGTACCTGTACTCCTTCTCCCTTATGTAGAACACATTTGGTTAAAATTCCCTTCCCATAAGACTATGGAGAGCTACTTCCCGAAATGGAGTTATAAATACATGGGATCAGGGTTGAACCTAAGCTGGAAAGACCTCCGTGTTAGCTATCATCAGTCTCAGGGTAACCATGTATACATGCAAAAATCCATAGCCTTGGTACAGTAAGTCCCTATGTACTTTATGTCAGTGAAATAATTACCTCCTGGGGAAATACTTACCAGATATCCAGCCAACGGCAGATATCAAGTTATTCTTGCAGCCGGGGGAGGTGGGCTCGGAAGGGCTCGCGCGTAATGTATTTATTTCATTAAGGAGAACCTTAATGTTTGCGCCCTGCTTAATTCTGAATACCAAAGACTGTAGTCGTCCAAACTCTGAAACATCACCCGCACAAAACAAATTCATTCCCTCAAATTTACTTTGACGGGATTAATTTACCAATGTATTGTCAATTCACACTTTAGAGCAGTAAGTATTCTTTATACAGACAGCCGTCAATGCTAAAAGTGCTTTGGCTCGACTTGATCTCGAGATTAACCCGAAATCTACGTGTGTGGGGAACGAGTACCTTGCTGGGGTATACTCCCTTTTCACAATAGTAGACTAACAATAGCACTTGTCTCGTTGTATGCTATTATTCCGGTTCCATTATCTTGGTTTTCCGATTCTTTTCAGACAATGGACCGCCCACCAAAGTTGTGCATTGAAATACTCCCACCTGCAGAACATAAAACACCGACCATCCAATGCATGCGAGATTCGCGCACGGTCTGGATTATGAAGGTATTTATGTGTCAGCGAGGCTCTTTTACCCCTTGGCAAAAGACTTCAAGGCAGGTTGAACCCGAGACTGGGGGTAAACCCGTCCACGGAGCTACCTACCTACACAGGGATACCACAGTGCGGACAGAATCGGTGCCGCGCTTGTCGCCATTATTTCGTCGGCAGCTGCTTAGTGGGATTTTCAGTTCCTGTAGGTAGTTTTCTCCGGGGGATAAGCTCGGCTGTACCCACCTCAAATTAAGGACTCGACGTCATGTATCTCCCGCACTCACCCTAGAAACATACAAGTATGCACCACTGCCATGGCGTTCACCAAAGGTGCGTTTTGTCCATCGAAGCGGGAATGAGTTGAGCAGATTGAGTGGTCGCGATCGTGGTAAATGTGCTGGTGGGTGGTATGGCCCTTGAACTCCAGCCGCCTACGATCGACGTCTCGAGCTTCGAATTATCAGTAGCACTACAAGAGGCTATTCACGATCTCCACTCATGCTCGTAACCAGACTACTCGTATCCAGAAGCATTCTTCAGTTCTCTCCCGACATTTTGCTCCTCACTGGCTGCAAGCAACCACCTGTGACCAACCGGCTCCTGTGCCCGCCCACTTCGAGTAAGTACATTGGTGTAGAGTACATCCCAGCACAAACCAGTGCAACCGACTCGCCCGGGGGACGGGAAAAGCCGATTAATGCTTTTTCACTGGTTCGGAACTCGGTGCATTGCTCAAGGATCGTGGTGCAAAAGGGAGGTGTAGATCTTGACACTACAGAGCTGATAATGTCCGCGGATGGGTACTATATCGCATATTGGTACTCCTCAGTTTCCACTCTGGAACACCTGGGTATACATATACATGACAGTTGGCCGCGATCTCTCCGGGCTGACCCCCAATCGCAGGAGAGGGGCCAGCATTCTGACCCCGCTCTGCGAGGTTATTAGGCATTAAATATTTGCCTGAGTTAGCCCTTGTTGCCATGCTGTTCATGGAGAGGCCACCGTATGACCGTGCCGAATGAATGAATGGCTATTCAGGCCACAGCTGACCAACGACCTCTTGCAATTGTGGTCACAGGCAACAGCATCCAACACAGGTGCTGCATCGCATATCGCAACCGCACCTTCAGCCCCAGCTGTCGCAGCTGCAGCTGGTTGTGACTGGTCTATGCACATTCATAACATGTACATCCCGGTCTAGCTAGGTCGTCCCGGGATTAGGCAAACTTATGTATGTTCTAGGACTCTTCTGCAGCTAGTTGAAAATCCCAAGCAGCGCAAACAAGGGTATGACATATGACAAACCTTGACCACTGCTAAGAGATTGCTATTGGCTCCCAGTAGCGACTGATTAACAACGGTCGGCGGCTGGAAACGAGGCTCCCGCCAGGAGTGAGTAACTCGATCTCGACTTGTCATCCAGCCAACTCATCATGTCAGAAACAACTGTGGTGGTATTGTGGTGGTATATGTGGGGCCGACGCCCTTATCAAACGTTAGCAGTGTTGCCTTGCTACTCCATGCCCGACGAGAATATCAAGTGTATGAATGAACTCGACCATGCATCGCACGTAAATTCAAGAACAGACTCGGGGTTACTCGAGAAAATCAATAACAAAGCATACTAATAATATTGAGTCGAAGCATCTCCAAGCTGCGAAAGAGGTCAACATACTTACGTTGTTGTTCACCATACGTGTGTATCGGTAAAACCCTAGAACAATCGATATCGGAATTATCGAGCTGATAAGCGAACCTTTGCTCACAATTTTTGCCATTCTGGTTTTCAACCTGGACATCATCTGAGAGGCCATCATCGGTACGTCGCCCAGGTTAAGTAAAAACCACGGTAACGCCTCTGGACAGCCGAAATGTCGTACCAAATCCATACAACAGACAATACCTTCTTCAGTCTCGAGGAGCTGGACAACCAAATAGCTAAAGTTTGGCAGAAAATCGATAATCTGGATGCGAGGGAGCCATGGAATGTAGTCCTCCGAGAACAACTTTCTCAAGAAATCAACCTACTCCAGGGGCAATACTCCACTGCCAAGCGAAGGGCAGATGGCTCCGCACAACGGGATTCAGTGTCTTTTTCCAGCCCAAGGAAAAGGCAAATGCTGAGGTTCTTATAGCCTGACCTAACATGCTTTCTCTTGCTAACAAAAGCAGACGGTGCTGACATGTATTTATGTGACAGTGATGAAGAGTATGCCCGAGAATTAGATCAGAGATGGAATGATACTAGTAACAAGGCACGGCAGGACAGTATTGTCAGGAGAGATGAGGAAATGGCTTGGAGGCTGTATCAGGACGAGCAAGGTTCCAACAAGAGGGCAAGAGAGGAAGGCTATCAGCCACCTGCTACTCAACTAACCCCCCCGCTACGTCTCCGCCAATCGCCCACTGTTCAGCAGGCTGCACAAGCTCTAACGGCACCACTACTTCCACCACTAACCCATACACATTGGGATGACCCTGAGGAGATAATGGATGATGATTCTGCGGTGGAGTACTTTGCCGACGACTTTGACGAAGAGAAGATCCGAGAAATATTGGCACAGGACAATCTTGAGGCATCGCAACTCGATCCCTGGTATATAGATGAATCGAAACAAGCCAAAATTAACGATTTTTTCAAGATGTATGGGATTGATAATAATCCCATCATACTAGATACTTCCCTGCCGCCTATAGATTGGACTTACATTCCGGATCCAGTATTATCGGATCCACTAGCAATGCCGGACCCACTCGCAAATATGCCCGTGGAGCAGCAGGTAGATGAAGAGTTTGAACTGGTGGATTCACAGTTTGACTGGGGCAACGTTACTCTACCCCCACTCAATCTTCCACAGAATCCACCTCAGTTACTAATTGAGGACGGAGCTTTGATGCTCAATGAGAACCGTCCGATGCCGATACATAACCCACAAATCAATCAATATATTGACTATGTGAGGCATGATCCCACAAAAACTGTGGATGAAATTAAGAAACTTCTGGAGAATATTCGTCCAGACATGGACATTCCTCCGGAGAACAGGGAAGGAACTCCAGAAGCTCTCGTATATCCTTTAATGGAGCACCAGAAACTGGGACTGGCTTGGATGAAGGCAATGGAAGAAGGGAGCAACAAAGGTGGCATACTCGCAGATGATATGGGCTTGGGTAAAACAATACAGACGATTGCACTTATTGTTTCTCGGCCTTCCTCCGACCCCAAGTGTAAGACGAACCTCATCATTGCCCCTCTTTCGTTGCTGAAGCAATGGGAACGAGAAATTCAGAAGAAGTTGAAGCCGGGAAAATTCCAGTTATCTGTGTACATTCACCATGGGAATGGAAAGAAACATAAGACCTTTCAAGAACTGACCCGTTATGATGTTGTGTTGACTACATTCGGTACATTGGCTGCCGAATATAGAAAAAGAGTTGCAGAATTGGATAGGTTGAGAGACAAGCTGGACGAATTTGAGGCTCTAGAGAGTGGTTTTATCTTCACGGGGAGATATTCCAAGTGGTACCGAGTTTTGATTGATGAAGCTCAGTGCATCAAGAATAAGGACACTCTGAGTGCAAGGGGATGTTCTCAGCTTATTGCACACTATAGATTTTGTCTGTCCGGAACACCAATGCAGAATAGATGCGAGGAGTGAGGTCCCTCACCCGCAGCTGTCTTCATTGTGCTAATGCCATTCTTAGAATATACTCACTTATCCGGTTTCTTCGTATCAAGCCTTATGATGACTACCCGACCTTCAATAAAGATTTTGGGATTCCGTTCAGGTCCAAATCCAACTGGCAGATCAAAGAGGCGATGCCAAAGTTTCAGGCTCTTCTCAAAGCATTGCTTCTCCGACGAACGAAGGCGTCTCAGATTGACGGGAAACCAATTCTCACACTACCGCCTAAAACCATCGAAACTAAGCACTGTGTATTTTCTCAAGAGGAGCAAGAATTTTACAGCGCGTTACGCAACAAGACTATGATACAATTCAACAAGTATCTTCGAGCTAACGCCATTGGAAAGAACTACTCAAATATCTTGGTATTATTATTGAGACTAAGACAGGCTGCGTGTCACCCGCATCTTATCAATGATATTGAACACAATGCAGGGGAAGTGGAAGCGGGCCAGATGGTTGAACTTGCGAAGGGGCTGTCTATGGCTGTAGTAACCAGGCTGAAGGAGACGGGAATTGAAGAGTGTCCAAGTGAGTTACCAATATATCTTTGCCACATGCATAAGCTAACAAAGACACAGTTTGTATGGATACCAGCAACAACCCAAGCATTGTCCTCCCTTGTGGCCACGCCTTCTGCACAGATTGCATCATACAAGTTCATGCAACCGCCGCCCAGCAGAACCTACGCCTCAGAGGTGAAGAGAATGATGGTGCTAGATGCCCTGGTTGCCGTGGTGCCTTGGACATAAAGAAGATGATCGACTGGACGGCCTTCAAGAAGGTCCATATCAAGGAAGAGGATGATGCGGAAGAGGTGACTACTGGGAAGCTAACCACAGAGGCCCTAGCAAAGCTTAGGAGGGATGCCAGAACGAGTGCTGCTAGTAAGAAGGATTGTGAGTAAAGTTATATGTATTTAACTCTCATAGGATACGGAATTCTAACCTGTGGTGCATGCAGACATTGATTATCTCGAAAGTAACTGGATGACCTCGTCGAAAATTGAAAACTGCCTGGAGATACTGGACGGCATCATTCAGAAAGACCGCACTGAGAAGACCATCATCTTCAGCCAGTGGACTTCCATGCTAGACCTTCTCGAAGTTCCCATATTCCGCAAAGGGTGGAAGTATCGACGCTACGATGGTAGTATGACGAGTACCGAGAGAAACGATGCGATTCTGGAATTCACTGATGACCCAGAAATCAACATTATGCTGATTTCGATGAAAGCTGGTAACTCTGGGCTCAACCTTGTTGCTGCATCACAGATCATCCTCTTCGGTATTATCTCATAGCTCCCGCCATTCTCACGTGAATCATTTAGACTAACAGTCAATTATCTTACCCAGACCCTTGTTACAATCCATTTATCGAGTCACAAGCTATCGACCGCGCCCATCGCATTGGTCAACAAAGACCTGTGGTGGTCCACAAGCTCTGCACCCAAGGGACGGTAGAGAATGAGATCTTGGATCTGCAGGAAGAAAAGATGTCCGTCATTGGCAACGCCTTAGATGAGACAGCCAGCAGAGGTATTGGGAGGTTGTCTACTAAAGACTTAGGAAGGCTATTTGTAAGTTTGCACTCGTACTTGGTCCCCGTGGGACCTATGGGAGATGAGGTACTGACTGAGGGAAATTTGTTCTGTAGGGTTATGGCGAAGCTGAAATGCGAGGAATGGGAATTCGGGGTTGATCAAAGAGTAACATCGACCTGCAACCCTTACTACCCATTTTTAATCTTCTTTCGGCCTGTGCTTCTTCCGTCTGCAACTTACTCCCTCACCTCCACCCCTGTATGGATTAACCTTTAATCTCTTCTTAATTTAGTCATCTACTTTCGCCATCTACATCCACTTTTATACCTAATTTCTCATGTCTATTTTTACTTCTATCTACTACCTTCACCTCTCACAACTTTGCTAATTCTCTATCGGATGGGATGCCGGAGTTTGTGTGTGCGTGCCAGGTGCTTTCTTCAGTTTCTCCCGGAATTTGCTTCTCTTTGCATTTCGTAACGCTCATCTCTCATAACTTCGACGTAATATCTCTCTTGGTGAAATTAGTTTACATGGAATAGGAAAGGGCTTGGGAAAATGTAGGAGGGAATACTATGGTTGCGGGATATACCACTTCTGTTTTCTGTATTGCGGGCTGCCTTCTCTTTTGTTTGTCATAGATAGTTCAGAAATAAGGATCTCTCAGGGATATAGAGGAGATGTGTGTGCATCGAATTAGGTGGATGGCTTGGTTGCTTTTGCTTCATGTGATCTTTGTTTCATTACATCTTATTAATGGCAGTTATTGGCAATTAATGATCGTGATACGCACACTGGAAATTAATGATGATGCGCACACTATTTGACGTTTATGATCTATCTCCCTTCAGAATACGCTCTGGGCTGCCAGAAAATTCAGTCCACTCCACTCCACTCCTACATTCCATTCAAGAACATAACAAACGCCATATCCCACCGGGTAATTCCATAATACAAAATAGGATAACCTAAGTATGGCCACCCAATGTTCCCAAGGTAACATTCTGCCGAATGAAAAAATGAGACTAATTTTCATACCACGAAGTTGGGGAGGTGGGGGGGGGAAGGGAGGAAGAGAGGAAGGATGGGGGGTTTGCTAGATTGAAGGGAAGGGAAAATAAAATTAAAAAAAAAAAAACGTACAGTATTTCCCGTCCTCTCCCTCCCTTTCCTCTCCTTGATCTCTCCACATTCCAGAATTTTCTTGACGACGTCTTCTTCCTGGTGTGTACCAAACTCGTTATCTAGGGCCTGGCGGGAGGCTTCCTCAAGGTGGCCTTGGGCACCTTGATGTTGTCTATTATCCATGGATAAACACACACACACACACAAAGAGTCAGCTTTTCCTGTCTTCGGCCCAGATGGTGATATTGGGAAGGAAATGTTTACGTTTTTTGGAGGGGGAACATACGTAGTGAAAATATGGAAACTATCAACTACCTCCATCAATGGAACACTTTTATCTTTCTTCCACCGACCCACAATCTCTGGCGACTCTGCAAAGATTACAAAATCGTTGTAGTCGCCTTTGTAGTGGATATGGGTTGCTGGCTTGTCACCTCGCGTCATGTTGAAGTGTTCTAGTTAAAATACGTTCGAAAGGCTTGGTTTGTGTGATAGATAGTTTAATAGAGATGGTTAGGGTTGATAGCTGATGAGAACAAAGGGATTTACATAGGGGGCGAATTCAGGTGTTGATATACTACTCTTACTGCCTTCGTGACGTCACGCCTAAGTACAGTACTTCCCATTTCGGGGTCAAACCGCTATTGCCTACTTGAGTATGCTTGGCACCAGCGCCCAGTTTTACCTAGGCACAAACCTTACCAGTACTTACTACGCTAGGCTGAATTGACGATAGATAGTTCTACTGACGCATAGGTTGCCAACAGACAAGAAAACAGTAATAAACAAAAAGCAGAACTCATAGATATCACGCATGACCGTATTCAGATCTGAACCAACTTTTGAAAGAAAACATCAAAGGTCAACCTTTTTTTCTGCCGTGATTGCAGTGCTCGTAGACGTATCACATTCAAAAAACCTCATCACGTTCCCTGGATTACTCCATCTCTTCTTCTTCCATGTGCCCTTGTCACCCAAAAGTGTAGGCGAATTAATTGAGCTTGACGTCTCCTTCCCCTTTGAGGAACCCCAACTTGGCCAAATAGGTGATATGGGTGTTTTCGGTTCTTTCACGAGGTTGTCCTTGCTGGGAGAAGATGGTTCGTTGACATTCCTTCGTACCTTTGGACGTTCTAGGGAGCCACTTCTCCGTTTCTCGGCTTTCACTGGACTTGGTGACTTTGACAAAGGATATTCACTTACATGGCTTCTTGTTGGAGATTGACCATCAGGGGCGGGCTGGCTGGATTTTCGTCCAAAGGAAGACGTGATACTCGACATTGAGGGGATACTTCCCATAGAAAACTTTCGTGACCCTAACAGCCAGCTTGATGCTCCAGGAGGTAACTGGTCTTTAGACCAAACGTCAGTTAATGCGTTCTCAAGACGTGATCTAGTCGAACGTTTCGGAGCCAATGTGAGAATATCATTCACGTTCACCACTGAAGAGCTTCGGCTGAGCCCTGCTGAAGATCTAGTTCGAGATTGCAACGCCGGTTCGGAAGGTGCCCATGTGTTTTGTATACTGACTATCAAAGGCTCAACCTTCGGTGACAGTGATACCGACCCATGAAATGACCAGTGACGCTTCAGAGAACCTTGATACCCACCAGAACTCCCGAAAGGTTCTATGTTACAACCTATGGGTCGTACAAACAGGGTTCTCTGGGTGGGGCTTCCATCACACATCCAGTCCCTATTCTCTATAGATATCCTCTCCTCGAGACTTTTCCGCCACACTTCTTCTTCACGAGAGTTCCAAGCACAAAAAACAATCTCATACATTTTGAAATCGTGTTCGAATGCCACAATCCAGCTAAATGGAGCATTGTGGCACTGAATACCTAAAACTACAGTCAGTTATGTCATTTAAATTGGGTTCTATAACATACCAATTCCCTGAGTTGTTTCTTCAATCCGTGCTGTGACAAGTGAAATGGCTAGAACTACATTCAGCGACGAGTCTGACTTGGACACGGCTGCCAGTAGCAGATAGGACTTGTAAAGCAGACAAGCATAGTAATCCCCTTGCACTGCTTTTGAGTCTCTCCAAGATGCGTACAAAGGGCCGCATAATACCACTTGACCTAATTGTATTGGTTGCGGCCCAAGCTGTTCAATATACTGTTAGATGAAATGATGCACATATGCCTATGCCTCGCCATTTAGACCCGATTCACTTGCCTTATCTTTGAAACCGAGTCTTTTTTGTAGGAGCCAATTTCGCTCGAGTCGTTCTCTCACCTTTGGTGAGTTTTCTTTTGCCATATCTAGCTGATAAACTGCATTTCTTACCCGGAAATTGACTCGATCGAGAATTGCATTCGACTTCGGACAATCTATCAAGGGAGTAACGCGGAGGAGCTCCGTGAAGAATAGTGGGTATTTGCAAATCCTTTGTATTGGCTATCAAGTTATTGTTAGTGGAGGAGGAAGTGTATCAGACTTGTCTATCTCAAACCTTCATGAGCAAATCCTCAAAAGTCAAAGCCCGTTTCGTCAGTTCTAGGTTACCAGCTTTTGAGAGAAAGGAATTCGACAGTATTTCGCAATCCCTTTCCCAGGAGCGCCGGTGTGGATTTGATCTGAAAACATAACCATCTTTCAGAATTGCATCATACTTGGATATGAAATCTTCATAAACTAGTAGGTCCTTCATCTGGTAAGTGTCAGAAATTACCTCCTATGACTGTCCCAGTACTCTGAATCCTATGAAGTTCCTCACCATTTCATCGAAGGCATTTGCAACTAGTGCGGCAGCGGCAGGATTCGATGAGTTAAAAGGTGAAGAAGAGAGCCTGTTAAGTTGATCTTCGGCATTCCACGATGCTTGTTTTGTGTCAAACGAGCACGGGATGGCGTTTTGCATAGCTTGATATAAACGCTCATGAAGGTCTAGAATACCACCAATTGTACGAATGAAGGAAGCTTTCCTTTCTGTAAATGGATATACATCGTCATTGATAGTTCCGAAGTATACCTTACTCGTCAGCTTATAGAATACTGATGAGGAGCAGTGTGAATTACATTCAACAGGGTCTTCAACTCAGATATATATATCTCCTCAGATTTCAGAAGCTCCTCAATAAGATCTCTTCGTTTCCTCATCCGGCTCATGGTTGCCTCATCGAGCACATCGATGCTCTGCGGCTTGACTGTGATGATGCTTTGTCTGGAGAATTTTAGAGATCCAGTTGTAAATGACAATTGGGAACTCTTGGTGGAACTGAGATAAGCCATCTGAGAGATCACTCCTTCGCTAACTGACGTCGTTGCGGTCGTATCTGGTCTTTCAGGCAAGAACAGGGCGGCTGAGCTGTCAGGAAATTGCCTATCCTCAATCTGACTGTTCATTTCTTCACTTTGCAAACAACCTTCCTTCATCGGAGAGCATTTATTGGAGAGAAGGCAATTGGTTCTCGGAGATGATGGAGGTGCCAAGGTTCCAGAAAACTGAGCTGGTCTTTGGTAGTCCAAATATGGAGAATCAACGTTCATATTAGAGTAAGGTAATGCTGTTATACTTCCATTGTATCCAAAAAACCTTCGAGTAGAAGCCGAGAGTGATAGAAACATTTTAGAGGTTGAAGCCGAGCTGTTGACAGAGGCGAGAGAAGATTGTCGGGAAAGAGCCTTTGATATGATAGTGCCCGAGTGCTCGCATGAATCCATATCTCTCAGGTCGCTCAAAGCAGATATCTTAAATATCTCCTCATCTGATAATGAACTGAGAGGTGGTCTGTCGGCTGGAAACGAGCCACGAGTTGAGCATGAATCTGAATCCAGCCCGAGTGACTGAAAAGGCAGCATAACAAGTGCTTCCGCCATGATTTGTAAGATATGGTGAGCTTAATTAAGCTCAATAATGATAAATCAACCGCAGTAAGAGGAGAACAGGGTATATGACAAAAAGCATCAGGCAGGAAAAGAGCGGAAAGCCGTTCTTCAGATCAAGTGAAAGCAAGAAGAGGGAATACCCCTGATGCCAAAACACAGGTCTTCAGCAAGGACTGCAAATGTGTTGACTTGGACTATTCATAGTCTTTTTGGAGAGGGGATCGGAGGGAGAGCAATACTGATTGCTCTATATATGAATTATGGGAAACATGGTACCCACTCACCCGCCACATGGCGGGCTCAATGATACAACCAGCTTCTAGGCAGCTGCTTCTTCAAGTGGCTATAGAGCATTCTGCGACCCAAATAGGATATATCCATTAGATACTTCAAGTAAAGCATAGTAATAAGTCTCGCAGACGCGACTCTCATCTAGCATACAAATGTACAATTGATGACACCGTACTCCCCAAGTCATAATAATAGAGTGCAAGATGAGGGATGCGCACAGGAATCTCGAGAGCTGTCAACCATGAATCCTACTCGATAGTAGTCTCGATAGCCTTCCTCAATAATTTTAGCAAGACGCAAACCGATGCTAAGACAATGTCTCAAGACGGGATCTTCACAATTTTTATCCTGACCGCAGCAACTGTTCTCCAACTTCAGTTAAGCTCAGTTCATAAACCCTTGCGGCAGCCATCTCCCATTCAATATCATCCTCCTCATCAGCATCCTCATAACTGTCATTGTCCATAGCCATATCCATGATATCAGTGGCAGGAGTTGTATCTCTTGACGCCCCATCAGTTACGGACCCTGCCGACGGCTCAGCTTGCGTTGGCATATCAGTCATCTCATCTCCTGGAATGTTACTGGGCCCTTCTTCAACTATCTTGATGATATGGAGCCTGGTTCTTTGTATTATGGAATTTAGCCGGACCTTTGCTGTCATGCTAAAATGCGGAGAAGCCATGGGCGCTGATATCGGTGTAGAATCAGGATTTGCAGAATTTCCCGTTATTAGCGCATAGAAGCAACGATCCAATACGTCAAGGAATCTAAAGGTGACCCTCAGATTGAGCTGAAATGAAGCTAGATAATCGTTGAAATTATTTGCGATCTGTAGTAGATATTGTATCTGAAGAGAAGCTACGCCTCCATGTTAGCACTTGTTGCACTGGTGTACACTCAGCGACCTTGGGAAATAATAAACTCACGAGTTGCGGAAATCCATATTAGATCAACGAGCTTCTCTAGGTCTTGGACTACATGTTGGATGTCACAATAACCACCTGGGGTATATTTCTTGGTGTATTTCCGGGATATTTCCAGCAATCCATCATCCAGGAACCTAACCAAAGCAGTCTCATGTTTTGACCCGGGTTTAAGGGGAGTTGGACGAGGAGCCGGGAGGGGCCGTTGTTTGCCAATAATACGGAGGCTTGACCCTATCGAAACTGGCGGCGAAGGTATCGATGGAAGCAAGAAACCTCCTGATGTTGGCCCTGCCTCCATGATCTCTGAGGTATTTAAGGTATTTATGGCATTCATCTCGGAGATAGATGTTCCTGCGGCCGAGAACTATGAAATATGAAATGTGCTTATATAACTGCTATGACCCAAGGATATATATCTAGATGTAAATGCCGAGTATGGGATTGAACTTTGCGACTTTTTATGTGATACTCTGGTTGGGTGTTTATGGTACATTGGCCATCAACCGAAGCTGTGAAGTCACCGATCACGTGCTCAACCAAAAATTTCCCTACAGTAAGCGCCGAGGATTGGTGAATAGTATTAGCATCAAAACATCCACCTCTGATACAGTTTTGGGGTTTATTCTGGCTTGATGTGTGGGCAAAATCTAACCATACAACAACCAGACTACCCTACGGTTTAAATTCCCTAGATCCAGTGTAATCAGCTTCTAGCAGATTTAGTATGTAAAGAGTTAGGAGTGAGAACGCAGATACCAAATACTACCGAGACTTGGTTCTGATGCATATGTACAACCTCTAATTTTATTTTTGTGGAAATACAACTCCATACTTAATTCTATTCTGCTATCAGATGCATAACTTATGACAGGGCACATCGCATTGAATTAGCCCGTCAAAGCTAGCTGTCAAATTGCCAATTACAGATTCAAAGAAACCGTAAAGACTGAACCCAGAAGAGGAACATCTACCATGTATGCTTTCCCTATACTCCGTATTCGCCTCAGTGAACGCGGAATCCCTAAGGAACCACGATTACAACTTGAACCTTGCTCGTGAATCCCAATCTAAGGACGAGAGGCCCCCTGCAGCAAGCTTGTCAATACTCCATATATTTCGATTTGGCCCGCGCCCTAAGTGATGATGCCTGCAGATATGTATCGCTTTCACATGCATTCCTTTGTTCGTTGAATATGCTTTAGAACTTTCTTATGTCAATTAATCGATGCAGGATGCGGCTCACGGGTGGAGAATCATGCACTTCAGTAGCTGAATGAAAGCAATGCGCTAAAGACTGATCAAATGAACGCGTTCACAGCGCCGCATAAGTGTCAACATGGCAACCAGACTAGTGTCAACCCGGGAATGAAGGAGTGGGATTCGGAAAGCGGGAAAATTTGTACACTATGTAACGTTAGTCTGGTTGGCACAAGGCCCTCCGTAGCATGGGTATGCACGCACAATGCCAGGGGTCAAACGCAGCCGGACGTTGAATACGGAAGGGCTGAAATTGCTAAGCCGCAAATTGCCTAAACATGTCTTGTGCCAAGTGAAGCGCAGATATAAGTAGATACAAGTAAAGTACTTTGGAATCTTGGATGAAAAGCCTTCTTTATGAGGATGTGGACAAAGCAACTGGCATGTGTGGTTTGAGTAGTCTTTAGGGAGTGTTGAGCTTGAAAAGATGGAACTAGAGTTCACAGAACTGTTTTCCGGCGCATACGCCGGTAACTGCTTTCGTTCGCTTGCGTTTTTTTTTCTCTCCCGTTTGTGCGTGGGAGACATTCGACAAGAAAAATTCCACTGATGCTCTTCGCCTACCAGTTTACTTTACGTTTGATGTGAGCTTCGGAACCCTTATTCTGCATAGGTTATACTTTACCCTTAACATCATATGAGTCGATCAAACGCTAGCGCGGAAGTGAATTAACCAGAAGCTTCCCATCAATATTAATCTGTTGGGAGAAGCCTGTGCCGTTTGAGCCTCAGCTTGTGCAAAGGAAGGGCTCTTTCCCTGTCCTCACAGCAATTTCTTAGGTGTGCAGATGGATGGGATCGGAATGATTCACGGACGAAAGCCGTTGGATGACCCCATTGGCCTCCAATTGATTCTCAACGCGTCTGCGAAGGGAGGGGTCCAAGCCCTGCTTGCACGACTCATCTACATACGTAGTGCCTCTATGACGCCCGCCCGATAGTAGCGTAATGGCAATGGCGTGCAGATTAGACGATGGAGAATGAGAAAATCCCACGCGAACGTACAGTAGGTACAGTACACAGACTGTGCTCGCCTGGATCGCCTGGATTCACATGAAAGCCGCCAGCCAGCTCCCCACAGAATAATGCAATAAATTGAGTCAGATCTCCCCATTCCTTCCGGCCGACGTACTGTGAAACGCCCTTAAACTTATACATTGTTGTAGAGGCCCTCGACTCCGTGTGAAATGCTTGGGAGAGAAGTATGGATGATGAATCCACCCACTAACCGGTGCTTAGCACAAACCTTGGGTTACCCACCCACCCCCCCCCATCATCCCCCAACCAGACTACCCATCCCCATCCCATCTCGTTGTGCCTGGTCTATAGCACACGCTTACCGTTTCCCTCCTACTCACTTGCCTCAAGGTTCCTCAACGTAGTCTGGTTATCAGAGCAGCCACGGTCGCCGCCTCCCACTCCCATTATTGTAATCACGGTAGTAGGCGGAAACTTCCCCCCCCCCCCCCCCCCAAAGTAGAGTTTTCTTCTTCCCACTACCCGTCAACCCCATTTCTTCTTACTTCGCACTACTATCGATTCTGACTACGCCTTCCCAGCTGCTGCTTTTTCTACCCACCTTCTTCTCTTCCTCCACACTCTCTCCTTCCTTCCTCCGCTCTCTTTCACCATCCTCACGAAAAAAAGCCATCTCTGTCAATATCTCGAGTTCTTTTGGTTCTGCGGGTGTTCTTGATTTGCCTCTAATCTCATCTTGATTTGTCCTCTCCCGTTACTACTTCATCGCTGGTGTCGCTGTTTCCTCTCTGCCTCTTGCCTTTCAATCTCAGTGGTTCTCGCAAGTCGATTCAGCATCTCCAGACTTGGGTTTCATTCACTGTTGAAGGTATGTATGTGATCTGTCCTTTCGTTTGAAAATCCTTGCTTGTGCCGACGATTTTCCCTATTTGATGACCAACCTCACCTCCACAGTCCTTTACCACACACCTGTCCTGCCAAATTTTTATGCTGACGAGAAATTGAAGCAGCATATTACAATAAAGGTTGCTCTCCTCATCAACACACACTCTCGTTCCCGATACCTTTTAGCTTCAAATCACTGTCAGTTAGATAGCTGCATTGGATCGACTGTTATCGAAGTCGGTCCTGCTACTCTTGTGCCAAATTGGCTGCGTTCAGACCCTGCCTCGCTTTCATTACTGTCTCTCAAGTTTGTGAAGAACGCGTTATCTTCTGAATTGTCCTTCTGACTTCGCCTTCTTCAGTTCTCGAGAGTCTATATTCCGCTATCTACCATTTGGTAAGACTTCCAAAGTGGAGGAGCGCAATTTGCTTCTATTCGACTCTAGCGGTTGTTTTATGATCTAACGCTTAGTTGCCTGGATCAGTTTTAAAGGAAAAACTGAAATAAAAGTTTTTTCCGCTAAAAGTCTCAAAACTACTTCATCACTCTCAACCTAACTCACTTAACGAATCATCACGAAGTCGTTCGCAATGTCCTTTCAATACGATTACGTTCAGCCCCAAGGCTCCGGTTCTCCTAATGGAGCATCCACCGGTGGTGCCCCACCAAACCAACAAGCTGGTCAGCAGCCGCCTTCCGCTTCTCCCATCCCGTACCCTTCCAACTCTGCCACTGGATCTCAAAACGGCGGCGCCGGTAACGATGGCAAGACCACACTTTGGTGAGTCAATGTATCTACTTTACATGTTCATTGTACGCTAATGAAGCCACAGGATGGGTGAGCTTGAGCCATGGATTGATGAAAACTTCGTCCGCAACATTTGGTACAACATGGGCGAGACTGTCAGTGTGAAGATGATCCGCGACAAGTTTTCTGGGTACGTCAAATTCTTTCTGGCTGCTCACCATGATCATGTTGCACTGACCAGTTATTTATTGTAGCAATGCTGGGTATTGCTTCGTCGATTTCGGTTCTCCAGCCGCAGCTGCCAAGGCTTTGACTCTCAATGGCTCTCTTATGCCAAACAGCACCCGTCCTTTCAAGCTCAACTGGGCATCTGGTGGAGGTCTCGCTGATCGTAGGTGGGTAAATTCCTTTCAACGCGCCTTTGCATGCGACTTTGCTAATCCATCAAAAAGGGATGATCGCGGTCCTGAATATAGCATCTTCGTCGGGGATTTGGGCCCTGAGGTCAATGAATACGTCCTTGTTTCATTGTTCCAGTCCAGGTTCCCATCTTGCAAGTCTGCTAAGATCATGACTGACCCTGTCAGCGGAATGTCGCGAGGATATGGTTTCGTTCGTTTCTCTGATGAGATGGACCAACAGAGGGCCTTGACCGAGATGCAAGGTGTCTACTGCGGTAACCGACCAATGCGCATTTCTACCGCTACTCCAAAGAACAAGACTGGTGGTGGGCCGGCTGGGATGCCAGGCCCAATTGGAATGTACTCTATGGGTGCTCCTCCCATTGGGTACTACGGCGCTCCTCAGCCCATGAACCAATTCACCGATCCTAACAATACCACTGTTTTCGTTGGAGGGCTCTCGGGATATGTCACCGAAGATGAGCTCCGCTCGTTCTTCCAGGGCTTTGGGGAGATCACTTATGTCAAGATCCCACCAGGAAAGGGATGTGGCTTTGTTCAGTTTGTTCAGAGGCATGCGGCGGAGATGGCTATCAACCAGATGCAAGGCTATCCAATTGGGAATTCTCGGGTCAGATTGTCGTGGGGAAGAAGTCAGAATAACTCTGGTCCCGTGGGCACTCCATACAGGCCTGCTCCTCCACCACCAGTTTACCCATCCATGGGGCTTCCTCCTACTCACCACTTTGGGAACTTTGCACCTCTAAAGTAGTTCAATTTTTTTCTTGTATCTATATACACGCTCCACCCTTTTTCCTTTCGTTTCACGAAAATTTGTCCCTTTGCCCTCTTTTTTTTAGCAATTTCAAAAAGTCTTGAATCACTGTCACATCTCTGTACTTGTCAATTGTTCCCTCTCTTACTCAGACCACATCCTGGATCGATTCCCCTTTCCTTGAATTGTAGTGTCACCTGGGAGGCCGTTTGCTGATTTCATGATGTGCGTCGGTGTTGTCGCCGTCACTTGCATTCTATATAGTCCTCATGCTGCTCACATGCATCCCTCTCCACAAGTTGGACAAATGGCACCACCCGGTCCACCTGGCGCCTTGCAAGGCCCTGGGCAAGATCCAAACGATGCCATCCCCGTTGACCGTCTCAACCAAATGTATATGGCGGCCAAGGATGGTAGGTTGGACCGCTTGGAAGCCGACAGTCGTGGCTACCACTCTGTTTATACAGGTTAACGTGTGTTTGTGCTCCTTTTTGATGCACGGCGTTTAGTCAAGGCTTGATTTAATTTCCTCTCAAAAAACGTCTTCCGATTTGCTGCACCTCTTAAGGGCTTTGGTTGCTTTTTGTGGGTTGTTTCTGGCTGCACAGGTGTAGTGGGTGCCCTTGGTCATTTGAGTCCTTTACCTGCGGATCTTTATCGTACTGCTTTTCAAACATATAGGTGTTTGGATTTTCATGGGATCGTTTCCTTTGGGGTACTCTCTACTGGTGGTGTCAGTCGATGTTATAAGTTCGCTTTTGTTTGAATCGCTTGGGTGCAATATATTTCTACTTACTGTCCTTCGTCGTTACGGTATATCGAAACTCTTGTTTACGTGGGAAATCTCGGAGCTTCAGCGTATACGGGGCGTAGCGCTATTGAATTCACGAATTGTTCTCATTTGCATGGACAGATATGGGCACGGGCACAAGGTACTACTTCCTAATTCGTTCCATAATTGCCAAGTAATTGGTTTTTTGATACTTAAGTTTAGCTAGGTAGGCTTCGTCGTTTATAATCATGATCATTTGCAACTCGTCTGGCTGTATAGCCTCTCGCAGGAGTATGATACCTTATTCTCAAGTATGCTAACCAGAGTGTTTAGGGGGGTTGAATTGCATGTGACGCGTGACATTTGTGAGCCGGACTACTACCTATATTTGATACTCCGTTTTCGGTAGTTTGTGATTTTATGATAGGGCTTGATATATTATATACCTTTCACCTCTCGAGATTCATTTCTTCTCCTTACTCACATTCCACTCTCTCGTCTTAAAGGTCCCTTCGCCCCACTTTTCTACTCGTGCAACAGAAAGCCTAGGCCATTCATTATTTGCTTTAAGAAAACACCATTAATCTGCAGCTATGCGTTTTCGAAATTGGGATGTGCTTGTCTTTCCGGCCACTGATGCCACTCCGATTCAAGAATTTACCACGGAGTTTTGCAATATTCCTGATCCAGGTTTGTAATCAGTCTTGCTGCTTTCGTTTACACATTTTGACATGGACTACTTGCTGGGACAGATCATGCATTCCTCTCCAAGATGACCTCCGAGGACCCTGAAACTCCAGGAAAAGAGGAGTCGAAGGTTCTGCCAACAGTTTCCACTTATATTCCCATGCTTGTTCCTGGAACACCTTTTCAGATTTCCATTCATTCGTGGACTCAGCCTCAAGTCGTTGCCACCATAGAGCCAGGTCAACAGGCTATGATTGAAGCAAGGCTTTTCATCGATGGAGTACCTATCACGTTAGCAAACGCCTATACCTGCTTGTGTCACTGTTTGTATTGATGGTGTGGTGCATAGTTATGTCGTTTGCCCAGCGTCCTCCACTTGGCCAATGGTCGTAGGTGAGTGAATATAGCTAGACCCCTCCTACAGTAATTCTTTTCTTCAGGACTAATAATCAAAGCAACAGACTCATATCCTGGTAGGCTTTGTCTCTGCCATATCGGAGGCTTATTATTAATATTAATCCGTTGTTTGTAGTCAACTCGGCTTTTGGTACCAGAAAGCGCAATCTTACGTTCCCTGCCTTCAACCAAGACTCACTCAATCAGTGGGCAAATGGAGATACTGAATTGGGGCGCATCAAGATTGTCATTTCTGAAGGCGTTGCTGGTACTAGCTCCGCTGACGATGAGGTTTCTTATATGAGATTGAAGAATATTGTGTGCTTCTATTACAGATATGCACCTCAAGGTCAGTGCCAAACCCCCTTCACTTTTCCGTTTCTAATACACTATCCTAGAGTTCCTTGAGTCTGTGGGTATATACTATCCCACCACCAGGAAATATGACAATTCTTTGGCACGCTGGTTCCCAGTGTCTGTTCCAGCTCATCATCTGGCTGGATCGGCCTTCGGTAGCCCGGCTCATAAGCATTCACCTATCCGAAAGCCCACAACTCCAGGTTCCATTCCCCCAGCTTTTGAGCTCAATTCCATGACCCCCTCCCTTGAGAAGACACCATTCCCTGATCTACAGCCTACCCCAGTGAAGTCGGCACCATCTGATCCATTCATCATTGGTACCGAAGACAAGCACAGTATTGGTAGTCGTACTGTTGATGATTTAGAACATGATGCAGGCACCCCCTCCAAGGGCAAAGAGTATATAGATGCCACAGAGAGCATTACAGGGCAAACTATACGCTCTGCTTGTCAGACACCAGCTTCCAACACTCCCGTATTCGAAGCAACGCTTCCCACCAGGATGAGAACAGATTCTATTTCAAGCATGCATAGTCAGCAGTCTACAAACTCATTCAAGCTTGAGTATACCGAACAGCAATCCACTCGTGGCAAAGAAGACCATACAGATCCATCAATTTCCAAGTCGGTAAAGATTGGATTTATCACTGAAACACAAAATCAAGTGCAATCGGCCCATGGAGGTCTGGCGGGGGAGGACCCTTCATTGCCTACCATCAAAGATTTTGCGGCTACAGGAAAGGTATCAACTGATATCGGGAGGAGCAGTCTTCCTTTGGTGGAGCTGGATAACATTCTTTAAAAGGCTCGGCTAAGTGCATCATCCAACATGAGCACAGGCACTCGCAATTGATGAAGCCTTGGGGAGGAGATATTGTTTATTGCTTTTCTTCAGGCTGTGGGAGACACGGCATATGTATTGGTCTGGGACCGTATGTTACTTAGTTAATTCTGTTGACGACACAAAATATGCATGTCGAGGTAGACACTCTTGTTTGTCTGTCAGATGATCTCTTTTTACAGGAGTGATTGGGGGCCTTTTCCTTGTTTGCTGTTTAGATTGACATCGGGTGATATTCGGGCTGTGTGCTTTTCGACAGACTGTATGCAGTATCGCAATACAAAACACAGCAAAAGTGCTAAAGTGCCCTTTTTATAGAGGTCGAGAAATTTTCATTTGCCGAGCTCAAGATCATGACAGTAGACTAGAGCTATCAAAATCACTCATATAAGCCCTCGAAACCCCAGTTGTGCTGCGTGCGGCTGCTCATCCACGACAGGCCCGCAAAGCCACAAGCAACTTTGCGAGGCGGACGATTCCCCGCAACGCTGCATGCGAACCCGTACGGGCAGCGCAGCGATATAATAATCCCTTTTTCCTCCAGGACCTGTTGCCTCTCTTCCGCCATCTACAAGCAAAAGCCATCGTAACCTTAGTAACCCGTCAACCTTCCCCCACTACCCCGCCTCCGAAATAGCAACCATGGCTCTTCCTGCTGTTGATGAGGGAGATGGAACCATGTCGGTTTCGGATTTCCTTGCGCAGTTGAACGCGGATAAGCCTGATTCTGGCGTCGCCAATAGTGATAAGAATCGCAATAGGAGTGCTTCTGGTACCAGCAGAACTACACCGTCTACCTTTCCACCGCTGTCGCCTCGGCCCCCCGGCTCCCCGCCTGCGGCGGGAGCTTTCAGGATTACGACTGAGATTACGACGACGTATGTCAAGGATCTGCATGAGTTGATTCAGCGGATCACGCCGGGGAATGGGTCGAAATGTCTCCAGGCTACATTTGATGTGCAGAGTAAAGTTGATGATGAGGGGAGGGCGTTGCCGAGTTTTTGGGCAAAGTTGAGAATAAGAGGGATTGAGGGGATGGAGGGGGGGGAGTGGGTTGACCAAGGGCCGTTTGCGAGTAAGAAGCTGGCAAAGGAGGCGGTTGCTAAGAGGGGTGGGGAGTGGTTGAAAGACGCGGTGAAGGGTTGGGGGAGGCAGGGGGGAAAGATGGGTAGTGGGGCCAAGGGGGGGGTGTTGGTATCGGGGACAGTGGCAGGTGAGGCGGATGGGGATACGCACTTGGTGGAGTTGGAGGAGGAGGAGGGTTTGTTGAGTGGGGAGTGGGTGGGGAGATTGAATAGTACGTATTTCACCGCATTTCTTCATCTATTGTCTATGTGGTGTTGTTAATCAGGACCTCGCCCCTAACAGCATACATTCAAAAACGTCGTTTCAAACCACCCACCTACACCCTCTACTCCACCCTCACCTCTAGCGCCTTCTCTTGCATCGTAGCTATCCCTGAGCTAACAGGCCACTCTGTCTCCATACCTTTACCTAATGCAAACCCTACTGAGTTCGGCTCATCAAAAACATTCTACCGAAAGAAAACCACCGCCCGAGCAGCAGCAGCAAGAGACGCAGTGCTTTGGATCTGGTCCGTAGACCCGGCAGCTAAGAGCGCCGCTCTACTATCGCCAGGCACTCGCCAGCTTGGTATTCTCCCAGGCTCATCACTTACTGCATGCTCTTCCTCATCTACACCAGGTGTGGTCGAGATTCATATCCCACCTGAACTCAAGGACGCTAGAGCCCCACAGCTCGTGGCATGGTTATGCCCGAAGCTCTCCCTGTGCGCGCTAGAATACGTATTTGAATCACCAGCCAATGTGCCCAATCTCGTTGATGCCTTGGGGAGGGTTAAGCGCGTGAAACCAGGTGTGGGAGTGGAACAATTTGTTGAGCTTGGACCTTTGCAAAATATTTTTGGCAAGCCGACGGCGAGGGCGAAGATTGCGGAGTTGTGCTTATATTGGATGTGTAGGAAGGAGAGCGTGAGGTTGGGGGTAAAGATTGTGGGGCTCAGAGAGGATTTCTATGAAGTGTTTGAGGGTGCTGACGACGACGACGATGATGAGGGGACTATTAATGGGGTGGTGGAAAGGGCGACGAGGAGTACGAGCGTAGCGAGTAGGAGTAGTGGGAGTAGTGGAAGTGGAGTGAGTATGAGGGTCTCTGGGGATTACCCGATAATCAAGCAAGAGGAGATGCCAGACGAAGAAGACGACGATGATGCGATGAGTTTGGCTTAGCCACACTTTTCTCCAAACTCAGCTCATCACAGTGATGAGCTGAGTTGAAATTTCTATTGTCTTATCTGCAGTGAAGTGTTGATGCTCTTCATTGTAGCGTAAGACGATATGAAACAATTACAGCCCTTCGAGCGCCTCAAAACATGGGACCTACTGGCGGGAGGTATACGCTATGTGTATGTCTTCGCCGCTGGTGGGCAGGAAGTTTGACTTGACGGAAGTTCATTTCAAGTCTGTTTTTGGACTAGGTAGGGGATATCTTGATAATTCAAATCAACTCTGTGAGAAATTGCAATTGCGTTGGTTGGTCGGTCGGATATTCTCTGGGTTGATTTTCTTTTTTTCTTTCTTTTTTTTTTTGAATCTATGCTCTCTTTTTTTTGGACTCTGTGTGTGGTTATTTATTGTTTTCGTTACTCACACTTTGAAATTTATACTATCTTGACGTTCTTCTATATCTGTCCTTCTTTTAGCAGAAATCTGTTTTCATATCTTTCCTAAGCTTCATCATTCTCGTTTCTCGTTTTGATATTTCTGTTTCTGTTTGGTGCACGTTTTTCAGCACTTACATTTTTTTGACCTGGATATATTCACTCTTTTCTTAGTCGCTATGCTGTTTCTCGGTTGATGCCCCTTGGCTAGGACTGGTTGTCTTGTTCTTTGGGGGCTTTGATTTTTTCACTCATTTATTGTTTTTAAGGTGAGAGGTGAGAGGTGAGAGGTGAGAGGTGAGAGGTGAGAGGTGAGAGATGAGGGGTGAGGGGTGAGGGGCTGGATATGTTACCGTTTTTGCTTTGCTGTTATGAAATTGAAGTTGAATTTATTGTAGTTGACTTTGAATCGTCCCTATGTGCCCAAGTGAAGTATATATTATTTGTATTTGTTCTGGGTCACTCGCGGACAGCACATCCCGGCACAGCTGGTACACAACGCACTTTGAATTAATGAAAAATATGCCTAACTAGAGCAATTGAACGAGTTTCAAGTTTACCTGATTGATCTGAATTGAGACATTGGAAAAAACCTCACATGCCCCAAGTTCCCCAAAGGCCTGTTGTTGGGAGCAAGTCATAATAGTTGTAACAAATCTCGTCTAGGCTAAAATGGGAAAACTAGAATAAGAAGCGAGGGGGGTTTGGGGGGGAAGGAGAAAAAAAAAAAAAAAAAAAAATCCACCAGTGAAGGAGATCTAGATGATCAAATGAAAGGTCCTAGGTAGAAGGATGGCTGAGATTTTTTAGTTTTTTATTTTTTATATTACCCACTTTTTAATCCCTCCCAAATTGAAGCTAGTTCTATCCGTAAACAGAAGGCCGGAGTTAGGTACTGCTTTTACAAGCATGGACAACAAGTGGTTTGAAAAAGCAAGTTTTTTTTTTTTTTTTTTTTTTTTTTGGCAGTACATAAGTGATATGGGTTAGTTTATAGGAAATTCCAAGAAAAACCCGACAATAAAAGTTTATATATACAAAAGGTTTATTGCAAACCGCCTTTATCCAACCAAAGAACCATCCAGCCAGCATTGCGGGTACTCGACAATCCAACAATCACACCCTTCGCTAGTTGTTTCGGCCAAAGGCATCGACAACTCGGAACTTGAAAATGCTCATTCTATTGTCATACCAAACTTGTTAGCAGTTCTTGACTGCGGTAGCCTCTCGGCTCTGGTTGAACGGACACAAATTGGACTATGTACTGGATGATATCCCAATGGATTTGGAGGATGACCGATCAATCCTGAAATTTCCCAGGCCAGCTTCTGTTCGATACCACCTGCGTCGGAATTACCAATAGCCTAGTTGTATGTATTTAATATAGCTCTAAGTTAAGTATATTTTTTATTAATTCAAGGGCCTGTACCAAATGCAGTAATCAAATAAATTGCCCCGCCGGTCCAGAACATATACCATCATTACGGAGTATTCGTAATCCGTAATGACTTTTTCAAGGTTCAGGGTAACTCAATGTCCAAGATAAGATTCCGTAGTTACATAACCAAAAAAAAAAAAGGAAGTAAGAATTATTCAACTAATTTTTTCCCCCTAAAACGATCGCCACTCAGGCATCTACAACTCATCGCCTTCTCTTGGCATACCCTCCGCCCGTTCCTCATCACGACCCTCACCCTCCGTCTCAGTCCTAAACTTCTTCCTCGTCGGCGACGACAACCTCTCCGGCTGCTTCTTCACCTTATGGTCCCAAATCCTCGCATTCTCCTCCATTTCTGCCCTCTCCAAATCCTCCCTCAGCCTCTCTGTCCCCCTATCCCTCTCCTGCATCAATCTCTTTGCCCCCTTTGTCACCGCCTCAATATGGACCTCTAGGGGAATACTCCCCACAACCATCTTCTGTCGTTGGCTCTGGCTCTTCTTCCCACCCTCCCCACCCTCCATATCCTCATACTTCAACAACGGCTCACTCACAAACGTCCTCAACTCCGTTAGGTGGGCAAGCATATTTCTAAGGTCTTGGTGAGTGTCTAGAACTTTATTCCTCGCCATGCCCCTATACCTCGTGACATCCTCCAACTGCTTACGTTGGTCTTCATATCTATTTAAGTCACGTCTGTGATAAAACCTGCTCCACAGACTCTCCAGAATCTTCTCCTGGTCGTCCGCAAGCTCCCCGTCAGCTTCCACAGCGGCCTTATGGAGAGCGATTAATCTCTCTTCGAGGCGCTCTAGGGAATTAATAAGAATATCTGCCTGTCCAATGAGTTCCTTCAGGCCCTTCTCTACTCTCTGCGATGCCCGCAGGAAGATATCCCGAACCTCCCTCTGAATCGCCTGCATCTCCGCGACTCGGAAGGGCGCAAGGATAAGTCCAGTAATTCCAGACGTGAGTTTCGAGTCCTCAATCTCTGCTTCTCGTTTCTTCGCTTCCTTGAGATGATTGAGAGTCCACTTATTCACAGAGAGTAAAAGATCAATCTCAATCCCAACCCTACCCTGGAACCGGTTCAGCTCCGTCGAAGCAGTTTTTGCTCCGTCAGCGAACTTTTTCAAGTGTGAGACAATCTCTGCTTTGGATTTGAGATTGCTGAGCTTAACGACTGTGCTAAGGTCAGTGATCGATGCATGTGCAGCCCGAAGATGAACGCCCGCAATGGCGCCCATTTCTGATTTTTCTAGAATGTCAGAGTAGCACCCTTGCAGGTCGATGAGTTGGCGGAAATTTGGGGTTGGGTATTGGGGCCCTGTGAAGAGGCTCCAGGCAGAAGGGAGAGGTGGCTTTCGGAGCCAATCGCTGTCCCCAGATCGGGGCCTGGGCTGCTTGCAGAAGGGGAGGAGTTCGAATTCAGTCACGCCGGGGATAGAGCATAGGGCTGTTAAGCTGCTGACTAGAACCTTTGTTGTTTGTCGGCCTGCATATGCAGTGAATACCGCGGCTAAGTAGATGAAGAAGATCCAGATGAGCGGGACCCTGATGAGACTGAAGGAATTCTTGATAAGGTAACTGAAGAAGTGGGTAATCGCCACTACCGGACTGAAGAATTCGAAAAATGCTTCATTACTATTGGGGTCGGCTCTACGTTGTTTCTTAAAACGTCCTCGAGGTGAACGGTATTCTGTGTAATCGCGAGGTGGTTCAGTATGCGGAGCCCAGAATAGCTTTTCATCTCCAGAGGGCATGTCTCCGTCAGTGAATTGGAGATTGGATTTGTAATTCCTATCGGTAGCAGGACGAGAGCTCGATTCCGCCACCGCCGCTCTTGAGGATCCCATGTCATCAGGCCTCCGACTAGTAGATCCCCTCTTAGGGGTTCTATACCGTCCAGAGGCCATAGGCGTAGAAGCTGTCGAGGGAATATATGTTGCATCTGGGGTCTCCCAGCCTCCCTGTGGACTATCTGACAATTCCGAAAGTGATTCCATCTGGGCTCTTTGGCGTGCTGAGGCCAACGCTCCTCCTCCTCCAACTTTATATGCAAGCCGTGGGGATGACCGAGTAGGCACAACGGCAGGATTCCGCTTGAGAGGCTTCGAGGAGGTTCTTGTGATTCTCCGGGGAGGGTTGACCCCGCTGGTGGAGGTTTGGGAGCTTGATGGTGGTGGGGTTTCGCCGTCAGTTGTTACGTATTCTTCTTCTGGTTCTTCAGATGGTGAGACTGGAGCTTGTGCGTTCGCCCGTGAGGTCCGCCAGGCTCGGACGGTCCTGGCCACCATTTTTGATGAAAGACTTTGTATGAGTTGATTGGAGTCGGATTGATTCCTTTGTTCTGGTGGAGTAATCCCAAATGGACGCCTATTAGGGGCAATATTTGAGGGTGTGGGCTTGGATGTGGGGCGCACTGGGAAGAAATGACCAGTGCTTTCATTCTTGCTGGTGGTGTGTGGTATACTATAGTCTGCAGCCTTGGGGATAACCTACGTGTTGATTGGACCAAGCTGCTGGCAACGAAGAGGTGGGGTTGTGGGGTGTTGCATATTGCATGGGATTGTTGCATGGCACTGCATATGTTAGGCGGTTTACGGAATTTCGCATATTCAGGTTGCTTATTCAGCGGCTTCATTGTATGTTATAGGTATGGTACCTACTCCGCAGTGGCTTTAACAACGGTAGTTTACATCACCGTTGGCGGCTCGCGGTGTGAACAACCTTACAGCAATAGCAGAATGGCCCCAACTGCACCTCAACCTCGCGATAAAAAGACCAAATGCTCATAACATTTAATCTTCTTATTGACGTTGTTGAATGGACCTCACGGTTTATAACCCACCCCCCTTTTTAGCTCTAGCTAGCCTTAGCAGCCTCAGTGTTGGCCATATCACATTCCCTGTATAGTTTCTCTAAATGTGATCACTGCATAACATATCAACAATCTAGGGTTTCCGGATGGCTCATCATGGTGCCCTCACTGGACCGCATGTGAGTAATGAGTATCCGTATTGAAAGAAATTAAAAATAAAATAGAATAAAAAAACTTCCTGCCGCTGTGTCTTGTGAGTAAGGCTGACACGCATGGAGCCGCGCTTGCCAAGTACCAGTAGATATTGCTTATGTAAGTCTCCAGTGAGCCTAAAGGTGCCAATTGTAACTTCTCATCGCCCCCCCAAAGGCAACCTTGACTGGGAACAACGAATCTCACCTCAAGCACCACCCGCCCTGCTGGAGTCGATTCATCTCACCAACCCAGCTTGCCATCTCCTATTCAGTCACAGCAAAGGCTTGCATCACCGACTCGGAGCAGTCGTTGGGGTCTTCGCACGCTCATCTGGATAGGCACCTGCGTCTCTCCTTTGCACCTACTTCGCCACTTGTTTAGAAACCATCAATTCACGCCTGTTTCACGAATCTTCTTTTCGGTTTTTTTGCGTCTCGTTCGTTTCCATCAACTTATCCACATCGGCTGAACAGCAAAAAGTCAAACTCAGAGCAAAGATTTCAAGTCTGAGATTTGTTGGCATAAATCAAAGATTAGAACAGGGGAGAACACTCGTATATCGCGTCGAGTGCGCGTGGCTGGGACCTTTCGTTAGGATTCAAGGAGGAGACTGCAAATATACTCTCTAGAAAAGGGTTCGCATTTGCCTGCACAGGTTAGGATTTGAGATACAACAAAGATGACGCTCAACTTCACCCACTCGAGCGCACCGCTCAAGACTATCGAGGAGATCCAGTTTGGCATGTTATCTCCTGATGAGATCAAGGCGATGAGTGTTTGCCACATCGAGTATCCAGAGACGATGGTTAGTTGCCCAGCTCGGGTACTACTTTTTCGACAAATACTGACTGCAGTCGGGTACTAGGACGAAGAGAAGAACAAACCACGAGAAAAGGGATTAAATGATCCACATCTTGGTTCAATAGACAGAGCCTTTAAATGCGCAACTGTTAGTATTAGTCACAGCCCTCAACACATAATCAGCGGAGCTGACATCTTTGCTGCTCACAGTGCGATGAGAATATGTCAGAATGTCCCGGGCATTTTGGCCATATCGAGTTGGCAAAACCCGTTTTCCACGTTGGTATGAATCACCCTATTCAGAGCGAGTTTTGGCAAAGGCTGATATTTGATACCGCTTTCAAGGGTTTATCAACAAGATCAAGAAAGTGCTCGAATGTGTTTGTTTCAACTGTGGGAAGATACTGATGGACGAGGTTAGTGTCGCTTCTTGTAGGAGTGACGCGACTTCTGCTGCTTCTTGTTGCACTATATTGCACTTTAGGCTAACCTCCTCCAACCTCAGAGCAATCCGCAATTTTCGGATGCTATGCGTTGCCGAGATCCAAAAGTTCGTTTCAATCAGGTTTGGAAAATCTGCAAACCCAAGATGGTTTGCGAAAACGACAGCGAGCCTAAAGATGAGTCAACGGATCCAAATGCGAAAAAGGTCATTCCACACGGAGGATGTGGTAATCATCAGCCAACTATCAGAAGGGAAGGACTGAAGTTGATGGGAACCTGGAAAGTGCCAAAAGATGAACAGGAGGATGGGGCTGGACAGCAACCAGACAAACGTCAAATCACACCACAGGAAGTGCTCAATATTTTCAAGCATATAACTGACGAAGACATCCGGAGGTTGGGATTGAATGAGGATTACGCTCGGCCGGAGTGGATGATTCTTACCGTGTTGGCAGTGCCACCACCACCTGTCCGACCGAGTATATCCGTTGATGGCATGGGAGGCGGAGCAATGCGTGGAGAGGATGACTTGACATACAAGCTTGCTGAAATTCTCAGGGCTAATGCAAGTGTGCGACAATGCGAGCAGGATGGTTCACCGGGTCACGTTGTCACGGAGTTCGAGACACTCCTCCAGTGGCATGTTGCGACATATATGGATAATGATATAGCAGGCCAACCTCAGGCGTTGCAAAAATCCGGAAGGCCAGTCAAGGCTATTAGGGCTAGGCTAAAAGGGAAGGAAGGTCGTCTGCGAGGGAATCTCATGGGGAAGCGTGTTGACTTCTCAGCTCGTACTGTCATCACAGGTGACCCTAATCTTTCGCTAGATGAAGTTGGTGTTCCTAGAAGTATTGCTCGGACTCTCACCTATCCTGAGACTGTTACACCTTATAATATCCATAAACTACACGAACTGGTCCGAAATGGCCCCAACGAACACCCTGGCGCGAAGTATGTTATCAGAGATACTGGAGAGCGTATCGACTTACGACACCACAAGCGGGCAGGTGAAATTGCTTTGCAATATGGCTGGAAAGTCGAAAGGCACATCGTCGACGGTGATTTTATTATATTCAATCGACAACCCTCTTTACACAAGGAATCTATGATGGGTCATCGGGTGAAAGTCATGCCCTATTCCACCTTTAGGTTGAATTTGTCAGTTACATCTCCTTACAATGCAGATTTCGATGGCGACGAAATGAATCTCCACGTTCCGCAGTCAGAGGAAACGAGAGCGGAGGTCAGTCAGCTTTGCATGGTGCCGCTTCAGATCGTGTCTCCGCAAAAGAATGGCCCACTCATGGGTATTGTACAAGATTCCCTTTGTGGAATCTACAAGATTTGCAGAAGGGATGTATTCTTGGATAAAAACCAGCTCATGCAAATTCTCATGTGGGTTCCTAACTGGGATGGCACTATCCCAAAGCCTACGATCCTCAAACCACGCCCGAGATGGACGGGAAAGCAAGTCATCAGTATGGTCATTCCTCAGGGAATTAATAAGCTTGATGTTGCCGATGGACATTCTCCTCTTAACGACACGGGCTTGTGTGTGTATGGTGGTGACCTCATGTTCGGACTGCTCAACAAGAAAGCTGTCGGTGCAGCATCCACGTCTTTGGTTCATATCATCTACAATGAGAAGGGTGCGGCACGCTGTCTTGAGTTCTTCAATGGTGCTCAAAGGGTCGTAAACTACTGGCTCTTGCAAAACGGTTTCAGTATCGGAATTGGAGATACTATACCCGATAAGATCACCATCCAGAAGATTCAGGAGACAGTCAACCAACATAAGACCAATGTGGACGAGATTACACTCAAAGCACAGGAAAACCGCCTGGACCCCCTTCCCGGTATGAACATTCGAGAAACCTTTGAGAGCATGGTATCGAAGGAGCTTAATAACGCTCGTGATGTTGCTGGCTCCGTGACAGAGAAGTCCCTCAAGGATCTCAATAACGCGACCCAGATGGCTCGATCAGGTTCCAAGGGTTCAACTATCAACATTTCTCAGATGACAGCAGTGGTCGGTCAACAGTCTGTCGAAGGGAAGCGCATTCCATTTGGGTTCAAGTATAGGACTTTACCTCACTTCTGCAAAGACGATTTCAGCGCCGAGTCTCGTGGTTTCGTCGAAAACTCCTATCTTCGTGGTTTGACTCCACAAGAGTTCTTCTTCCACGCCATGGCTGGTAGAGAAGGTCTTATTGATACAGCTGTCAAGACTGCCGAAACCGGTTACATCCAGCGCCGGTTGGTCAAGGCTTTGGAAGACGTCATGGCAAAGTATGACGGGACCGTCAGGAATTCCCTTGGAGATATTGTACAGTTCGTCTACGGAGAAGACGGTCTAGACGGTGCGCACATTGAGCCGCAAAAGGTGGACATCATTGCTTGTTCACACAAGGAGTTCGAACGTAGATTTCGTGTGGACGTCATGGATGAATCTAAAATGATTTCCCCACAATACCTTCTAGTTGCCCAGGAAATTGCTGGGGATATTGAAGTTCAACAATATCTCGATGAAGAATGGGAGGCTTTGAAGGCGGCTAGAAAATTCTTGAGGGAGCTCCAACCTAAGACTGAAGTTCAGGATCGGTTACAGCTTCCCCTTAATGTAATAAGAATTCTTGAAAACGCCAAGTCGATCTTCAGAATCAAGGACAAGCAAAAGAGCGATTTACATCCCAAATATGTGGTCGAGAGAGTCAAGGAATTGTTCACTCGGCTTATCGTGGTTCGCGGAGATGATTCTTTATCTGTCGAAGCACAAAGGAATGCGACGGAGCTTTTCAGGTGTCATCTGCAATCACGACTGGCATTCCGCAGGTTGGTTACAGAGAACCACCTCAACAAGGTCGCCTTTGATTGGGTGCTAGGTGAAATTGAAACGAGGTTTGCAAGGGCCGCTGTGAACCCCGGAGAGATGGTTGGTGTCCTAGCTGCGCAGTCTATTGGAGAGCCTGCTACTCAGATGACATTGAACACCTTTCACTTTGCTGGTGTTTCTTCTAAGAACGTTACACTCGGTGTTCCTCGTCTGAAGGAAATTTTGAACGTGGCGAAGAATATCAAGACGCCCAGTATGATTATTTACCAAACACTGGAAAACAAGTTCAACAAGGATACGGTCAAGATACTTAGAAGTGCAGTCGAACATACAACACTTCGCTCAGTCACTGACACAACTGAAATATACTATGATCCCGACCCTCGAGACACTGTCATTGAGGAGGACAAAGAGGTTGTACTCTCGCATTTCATGATAGATACCGACGATGATGTGGATGCGCAATCAAGGTGGATGTTGAGGATTATTCTGGACCGCAGAAAGCTACTTGATAAAAACTTGACTGTGGAAGACGTGGGGATGAAAGTCCAGGATCAATATGGACACGATATGGCGATTATCATGTCGGACAACAATGCCGAGGTTCCTTGTATAAGGTTGAGAATCAAGCGTTCGGATGCAAAGTCTGCGGATGATTCAGAGGATCCAGAAGAAGATTCCATGTTGAAGCGTTTCGAAGCACATATCCTTGATGATCTCCTGCTGAATGGTGTTAAGGGTGTCACCAGAGCTTTCATTACCGAAAAGTCCTGCATCAAAGAGGACTTCGAGGGATCCTTGTCCATGGCTAAAGGTACCTCAGGATGTCAAGAATGGGCTCTAGATACCAGTGGATCTGCACTTAAGGGCGTCCTTGAAGTTGAGGGGGTTGACGCTACTCGAACATATTCCAACAGCTTCATCGAGATTCTTGAAGTATTTGGTATTGAAGCCACAAGGGCTGGCTTACTCAAGGAGCTGCGAAATGTGTTGGCTTTCGATGGTTCTTACGTCAACGAACGCCACTTGACCCTACTTGTGGACGTCATGACTGCGAGAGGGCATTTGATGGCTATCACCCGTCATGGTATCAATCGTGCCGATACCGGTGCTTTGATGCGTTGTTCTTTCGAAGAGACTGTCGAAATCTTGCTGGAAGCAGCTGCAGCGGGAGAATTGGATGACTGCCGAGGTGTTTCTGAGAATATCATGCTGGGTCAACTCGCCCCTCTTGGTACAGGAGAATTCCAAGTCTACCTTGACGAGAACATGCTTTCAGATGTCGTGATCGACAATCGCGGTCTTGGTGCTGGAGGATATGGTATGACCAAAGGTCTGCGTGATGGCGAAGCCACACCATACGATAGCAACTCACCATCCTACTATGACAATTACGCAGTTGGCTCCCCTGATATCAACTCCGCATTCTCGCCAGTTGTGTCGGCTGGTGAAAATGAAGCGCCGGGTGGATTTTCTGAATACCAGCCTCCGGTATATGGCGGCATGTCTCCTTACATTGGCGGTCTTGGAGCAGCCAGCCCAAGGCCCTACTCCCCTTCCAGCCCATTTGCCACAGGAACCTCCCCGACAAGCCCTGGCTACACGCCCGCTTCGCCTATTTACTCTCCTACGTCACCAAACATAACAATTACATCACCTGGATTCTCCGCTTCCCCACGCATGGGTTTCTCACCCTCGTCACCCGCGTACAACCCCGTCTCCCCAGGTTACTCACCTTCTTCTCCCTCCTTTGGAACGGTTATGGCGACACATGTATCTCCTACATCACCCAACTACTCCCCCACGTCCCCAACCTTTTCTCCTACATCACCATCTTACAGTCCATCAAGCCCGCAATTCAATTCCCCAACAAGTCCGCAATATTCACCTACTAGCCCCGATTACTCCCCCACTAGCCCTGTCTATAACGCAGGAGCGGTGGGAGCGTCTCCAACTAGTCCCGGATACAGCCCAACCAGCCCGACTTTCAGCCCCACAAGTCCAGCGTATGCGGCGAGTCCGAGAAGCCCGTCTGGGGCGCCGGGGCAGGGGAATAGGGTGCAGTATAGCCCAGCAAGCCCGGTGTATTCGCCTGGGTAAGTCGTTGGTTGGTTACAGTCTGATCTTGAATCAGTAACTAATATAATATATAGGTCACCAAGGAATAATGGTTAGTCACCATTCTTGATGCAAGCTTACGGAACATCTGGAGCTCCAAGTGCAGAAACAGCGGGAAGAATGGCTTGAGAATTTTAGGGGCAGGCAGTAGACGTATGCGTGGTTGGATGTCGTTGCTGAGGATGGGCTTTATCATGTGTGTTGTCTTTTTCTGGGTGCATGTCAGGTTCGGGATATAGGATGGACTTCTTTCATCAATGATGGTGCGGGATGGGCCAAGAAACTCGTTGGATCAAAGTTTGAAATTTCTTGTAGGAGTTCAGCATAGGTACGTGGGTGGAAACTCCTGAGTGTACTTTTTCTTCTTCAACATCTACACTTTTGTCATTAATCCTTTTTTCACCCTTTTTTCGTGTTTCTTTGCGAGCCATTATTACATACGAGAGGCCATCAGAGTTGTATTTTTTTTTTTTTTTGGTGGGGGGGAAAAAAATTAATTCTTCTTTTCATGGGGAACGGTTGGCAGTCGATGGGTTTTAAAGGCATGGAAGAGGAGAGGAGAGCTCTCTCTTTCGGATTTGAGATTTGTTACTATATAGCTTACTTAGGTCTCTTTTTGTTGAGATTTTTGCTTTTTTTCCGTGTTAAGACATGATGCACGTATGCGTGTTACATGTACTAAAAATGGAGAACTATGGGTAGAGGGCTAGTGCGTTGACGAGTGTAGATTGTAGCAATTGAACTGATTAACCTGGTTGTGAGATAGAAAATTTGGTGGTTGATGAATCAAGAAAAATCATGCACCCTTTTAGCCAAAAATGTTTGATCGTTTACAATTCTTTGGTTTGTGCGATGTATTGAAGTTGGTTTATCAGGGTAATCGTCATCTGTTGTAATCCTTCGCCGGCAACAAGGATCTGAGTCAGCACAAAATGTTCCGTCAGCGCATAAGCCTTTAGCGCTTCACAACTTATGATGGGAGTACATAAGATTCCCGATATTTCTATGACTGTACCATGTAGTTAACAGTCTGGAACTAGTTTTAACTAATGCATCCTGTAGATGCCACGGTTGACCGGTAAAAAAAAAAGAGAGGGCTGTCGGGGCCGCCACATATCTTGCGCAATGTTCAAGAGAAAACGTTTGGAGGTGGAGGAGCTGGTTTATGGGCGACCTAGAATGAAAAAAAAAAAAAAAAAAAAACTCAGTTTGTAGAAGCCAGCTTTTGGATTGATGCCTCGAGCATATGTACTGTTATCTATTGACGATGATATGATCAACATACATACATATATATTTTTCTAGAGCTATGCATAGTTGAAGATTCATACCCCCACACCTTCTCTCAGCAAAAAAAAAATGGAATCTTGGTGTTTGAAAAAAAACTTGGAGGCTGTAATTGCATGATTCTCTCTTCTTGAAAAGGGGTTTAAAATAAAATAAAAATATAAGAAAAGAAAAGAAAAGAAAAGAAAAGAAAAGAAAAGAAAAGAAAAGAAAAGAAAAGAAAAGGAAAGAAAAGAAAAGGAAAGAAAAGAAAAGAAAAGAATAGAAACACATCTACATCTTCCTCTTCAATCTTTTATTTATACCTGGTAGTATATTACTAAGGAATAAGGATGCGGCAAAATCACTACTACACAGCAAGCACAAATACGCAGGAGCAAGGTTCAGAAAAAAAAAAAAAAAACGTTTCCTCATATCATGACAATGTCTTGGAATAGAAATACATATTACTCAGGTCTCTATCATTTCCTATAAGTTCATCATGTGTTCATCCCCTACGCTGCCAGTGATGTTGTAATCAGCCCTAGCCCTCATGTTTCTATAAATACTAAAATTCAATTCCTACGAAGTCACTTCTTAAAACCTCAACTCCATCCTTATCAATCATAAATTCTGTTACAGTAGCTTAATTCAGTACAAGAAATACACTATTACAACTCCAACTCCACCCTCCGCCTCCATGACAAGCGAAAGTAGATGACCCATCTTCACCCAATCACAACCAACCAACCACCCTTTCCACTGCCAGAGCGTAATTAGTGGTAAGAGATATAAATAACAAAAAACACAAATAGGTAATGTGCTAGGCGTAAATTCCGCCCGTGCCGTCATAGAATAGATAATAATGGAAACAGAAACAGGGGATAGGGAAGGAAAATATAAAAGTTTGGGACCCTTTGGATGGAGAAAGAAGGATTTTCCTAATTTCACTTCTTTTTGTCCCCCGCTGAGCCTCCTCATCACAACTATACCTGATTTATCTCAAATAGGTGATCCTGCATTTCCCTCAACTGCTTTAAAAAAAAAAATCTCAAGCTTCTCCGCAGCTTTTCTATCTTGTCCGTCATATAGGGGGGACGGTACCAGTCTTGACCACAGGGGAGACCTATTTTATGGCTCCCTCAGCTCCGGTGGGACCGTACCGCCCAATGCTTCAATCTTTGAAATGAGCGCCCTCCGTTCGGCGAGTTGGTCATTGATGTATTCAATTGCTACCACAAAGGGAAACATCAGCCCCAAGATTCAACCCCAAGAAATAGTCTTTAAGTAAACGGAAACTCACATCTATTCAGCACCATCCCCTCACTTCTCCCCTGCCCCTCACACCCTGGAATCAACTCAGTCAACTTATCAAACCCATCCCTGATTGCATTCCTTCTCTTCTGCTCACTCGCAATATGATTGTTCTTCTTTTCTTGCTCTGTCAATCGCGCTCTCGGAGGTGACTTTCGCATTCCTTCGATCCCTGCTCCTCCGTTTTGAGTATCCGCGGGGCTCGCCCCAATGCCGTTATGACTCTCGGGAATCGTTGACCCGGGCATTCCGTAGGGACTATAATATCCTGGTTGTGGTGGATAATGGGAATATGGATGGTTTATCAAATGTTGCTGTTGAGGATAGGTGTCCAAACTCGGTGGAGGAGAATGAGGTGATGGTGGGAGACTAGCTCTCGAAGGGCTCTCACACACAGAAGCTACCGCCGCCGCAGCCGTAGCAGCATTAGTAGCGTGAGTTTGGGTGATGAATCGACAAAGTATGGCTGGACTTCGAGGTTAATGCAAACTCTCCCAATGCTACCCTCTTCTTTGAATGTACTAGACTCGGCAAAAACGGCGTTGTCCTGGAGTAATCCCTAGACGCACTACTGCTGTTGTCGTGGTGATGATAGAGATGAATACTTTGCCCAGCTGCGAATTGTGCTGCCGCCGCTGCTGCTGCCTGCTGAGGACGGAAGAGATATGCGGAGGGGGATTGCCTCGGTAGGAGCTCGTTCCTGAATTTCCCGGGCCCGCTATCCCTGTGACACCATCCGAATTCACATGCTGAGAGGAAGCTCTGGTGATAATAAGCGCCGCTAGCGTCCCTTGGCGTGTTCTGCCCCGCAGTCGCGTGACTCTTCGCCCGCCATAAGCGTCAAAGCTGGAAGAGCCGGGATGCGCCATTATGTTCTCGCTTGCCAAAAAGGTCTACCAGCACCCAATCAGGAAGTGCACAAGCCACAGGTCTCGCAACAGTGAATATATTTGCACCTCACCCTAAAAGGTTCCACAGCGGATATCTCTTCAAAGTATCCAAGAGAGAATCCCAAAATTTACCAGACAGTAGTACTGTTGGCCTGGGTAGCTACTGTAGCTACCTTGAACTTAATCAGTCGATGTCGTGCAGTATGGTATACATATGCACTCAGCTATTGCTCGTCAATAAAGGTCTAGTGTACTGATACAGTGGTTTGATGGAGATCTGGAATGCTTTTTGCCAGACCTGCAAGGTGATGCCTAATGAAATATCTGGTTGATTACTGTGATTACTCAAATGGAGCTGCTGAATCAACTTCTAACTTTGCCCTTCATTTTATCTACTCCAGCTGCCTCCTTATACCGCATCTACAGACCTGACCCATAAACATCTTCAAAAAAGAAATCTATAATAAAAGCTTCTGCGTCAGGGGGTATGGAGTGATGTTTATAATTAGAGATAATAGAAATTCTTTCAAAATGTATACGTATATCGGTCAGGACCGGGTGGAAGCAAGGTTGATATTCCGCCAGCATGCAACTTTAAAGTAAATAAAATTTGGTTACTATGCTATTATGCGGCCTAGCTCAGCCACACAATAGTTATTGTTTGAGAGTAATCACAACCTCAATCGCTGGTGTATCCATGTTTCTTTTCTTCATTGCTAACTTTACCGGTATTGCTTTTCCAGGTTGACAAACATGGCGTAGACCTCTGGCGCCAGCAACTCTTTGCCAACTGGCTTTTGAACTGCCCCATCTGGGGGCACTTCATCAACCCTTGAAGATACAGTGACCGTCCCTGATTTTAGATTACTTTCCCCGACAACTATCACATGGTTATACTTCATGCTCCTGGCTTCCTGTATTTTCTTAGACAGGGATTTGCCACTGGTGTCGATATCGACTACAAAGGCCCTACGTCCGAGTGGTTGTGCAGCTGTAGCTGACGAGCTCGCTGGTGTTGGCCCCTCAACCCCCGAAACTGTACGCTGAACACCTTTAGCATATGCTACAAGCTCATTGGTATTGACGACTGGAATGACTATCGCCTGTCGAGGACTCAGCCAGAAAGGCCACCGGCCATTGTAGTGTTCAATGAGCAAGGCCATAAATCTCTCCAAGGAACCGAATATTGCACGATGAATGATGACGGGAGCAGCTAGACCTGATTTTCCAGTCTCAGCCGGGGTAGTAGCTTCTAATACTTTTTCTTCTAACTCAGGTGCAGGCATTTGATATACCAATCCAAACCTGGCCGGAAGCTGAAAGTCCAATTGAATGGTTGCCGTCTGGTGTTCCTTGCCATCAGAGTCTTTAAGGATGATGTCAATCTTTGGGCCATAGAAAGCGCCATCTCTTTCATTTGTACTCCACTCCTTCCCAGAGGCATTCAGTGCTTCCCTCAGAGCAGCCTCAGCTCGGTCCCATTCAGAAATTTCCCCAATGTGATTTTCAGGTCTAGTAGAGAGAACAAGCTTATGTTCAGGAAGCCGGAAAACTTTGTAGGCAGTGTTAATGAACTCTAGGGTGGAAGTGATTTCGGAGGAAATTTGAGATGGTCGACAAAAGATATGTGCATCGTCTTGATGAAACCTCCGCACCCTGGTAAGTCCACTCAATGATCCAGAGACCTCGTTCCTAGGGGGGTTTAGCGATATTAGCAACTGTTGTTTGATTGAAGGATGAGAAAGTGAGCAATCCAAATGGATAACAAGGATAGCGAGCTCACCGATGCAGGGGCGAGAAGTCAGCATATCTGACCGGCAAGTCACGATGTGACTTTGTCGATGACTTGAAAATCAAACAATGTCCAGGGCAGTTCATCGGCTTCAGCCCATATTCTTCTTCTTCTCCAATCTCTAGAGTTTCCTTTGCCCCCCCACTCGCGCCTCTACCTGTCACTATGAACATGTCTTGGCTGTACCTGTCCCAGTGCCCACTCTGCTCCCATAATGACTTCTTGAATATTGTTGGACTCACTATTTCTTGGAATCCATAGTAAGCATACTGTGCTCGCAGGAATTCCTGTAGCTTATGGAAAATGCGAGAGCCATTGGGCAGAAAGAGCGGTGAGCCAGGGGAGGCGGGACTGGAGAAGAATAGCTCCTGTTCGGTAGCCAAGCGCCTGTGGTCTGGAAGGCTCACAGGGTTTCCTGGAGATGGTCGGGGGGGTAGTGGTGGCTGCTCTGGGGTGGGTCTTCGAGTTGGCTGTGTTTGTGTTGTAATTGCTGACGGTGCAGAGCGGTACTGCCTGCTGACTATCCTTGTGGGAATAATCCTGTGGAGGAGTGTTCCCCTCAATCGCAAATCCATCTGTATTCCGTATACTCTCTTGTGACCTGCAACTGTTAGGGGCCAATTCCTCGTTGGAGGCTATGGATGTCGACGTCCAGAGGCTTGTATCTTTTCTCTGCACTTCTGTAGCCCTTGCGAGCAAATTAAATGCACCAACGGTAATATCCACCCGACTTTGTCTTTGGTTAACCGCACCCAGACTGGCGGGCCGCAGACATTCTCATAACCTCGGCGTACTCTACGGTAATTACATGGATTCCTCCTGCCCCAATTGGATCGCATTAACCACTACCTAGTCAAGATTTCCAAATAAAAGTCCCTAGGTTACAATTTCGTACCATTAACACTTCATTAAGGCTTGCTGCATAGTGAGACCTCATTACTTTGTTTCGGCCGTATTCTTGAGAACCTCGACACACGCATAAACAAAGGATAATTTGTTAATGATCCGTCTATACTTACCCAAAGCTGAATTGACAAGCTTTGAGGAGAAATGTAGGAACATTTCATCCTTCCATGAACTGCGAACAACTTGCACCTCACCGGCCGCCGCACCATTATGGTACAAGTAATTTGTTGCTTGCATTTAGCCAGATTACTCCTACAGTATCTAGATATACCCTTTACTATTTCACCCTGTCTGATTGTCTGATGCGTTCACTGAGTATACCCTGGTTTCTCGTAAATGGCACGAAAGGGATAGTCTAGTCCGCTACCATGGGGCAAAGGCGTCATAAAATGTACCAATCCTTTTCGTTCTCTGATAGGATAAGGCGATGATGAAAGTTTTTTTGAATTGCGCATGACGTGAATGAGTTAATGCTCACATATACTAGCTGATTTTGGCTTGGACTTTGGTTTCATTATGCCTGGGATTGCCTGAGATCTCAAATCTCCGATGCACAGTTGATTATGGCGTATTATGAATTTGATGCGCAATTATATATATATATATAAATGGCATATGAAGTCTATTTGTTTATTGCGAATGAGATCTTACCGGATGCAAGAACGGAAGTCCCGGATGGCACAAGAAAGGTTACCTACTTCCTGAGTATCAGGAGAAAAGTGGTTGACACCTCCGCAAGTTTCAGAACAGCAGTGGGAAATGGAAGCACATCATTTAGAAGTCGGCCCAGCGAAGGTCAGCTATCTGCAACAATCTGCATAAGGCGGTCTAGGGTTGACATATATCCTCTAGTTCGCATGGAATTACAATGAGCTGTGTATAGCACGGAGAAAGGCGGGCTTAAATCGTTTTTTGCTTGTTAAAAGAAAAATCGATAACGTGACATTGAACTTATGCGAGAGGATTGTGCTGCCTATGTAGCCAATGAAGTGTATCATTATTTTCTAGCTTCATATCCTCGAATATCTTTTGCAGTCTGGGAGTAAGGTTGCAATATCCGTTTACTATTGGCTGGACGCAGCCCGTCAGAGTTGTCCTATAGAAACGCCCGTCTTCTACATGTCTTGCTTTAACAACACCAGAAACAACACACTTCACATCCACAGCATTTTATTATCAGCAGATACCTTTCGATTTCATTTCGTCCTATCACATAATTCACATTATCCACATTACATCAAATCATAAAACCCAAAGTAAAACATTTGTACCATATCATCGTATACTATTTCTACCCCCTCTCTGCTCCTTTCCTACTCGTCGCGATCCAAGAAAATCAAAAAAAGAAGAAAATAGAAACATATACTGCAAACTCCAACAGCACTTGCAAACCAACCAGATTTTTCTTTTCCAGAAAATAGGAACGCAGTAGATGATTAGGGTAAGTGGAGAAAAATAGAGCAAGGGGGATAAAGTGGAATAATTATACATGTAAAAAGCTGCTATGCGTTGCAAGCAAGCAAGCAAACAAGAGGAAAAAAGTTGTACAGCGAATCCGAAAAGTCGAAAGCAACAAGACCCTAAATTCTAAGCATCATCATGCAATGCAAAAAGCAAACAACACCTACACAAAGGAAAGCCCATGGTAACAACACACTACTAAAGAATTCAATCAATGGACAACACAAGGTACTGGGTATCCTTCACATGCACACACGACGACCCAATTAGGATGGCATCCGCCAAATATGATGTTTAGGACACCCCCAAAAAATTACCTGTACAACTTTCCTTTCTTACTCTTCTCCCTTCTTCTCTTCTTGCTATCTTTGCTTGCAGGAAGTACGGGGAGTGTATCAATCTCCCACTCCATATAATGAATCATCCACTCATCAATGTGGCCAGGCACGCCGTCTTCCTCATCTAGCTCCTGCTGCTGGTGGTCTTCAGCGGGCGGGGCATCGACCATAGTCATATCCTTTGGAGTGGTAGCGGTAGTCGTGGTTGTCGTAGTGGTAGTCCCAATAATTCGGGTATCGCCCTCTTTAATGGTCGAGTCACTGTGCATAACTCTCGGTGTAGGTTTGACTGTCTCCCCAAAGTCTGCCCCATCTACGTCCACCAATTCCCTCTGCGCCGCTTTCGCCGCCGCTGCATCTTCCACATCTTCTGCCATTTCAAGTGCTTTTTCCACTCCGCCACTTGCCCCCCTACTTGCTCCAATCACCAATTCCTCATCCGCTGCCTCAGGAGCTAATCCTTTCACCACATCCTCACCTAACATATCCTTGAGCGTAAGCTTTTTGAAGTAATCAGTAGTGAAATCTCCCTCCTGAATTACTACATCATCCAACATCCTCTTCTGATTTGCTTTCCGCAAAATATTGCTTTCAATGGTATACTCGCTGACAAATCTATATATGTGGACATCTCTTGTCTGACCAATTCTGTGGCACCGGTCCTGGCATTGCTTGTCCATTGCAGGATTCCAGTCTAGGTCGTAGAAGATGACGGTATCGGCACCGGTTAAGTTGATACCTAGGCCACCGGATCTTGTAGAGAGGATAAACACCAGAATGCGAGGATCATTATTGAACCGGTCAGTGAGTACCTGTCGCTGTTCTACCTTCGTGGACCCATCAAGCCGGAGGTAGCGATGGCCGTGGATGTTGAGAAACTGCTCAAGAATATCGAGGACCTTGGTCATCTGGGTGAATATTAGAGCGCGGTGCCCACCAGCCTGAAGTTCCCGAAGAAGAATATCAAGTCGCTGAAGTTTTCCACAGTCATACTGAAGAAGGCGCTTGTCCGGGAAGGCTATGGATAGTCGCACACGAGCTTTGTGGAATGGATCTGATGGCAATTGTTGCTTTGCTCTCTCCACAATTTCAACTCCTACTGGAGATAAAGCTAGAGGAGGGAGGTCAGTACAGACAACGTTGGGAGTTACACAACCATATTTGTCCACCAAAGCCGCCATCTGCTCTGTGCGCTTTTCAAGAGTTGGTATCATGGAACGGATAAGACTTGACTCGGAGAGGAAGCTCTGTGTAATTTCCGCTCTAGGAGGAGGGCGATTCCTCATGGGTCCAATGTCGACCGTGAGCGCAGCCAACACATTGGACCCGTAAATTGGCTCGGCATCGCAACGGAGCTCATTCAGGTAGACACAATGTTTCAACTGATTTAACAAGGATAGCTTCTTTAGATTTTCTCGAAATGCGCGATTCCTTTCAATATTACTGAAGTCAGGTTGCATATTCCTGTCCACTTGACTTGAACCCTCTTCAACAAGTCTTCGTAATAATTGCGTACCGTTCAACCGTCGGAGTGAAGACGCTGTATGTTTGGTCATACTTGTCTCATTCGCTGTTGGGGTCAAATTAAACAGTCCAAGATTCAATGACTCCAGGGAGCCCTTTTGCATCAGCTTCCTCCGAACCAGAAGATCTTTTATTTCGAAGTCCGCCGCGACCGACCTACCCATAGCGTACGAGGTAACGATCTGCCGGGTCTCAAACAGGTCCGGGTGATTGCAAACCTTTCGTAATTGCATTAGACAGTTAATGATGGACAAGTAATTCCCTGATGCCAATGTCTCTCTTGTCTTCGCAAGTGACATGAAGTCGTCGTAAAGATATCTCTGACGTTTGGAAAGACGGCAGTAGACAATATGTTCGTATTTCGCGGGCATCTGCTTCTCAACATCTGCTTTGAGTCGACGGAGGAGATATGGTCGCAGGACTCGATGCAGCTTTGTAACCGTCTTTCTTGCTTCGTCATCCATTTGCTCTCTACCTCCTTCAATCATCTGATCAACAGGATGAGCAAACCACTCTTGAAACTCTTTGAGGTTTGCAAACCCCGTTGGCATTGACTCTGAAACCCCAGAGGGCATAAGGAAATAAAGCAACGACCATAACTCAATGAGATTGTTTTGTAATGGTGTCCCGGTGATCAATAACCTTGCCTCCGCTTTGAAATTTAGAAGGATTTGCCAACGCTGAGAACGGAAATTCTTGATGTTATGTGCCTCATCCAATATAAGATAATGCCAGTTCCGACGCTTGAAAGTTACTTGATCCTGCAAGACGAGTTGATAGGATGTGATACAGACATGCCATAGATTGTCATCAAACCAGCCCTTTCTCTTCACTGCTCTTTCCTCGCGGGATCCATAGTAAGTTAGGATTTTGAAACCAGGTGCCCATTTCTTGAACTCCATTTCCCAATTGAGCATCACACTGGTGGGAACAACAATAAGGTGTGGGCCCCATATCTCCTTCTCACACGCAAGGTGGGCAATCAAAGCAATAGTTTGAATTGTTTTCCTAGAGATATATGTCAGCAACACAACTGTAATTGAGGAACGATTAACTTACCCTAATCCCATTTCATCTGCCAAGATACCATTTGTCTTATTGGAGTATAATCCAGCAAGCCAGTCTAAGCCATAGTGTTGGTATTCTCGCAATGTACCACGCAGTAAGAACGGTATGGGGGTCTTTATATCTAGTGCAGGCTGAGGAGTAGTGTGGGATGTAGTTGATCCACTGCCCTTGTTCTGTGCAGGTGAGTTCGACACGGTGGTATCATCATCAAGACCTACATGACCAGTTTGATAATGAGTAACTGATGATAAAGCTTCTGTTTCTTCCACATTGCCGTTTAGTGTGTGATCACCATATTTCACCAACGCACTGCCACTGGATTTGGTATCGGTGACATCTTTGGTTTCGCTGTCCAGAGCCCTATTAGGCTTGGCCTCATCCTCATTAGCTTTCATTTCTTCCGCCACCACCATTCGGTTGTCACCATCGACCATCTCGACATCCTCCGCAGGGGCTGATCCTTGCTTGACCAGATTCTCTATTTCTCCGAAGAATCCCATCAGACCTGGGCTTGCATTGCTGTCACCCTCTTCCTCCTCTACATCTTCCTCACCATTAGATCCCTCAGAGTCAAACTCGGAGTCCATTTCCACTGAATCATCTTCTGTGTCGAGAAGGATATCATCAACCTCCTCTAAATCCGCAGGTGGGGGCGAAAGTGGTGAATCTTCGGTATCACTACCCTCACCATTTTTCTCATTCGTGCGAGGTTTCTCCCCCTCCTTCTCATAATTACCATCATCGATCTGCATCGGAGAAAATGTTCTAGGGATATCACCGTAAATTCCTGTGGTCTTTGCGAGCTTCTCATACTTTTCCCGGAGCTGTTCAACAGTGAGGTTGGCGTCGTCATCATCAACTTCTTCTTCTTCATCCTCAGAGCAGTTCGATGACATGTTACCCTCATCACCTGCCCCTTCCTCTTCCCTATCCTCCTCCTCCTCCTCCTCCTCCTCATCATCATCATCATCATCAGTTCTCCTACCTTCTTCACCTTCACTACCCTCCTCTTCCTCTTCCTCTTCCTCTTCCTCTTCCTCTTCCTCCTCTTCTTCCCCTTCGCCTTCACCAGCTTCCGAGGTTAGAACAGAAGCTTGCCGTGCTCTTACCTTGAGCAATTGCGTAGAGTGCTCTAGCATCTGACTCAACTGCTCTTTTCCACGCTGTTGCCGCAACTCCTCGGCCCTCTCCCTCCGCCTGCGATGAACTTCCTATACAGCGTAAATGCCATTAGTCAGAAGTTCAATTGGAAAGTGATAACAGTGCACGCAACGAGTGATGATGATATTCAAGTACCTCAACAATCAAGGCCCATTTATTTCGTATTCCTACAGCTACAGCCTCTCTATAGAGCTTGTACGTTTCTTTCCGCATCTCCTCCTCAATCTCTTCTTTGGTCTTTGGAATAGACTCTTGAACCTTTTGAGCGCATGCTACCGCAAGCTTCTTCGCCAACCCCATATGGTATCTTCGCTCTCGCTCCATGAGCTTCTGAAAATTCAGTGCATGAGCTATCAGCTGGTCATGATGAAAGTACAGGCGGGGTGGGCCAGGTTGCTCTTCTGGCATGAGGAGAGAGCATCGCTCAGGGGCCAAAACCCCGTCCTTGCAAGCATCCTCCACCTGTTGCCTGATATCGGCCTCCCTCTTAGCATCCTCCTCTGCTTCAGTCAAATCCTTTCCCTCTGGCAAGACCTCCTCAGAATCTAAAAAGGCTTCAAAGCTCTCGTATTTTGGCTTCGGTGGTACATGAAGTGGGTGTATGATTGTCAATGGAGGTGTGCGTCGAAACCTTATTTTGATCTTTGGAGGTTTCCAATCAGGACCTGCATCCACTTCTCCATCAGAGTCGAATAGAATATCATCATGCTTACGAGACCTGCCCGGAATTTGGTTGGCTCGCCCTGCAGAGGCCTCCCTTGCTATCCTGGTTGCCGTTCGCGCACTTGCCCGCCTTGATCCAGAATAAGTGACCAGTGGTCTAGGCTTGGACTCAGACTTGAGAGGAGGGTTCTTGCTTTTTCCCTTGGGGGTTACCTGTTTTGGCGGCATGGGCGTTGCTGCTCGCTTGCTAGTGCTTTTGGAATTCTTGGAGCTTGACGCAGGCGTAGATGTACGAGCCGGGAGCTTTTGACTAGTATTCCGCCTGTTGGGGCTTGTGGAAGAATTAAATGCAGTACGAGAGTTCGATTTCAATGTTGCTATCCTTCCTGCTTTGTTATCTTCTGCCTTTGTATTTGAAGATCGTGTTTGACGCGTTGGCGTTCCATTGCTTCCATTTGTTGTTGGTGACATAAGCTCAATTGGTATCGGATTTGTCCTGCCAGATTTACGTCGCCCATCTACCACGAAGGAGGTAGGTGTTTGTGTCGTAGCACTCTTCCATGGTGGAGAAGTGTCAATTTTTCTTTTCTTTGACGGGGGCTTCGGTATCTCTGAAGATGTTGGCCCTTCTTCCTTCTCATCCTTAACTGGAAGCACTGAATCCGTTGGCCCCGGAGTCGTATCCCGTGGTTCTGTGGTTGACCAAAACGTCCCTGCTGTCAGGACTGGGTTCTATACTCTGTGATGAAGCAATGGGGAATTGAACTTACCGGGAGTGGCCGGCTCCTCGGGACGTTTGCGAGTGTTGTTTCGCATACAAGAACCGTACACCGACAGACCTAGATTATCTCTTCAGCACCTAAGTAAAACCTATAAACATTTAGATCCGCAGGTAGCTGTGGTTTTGAGGACTTCAGTGATATAGTTTTTGTACTGTTAACGGTTTCGTGTGGTGAGGTAGGCGCGTACAAAGGTCGAATTCAGTGGTATTCGGCGAGGTGGCGATGATGAGAAAATTAGGGACAGGTTACCACAGGCTACAGTTGCTTTTGGGTTTGGGATGCGTAAAACATGATTTCTTGGCCGTGACGCTAACAGAAAAAGGCACCGACCGGGATCAGCGGGGAACTTGCGAAGACGAAGAGGAAGGGAAATAGAGCGATATTATCGGACAAGGCGAATGCAAAGTGGCGGGAGACAAGAGGTGCGGTAGAACTACAGGCACTGTACAGGCACTGTACATAATAGAACCGTAGATACACCAGGCTGCCCCATATACCGGTATTATATTTCATTACTCAGGCGGCAGCTACAGTACATTGAGATCACACACAAGTTACAATCGAACGATCTGAATACAGTAGAGATTGCGTAGCCCGCACCGGCAGCTTGTAGAGCTTCTAGCTTGGCTTGGATGATTCATCGTTACATACCTTATGTATGCCAGGTGGAAGCTGTCATACAGTACCATAAGCCCCGCTTGTTTTATGATCCAATTCTCGCGCCCACTGCATAGTGTGACTCATGACACATGGGCAAGTATCTCGAAGTATTGGCCAGCTGCTTTCACTGTAAACTACTTAGGGCTGAGAATTGTTCATTCATTGGAATCACACAGAAGAGGAATTGGGGCAGTTTGAAATTGTGGCTAGTCAAGGTACCCTGGTATGATCTCCTTGGTGGCTCAGCATCCTAACTGATTATGACCTCAATTCCAACCCCAATTAAACCCCCGACTGAATATCAATATCCCCACGAGCTCCAAGGTACCCCATCCCTCTCCACCTCTTCACTGGATTAAAGGAACAAACTAATTATGAAGCAGCTCGCTTGACATAGCCATGTTGCCCCACCGACTTGGTACCGCACTCCTACGCCGGTCCACCATCGCCGGTGCTCCCGCCGTCCGATCTCTGCCCCCCCGCCGACTCCTCGCTACACCTCCAGCCGCTGGCAGCGATGAACAAGTCGATGAGCCCCTATCCATTCCAAGGGTAGCCGGTATCCCAATCACCAATAACTACGAAACTGGTGTCTCAGGATATAACCATCCAGATCCGGAGATGGTATGGCCCTATCTATCTCCCACGCAATCCTTCGCATTTTTGCGCAATTCCATACTCTCGACAAGACAACTGCTGATTAAGCATACGCAATTCCGAATAGACTGGAGGATATGTCAACCCCCCAGCCGAGAAGCGACAATTCCGTGATCCATACGGCGAGTACTGGAACAAGCAAGATCGTAGAAACTATGGTGAGACTGTATGCGTCATCCCTCCCAATATAGGCATCATCCTTCTGTTTCGCATAACTCACTATCCTCATTCACCTCCCTCCCTCCCTGAACCACTTCCACTTCCCCTCGCTCACAACCATACCCACCAATAACCGAACTAACAGTTCCCGTAGGTAAATGAAGATGAAGATATCCTGGGCCGCTTCTCCCCCGAAGCCTACACCTGGACCACCCCGGGGAAGGGTCTAATGCAAAATGGTCTCTTCGTCCTCACTGTCTTGGGTCTCTGTGGTGTTGTGTACAGTACCTATCCAGACAAACCCGCTGTACCACGAACATTCCCATATGATGGTCTCAGGGAAGCATTGGGTGGAGAAAAGGCACCAGCGGCGAAGCCTGACACGGAGTAAAGACCGAAATTTCCTTGAGCTAATCGTTTGAATGAAACTTTGCGGAATTGTTGCATGCATGATGATAGAAGGTATTGGAGGTGATATAACTGGGCAATAGCACAGTATGTGAATATATCGGGTTCTATATATTGTGTTATCGTCCCGCCCAAGTGATGTAGCCGAATTTGGTGATCAATAAGAAGGCAGTCGAGTTGGCATGGGCGTAGCGCATTTACAAATCACATTTATTCGTGTTTGATAGGATATCCAATGAAGAACAGTAGTCTCATGTAATTCAAAGAGACGTTAATACGTTGCGGGACTTTCGGCGTTAATGTATTGGAACTTAGCTCGGCTTGCCATAGGTCGATCCGAATTGCTACCGGCATGCCGAAGCTTACCCCTGCTCTCCACCAAACGTTATTTCTGGCGATCAAAACAAACAACCATCTCCTTAACAACTAGACCCAAAACCCAAACCCCAACACATACACCATGGCCGACGTCATCCCTACGGACCCTCCTCCCGCCTACACCGCCCCCATCCTCCGTCCACCCCCACAACGACCCCCACTCAATCTCCCCGCTCTTAACCTCCTCCGCTCCCGCCGGGTAATCCTCGCCTCCGCCTCCCCCCGGCGTAGGGCCCTTCTAGCTCAAATCGGGTTAACGAACATTGAAGTCATACCCTCGAGTTTTCCAGAGACGCTCGATAAGAGCAAATACACGCCGTTTGAGTATGTGAGCGAGACGGCGCATGGGAAGTGCCAGGAAGTGTATATTCGAGAACTAGATAATAAGGAGAAGGGAGAGCCCGGGGTGGTGATTGCGGCGGATACGGTCATTGTCGATAAGGACGGAAGGGTATTGGAGAAGCCGAAGTCGAGGGAGGATCATTTGGGGATGTTGAAGGCGTTGAGGGATTGTGGGGGGCATCAGGTATGTGTTGAGTGTTGATGGTGAGGTAGTTTTGATTTTATGGGCGGGATTTGAGGTGGTATAAGGGAGGTGCAAATGGAGTTCGGTTAGGATATGGTATTTGAGGAAAGGGGGTGTGGGATTTGGGGTTCAGGGTTCCATGATATTGGACATGGGCTAATATATCACTCCTGGAGTCCACACAAGGGGTTGGGTGAGTTATAGGTCTTAACAGCTATCGTAGCTATGGCCCCTCGAGAAGACTGCGTACATCCAGGATACACACTTGCTTCGCACGTGGAAGAGACGTTAGTCAAGTTTGACCAACTGGTTACAGATGACCTGATCGAGTCCTACGTCAACGTACGTACAGCACGTGTATTTTATCCCCTGGAATTAGTTATGGCTGACTTCTCCTTCACAGACCCGTGAGGGCGTTGACAAAGCAGGTGGTTATGCTATTCAAGGTCTTGGTAGCATTCTCATTGAGCGGATTGAAGGGAGCTACGATAATGTAGTAGGCTTACCGCTAAGGGCGACGCTGAGGGTCATTGAAAAAGTTATGCATGGCGGTGATGAGGACGAAATGAGAGACAGTGACGATGAATAAGGCCGGAATGCTCTAATAGATCCTCTTAGCCAGTACAGATGGCAAAAATGGACTGAACGCATCTCGATGAAGGAGTCGTATGAAGGGTTAGGCGTCCCCTTGTCGACATGTCAATGTTTTCCGTTTTATGTAATATATGGGTTATAGACTGTATGACCCTATCGTCATGATCATTGTTTTTTTCTTGTGGACATACCACATGCATTCAGAAGCTATAGAGTATAGAGATCGATAACGCACTTGAATTAAACCTAACTAGAGCTATATATATATTGTAGGAATATACAAGGCCCAAAATCATTGAATTCCTACAATCTATATAAGCCGTGAATTCATGAATTCCTACAATATACATAAGCCGCGAATGGCAATGGTTGATCATACCCAGTCCGGGGGCCTAGCGCACCCCTAATTTCCTAGCGTGCCACGCCCAAAACGCACATGAAGGACGTTGGGATTTTCAACCACAACACAAGTCAACGAAACTCATGAACTGCGATCTGGGTGAGAGCATTTCCAGGCCTCCGATATGTGCACGCATAGCTAACAGCTTCTTCAAGTGATTGAACAAATTCAATTGAAATACGTGACAGCATTTCCAGGCCTCCGATATGTGTACGTATAATGTCACAGGCTTAGCGACCGAGCAAGTTCAGTTGGTATAGGTGAGAGCATTGCCAGGCCTCCGATGTGTGCACGCATAGCTAACCTATGCCACAGACTTCTTCAGTAGTTACCCTCGTCCACATCTGAGGTCCTTCGTCCTTGCCCCTTAACTCTTGCCTCTGCCTCCTCGCTTACATCCTACAGCCATCACCCTACGTGTGTAATACCCCATGCCCAATCCCTCGCACCCATCGGTTGCCCACCCTCCAGCCCGACCTCATTCCAGCATCGTTTCTCTCCAGCCTCCATTCTACTTCACTGGCGGCAGCTTCTACATTCCGAGAATTTGTAAGTATTCATTCCCTGTCTCCTAACAACTACAGTACTAACTATATTCTCGAGAAACCTACACACATTAAACTACCTACTAGACGCTCAGCAATTTCGCAGAACCCACCCAGCAGTGGACCCACCCAGTCACCCAGTCCCCAGCCAACCGAACCCCTTTGCCAAACAAAATGAATAGTGTTCAGTTTATTCACAGTTTAAGCTAATGGAATTGGAATATCCGGAATCTGATCGGTTGGATGCGAAGGTCGCTCGAGCCCTCCATAAAAAAAAATTCCATTGACAACATACAAGACATCTGCTACCTACTCTACTTCCGGCCATTCTACCTCCAGCCCCTCCGCAAGCTCCGCCGCCAACCTCTTCCCCGGCAACCTCCGCCCCCGCAACCTCCGCCACCCACTACCTCTACTCCTGCCACTACTGTCGGTGCCTCCGGCTCCATCTCTACTTCTGGCCCTTATAAGCGCAAATTCGCAACAACCTTGCAATCGGATACTATTTATACACCGATAGTTCGATCTAAATACACAGCTTACACCTATAAGGCATGCTGCATCTTTAGCTTCCACATATCCGATTAGTTCTAGAAAGTCAAAAAATTATGATTGATGCACAAATGGCTATGATCTACTAGAAACAAGAGTTGGAAGTTCCATTTGGGCAGAAGCAAGCTAAGCAAATGCGAGCTTCGGTGGAAACTGCTATTGCCGAGCTTGCGAAAGTGTTTCAGCCTCCAAGACCAAAAGATTCAGATGTAAGGCACCAGCACTTTGAAAAGGCGCTACAAAAGCATGGAGTAGGCAACTGTGGCGTTATCACTTTGCACGTTGGATTGCTACGGGCCAAACAGGAGTGAAAAATCCTGTCCTTTCACATGACGTTAGATCTACAGGAGCATATTTAAATGATTATTTCCTCTTTTATTCGCGTTTAACTCCTTTGATACAGACGGTTTCCTTGCTGTCCCAGGCAGTTGATCCTGCAATGCACCTGCATTATTTACAGGAATATAGGTATGTGATTGACACAATGCAATATCCATATATCCACACAGCATGGCTGTAGCACGTCTTAGAGCGGCCTGCAAAGTTTCACCACTAGGTTGGACTACAACTCGAAGAGCATGCTTTCAAGGTATGGTTCTGATTAGAAACCTTGCCGCCGAACCACATAAAGATATATCTGATTATAAAGATGGATGGGTCATCATGTACAATCTACTGGTGGAAAGCTTGTGATTCCGGCACTTCAGAAACGGTTTAGATTTCAACCTGGGGAGGTCATAATTTTTCATTCTTGCTTGTTAGAACATTATATTATGCCCTTTGCTCACTTGTTTTTTTTTGGTCAAGATAGAGTGATGGGACTTATGAGCCAAATGAAGACTAAATTTGTACTCTGTACAGTTAAGGGAAGACGCATATACTAGTGGTATGTAATTTCCTAGTCTGGCTTGCACTAGCCGTCGGAGAGGTATTTCCATAAGGCAAACCTCTATATATGCATACTCTATATATGCATAACCTGGCTATTAGCTAGAGCAGCCGGCCAGAGTTTGGGACTATGGTATCCGTGTTCGGCCAGACTCTCTAACCCAAGAACGATAGGTTAGAATGCCCCAAATCAAATTGGGCTATTATCCAGTAGTCTAATTTGTTTCCGTTCAGCTAGTAGCTGTTAGGCTGCGATATCAGTCTATATAATCCCGCCAGAACCGCGGCCAAAATGACTTCACTATATCAATATACGTATAAATCACACTATTCAGGGTAACCAAGAGACATGCTTCGTCATACACACTTGACTAACTGTTCTGACCACAAGAGGCCCAATTATCGTTGATGTTGACTACTAAGTATAGTTCAATAATCACCACCAAGTTGATGATATACGCTGTGTGCCTGCCACGCGCCCCCCCCGAATTTCTATAACGGGCGAACGAGCACGTGATAAGGGGATCCTCTGAGGCCTAACTTCGAATACCAATATACTTTTGTCAACCAGACTATTGTTTTATCTTTTAGGCACTTGGTTTGATACCTCTCAAGAAAAATCTCTTATAAGAGCGCCGACTTAAGCTCACTTTGCTGCATCGGCCTTAGTACGGCCAGCTTATCCAATACTGTACTTGGGCTTGAGATAACTGCCTGTCAGGATTAGCCGGGGATCGAGGATTGCAGTATGAGTCAATCTAGAGAGGGGCAATTTGATGCAAGGCGGACAGGTTATGTACATTCATATAAGGATTGCATATCAAGTTTTCTCCTGATGCAGTTCCGCCGAATATATGTGGCTCAGAGAGGATGCTCAACCACACTAATGACTATAAATACATTCATGAGAACCTGACTTTTAAATAAATTAGGAAGCAATAGCTCAGTGAAGTTACCCCGCAGGTTGTGGTACAGTATCCCTTGAAGTTTTGGTAGAATCGACAAGACTGGGACTAAGAAGCATGGATTCTGGACATCCTCATCCTCATTTTATTAAAACCTGATGGGTTTGGGCAGAAGGCAGGTTGAGAGGAGAGGCTATGCTGGAATAGTGGCAAACTGAGGGTAACACCCCGCTCAGATTGTGTTTCCATGTAAGGAAGGAGGTTATGCAGATACAGAGGATCCGTTGTTTTCAGTCCTAGCAGACTTGGGATAAAATCCTGTTGTATTTTTTTTGTGTTCTTGGTCAAGAATCTGAATCTCCCACATGAATAACTATTGTCATCCGCTGTACCAAGTTTGCTATTTTAACACAGAAAAGGAAACCCAAAGTGTAACTGTGCTGTAGTGGAGTCTGATATGTGATGTAATACAGTACTCAGTTTCCTTCCATGCCAGCTAAAATAGAAAAAAGTGATACCAACTCCTTCAAAGCGGCTTCAAATGACATCCCAGCAACCCCCTGCCACCCCACCCTTTCGCTGGAGTTACCGTAACTTCCACTTCTTCCGCACCCCGTTCAACAACAACCTTGAGCCCCTTCCCTTCATTATCCCCAACTACCTCCGCCACCTTCTTCAATCCGTCATGGTTTAAAGCATGGCAAGGTCCAAACCGCTTGACTTTATCACCTAACCTCAATCCTGCCGTCGCAGCAGGGGACCCTAGAGCCACTATATCGACTTCTGCGAATGGGATGTCTGGGGCGGCGAGTGGTGATTGGGGGAGGACTTGAGGCTGGGTTTCAAGAGCGGGGGCGGGTGGTGAGGGGGGTAGAGAACTATGGAGTGCGTGGAGACCGTTTTCGATCCGGGAGAGGAGGGCTTTGTGGTCGTTCCGGAGGTGGATTATTCGGGCACGGGTTGTGCGGACTAGGAGGGTGAGAGTAAGTTAGAGCGGGACTTTCATGTAGAAGTTTGGGAGAGCAAAGATTATGATTGTACGCACTTTGAGCAACGTCTATATCATCTCTGGGATATCCATCGAAGGTCGTCAGGGGGGTATTCATGTTGACTTTGTGCTAGTCCCAAGCGTCAGCTTTCTAGACTCTGAAGCAAGAAGGCAATGAGTGCATACTGAATCTAGCACAGCCCCGAGTGTCCTCAGTTCTCCCTCCAGCATATCTTTCTGATTTATCAGTTCTAATAGCTCTTCTTTTGTTGTTGGGAAGGCATTATTGTCAAGGCTCTTGGAGTTGGATGAGTTGGCGACGGTGGGGGAGTGGATGTCCATCGGATTCCCCATGAACAATCGTCTTGCTCTGGGTTTTTTCTTGAATCAGTGTTCGATTTTGTAACTTTGCGTGGGCAATGTGATGAGGTTGAGCTGGGCTGTAAGGTTGAGCAGGTCGTCATAGCATAAGCTGCCTAGTCCGAGGGTGTTGTGCCAACCAGACTAAAGCTGCCCACAATATTTTATTCCCAGTATGTACTAGTGCACAGTGCATTGCCAAGATTTCACCACACCGACGCAACGCTCTCCTCTCATCACCTTCACACATCCAGGTGTATACGGCGTAGCAGCCTCAATGGCGCTGAAGAATCTCACCCGCGAGTCCTTTAAATGGACCAACGGCCGTGGCCACGACCAAAAGCCCATTCTCTACTCTGTCAAAAACAATGTTTGTATCCCCGCCCATGTCTACTCCACCCCAATACTAACCCCCTATCCTCGAACAGTCGCTCGGCCTCGGAAAATCCATTCACGTCGCGCAAACTGACAACTGGTGGGAGCGCGCATTTGACAACAGTCTCAAATCGCTATCGGTGTCCGAGACGCAAGATGGCGGGATTCAAGTCGTTCAGGAGGAAGTTAAAAGTGGAGGGATTGGGTTGAAGCAAGTTGTTTCAATGGGGAAAGGGAGATATGTGGAGGGAATTAAGTTTGTAAAAGGGGGGTTGTTGGAAGGGACGTTGGGGGAGTTGAAGACGGAGGTGGTGGAGAGGGTAGTAATGGAGGATGTGGCTATTAAAGCTGTCGAGGAAGTGGAGAAGGTAGAGGGGGTAAAGAAGAGAAAGAGGGAGGGGGATGAGGTGGTAAGGCAGGAGAAGGAAGGGGCGAAAGATGAGCGAAGGAAGAGACAGAAAGAGGAGAAGATGGCAAAGGGGTTAAGGAGACTAGAGAGAAGGGCGAAGAAAGAGAAGGCGAAGAAAGCTCAAGAGAAGGAGAAAGGGAAGCTGAAATCGAAGTCATCGAAACCAGTGGGTGAGGAAACAGTCACGTCAACAACTACCTCACACCCGCATACAAAGAAGCAGAAAAAGATAGCTGAAGAGGCCGCATTACCCACGCCGCCGTCATCTGGTGAAGAAGCTGATGAACAAGTAGTGGTGGAAAAGCACAAGCACAAGGACAAGACAGAGAAGGAGATGAAGAATTCGAAGAAAAGCAAGAAAGAAAAAAACGCCTCCAACTCGAAAGCAAAACCTAAACCGACATTGAAGTCTAAATTAAAATCCACAGACTAATACCCATACTCTGATCCTCCGTACCAGCAATCTATCCTCCACTTCCTGTAGCAAGCGAGCATCGATATCGCGCCTATAAATTGTCCGCCCACGGCGACCTTACTTCATTTCTATTTTTTGTTCCATAAAAAAGCGGGCTTTCAATTTTAGGCGTTCTGTCGGGTGCATTTCCACGCACGCCGTCCATTCTCATGATTTTGCTTCTAAATTTGTTCTTTCATGGCTGACTTCACCTTTTGGAAGTTCACTTTATCTGGTCTCGACACGATTTTTCCTAACTGTGTACTATCAATAACACTGATACGCATTTGCATTCGCGTTCGACTCAGGGTATACCGGTATGATAGAGGTTTAAAGCATCAAATTGCGCGAATCAGTAATTTTCCATAAGAAATCTTGTGGGCTTTGATTTATTCGGGACAGTTCAAACACCAGCCGCGCTCCGTTCAGCTGTAATCGAGTTAGGGAATTTGCAATGACTAGTTTTAAGAAGCACCGAAGTTGAAATTACCCTGAATATTGCCTTGAGCCAGTTACCCTGAATCCTGCGAGTAGGTGCGGGCTGGGGGAGTGACTGCGTGGGGGATTTTGGAGGGGACTGGTGTTTTTTTTGTTGGCCGGTTGTCAGCATATGTCGCTTGGTACGACATGCGGCCCAGTTTGGTTGGTCGAGTGACAGGATGTTGTGGTCGTTGTCAATTGCCGAATGCGAGTAATGGGTGGTTTTGAGGTTGATAGGGAAGCCGTGAAAAGAAAGATGGAACTGATGATGAGTATTGATACTGGACAGTTGCGGAGCTGTGGGTCACTCCGAAATGTGGGTTTTGCCATCCTCCGCACCTTGTTAGTTCTATGTGAACTCTACTCAGCCCTATTACTTACATTTGGACAGAATACCTCAGCACAAAAGATTCCTCTCCTGTTACTTCTAGGAAACCAATAATTTTTTCGATGTACATTCCTCTGAGATAGGTTCTCTCTTAACTGGTTGGTTTCCCTACTCAGGTGAAAAGGGAGGGGTGGAGAACACACACCCTCACAACCCTCCCCACTGAGTTGAAGCAACAGACAATAATAATGCTAACCTTCTGTATGTCTATTCGGTTATTAACGTTGAGATTGAGTTCTCCTTGAGATCCCGCATCACGCTCCGCCTATAATTGCAATACTTGCAAAAGGCCCACGTAACGTGTGTCCGCCGGCCAGAACTTGAGGAAAAAGCAAAGAAAAGGGGCGGGAATAAGCAGAGAAAGGCGAAACGCGAATCTCTGATGCAAGAAGAAACAGAAAACTTACAAAGAAGCAAAAAAAAAAAAAAACAGCATTGAAGGAGGGAGGCCGAGCATCTCTACATGTACTTCTTAGGCCCGCGCCTCCAGTCGAAAGCAAACAATCTCCTGGACTCGCGCTTCGTTGGAGGGTTGGAATCTTAGTCCCAACAAGGATATCAGGCTTTGAGGTAGCCTGGTTGCACAACCCCTCGCAGGCTTTGAGGCTGATACCTCGTCATTCTTAGCTTTACTCAAATAGCTTCGACAGAAGCTTTACAGTGGATCGGGAAGCCATCTCTCTAGATCATCCACTTTTTAATAATAACGAATCTGTTTTTACACAACTGGGTTTGGATCCACATCCATAAGTTGCCTCTAAGCCTAGAAAGATTGGAAAAGGCGGGATTTGGCTGCAGTCTCGCGTCATTCAATGTGGCTGGCACTGTTACCCTGAAACTTGAACCTAGAACTCATTCATATTTCATTGGACTTGGATATACATTAGAGATATAAGCAGGAAAAAATATTTCTATAAAGAACCCATTAACAGGATCGCAATATGGCAGGCATACACCGATTCGAACGAATGGGTTCTATAGTATCCCACTCCATTCCAAACAGCGCACTGCACCTACAACTTCGCCAACTCCTCCTCTACGGGCACCTTCACCACCACCTTCCCCCATGTCTCCCTGCTCCCCAACGCCTTCAACCCAAACTTTCACACTCTCCAACCCCACATACTCCTTATCTGTATAGACCGTGGGCCTAAACTTCCCCTGATTAATCAACTCAAACAACCCTCTCCACACGTCCTCCACGGTCCCCGGCTCAAACCTCAAATACATGGTCCAATGAATCCCCATCACGCTGACATGTTTAAGCAACACCTTATTCACCTTAATCTCCTCAATCACGCCCCCCGCGAACCCCACCACGAGGATCCGGGCGTTCCACGCCACGACCTTCAGCGAGGGGTTTACCATCCCAGCAGGGTCAAACATAACATCAACACCTGTTCTCTTATTCGCCTTCAAAATATCCAAAACATTCCCCTGCCACTCCTTGTCCATATAATCAACAGCATAATCCGCACCAAACGCCTTTGCAACCTTCATTTCTGCGGGGAGCCCGCAGTAGCGATAACTATCGCGCCTTTTGCTTTCGCGACCTGTATGGCGCTGAGCCCGACGCCCCCCGCGGCGGCATGCACAAGGATCCATTCGCCAGGTAGGATCTTTGCGCGGGTAACCAGCGCTGCGTAGCTCGTCGGCGCGGTAACGTACATGCCCGCTGCGTCCTCGAAGCTCCACCCATTGGGGACTGGGAGTAGGGATGCGCCAGGGCAGGAGATTAGTTCTGCGTATGCGCCCTGCGCGGCGCCAAAGACTCGGTCGCCAGGTTGAAACCGTGTGTCGGAGTGGTCGGTGGGAGTGGCGGCGGCGGTGCCGCTGAATTCTGCGCCGGAGAGCCAGGGAAAAGGTGGCTGCTGCTGGTACAGGCCTTGCACTTGGAGGATGTCGAAGAAGTTGAGCGCGCTAGCGTGGGTGCGGATGAGGTATTCGGACGGCTCCGTGGGAGGTTGGGAGTGGTGGTTAGGTCATCGAGGGACTGTGTGGGGGGAATGAGGAGGAAGGAGGGGGGGGGAAGGTTAGTGGGGCTTAATAGTTTAAGCTAGAGAGCTGAGCGACTGAGGTATTCTTTGATTTGAATACCCTTCATCTCTGTATCTCTGTGTTCTTTCTCTGTTCAAGACTCCTTCGCTGCAAGGCAATACTATATAGAATTAATAAGCTTATAGTGTCTCTGCAGTAACTGTATTGAGTCATTATAAGCTCTCCCTCCCTCCCTCCTTTTTTTCTCTCCCTCCCTCGTTTTGCTCTTTCAGGATTCCAGGCCCGGGCTCGTGTCGTCCTGTTATTTGAAAGTGGGCGTTGGCTGTCCGGCCCACCCTTCGTTATCCATGTAGTTGTATGTATGTAGTTGTATGTATACAGTATCTAATATACGTTAGTTGATGCCGCTGAATAAGCCGCCTATATACCGTTATAGATGCAGCACCATATGCAACCTACAGTACAGTTCACCAACACAAATGTAACAGCACAAAATGATGCATTTTATATTCAGTGTGGCCTTATTATCCATTCTAATCTGATGCTTATAATCGAAATGTTAACCCCCTGAGAAATCAACCCAATCCTGCTTGTTTGTTTATAGAACGCGGCCGGTATCAGTCAAATTTTGAGAAGCCTTAGCCAACAGAGCCCCATCGCTCATTCGGCTTTGCTGTAAAACAACGAATGTCTATGAAAAATACTGGTGTACGGTTTTTCATATTGTTTCAGTGCCATGTGGAAATAATGAGGATAATAAAAAAATCGTGGTGCACCACCCACAGGGCTCATGCTATTTACATTACTATACACAAATTAAAACGGTTTGCATGTACATACAGGCTTTTCTAGATTGGTCAAAACGGCTAGGTTGCGTTTGGGCACCTATAAATCTCTGTGCCCTTGATATCCACTTCTTCCCATCCCTTAATGTACTGCGAGCTCTCTGGGGCCGACAACCGTACGTCAACTTTCGCTCACCAAGCTGGTGTCGTGGAATGGGCCGCATTGAATATAGAGATTCTGTGGAGGCTGAAGTTCAGGGTAATCCTCACATACCTGCTTATAGGATGGATGTGTATAAGTTGTTCCGGCGACTAGACCTAGAAGCCGTCGAATGTCAAGCAGCATAGCACCAGACGAATGATTCCGAATTCAGGAAAAAATTTTCCATCACGCGACCCTCTTGAAGAAGGCTTCCAACTCTGCTTTGGTCGCATCATCCAGCTTGGAGACAGGCTCTATTCTCCTTCGCCTTGGGTCCCTACCTCGTGTAATTTCTTCGCCTCGTCGGGTTCGGGATACAATCTCTTTTCCAGGCTGGCTTGACTGCAAGCTTCGCCGCGTAGGTTCCTGACCGCGGGTGCCCAGTCGGGTTCGCGAAGGTATGCTGGGTGACGACACCAGTGGATCTTGCGCATACCGGCTGTCAGATCCGGAATATCCAGCTCCTACATATGCAGCTCTGGAAGGCTCCTCTGGGCGAAATGCACATTGCGTGGAGACAGCCAGCATATTGTACATATCAGAAGATAAGGTATCGGTCTGCTTGGCCTGGTCGCTTTCAGCCCCCTCTCCTAGAGCCTTTCTGAACGGTGCCAAAACTACAAGGTACCATTTCGAAAGCTCGTCACCCCCAGAAGCGCAGAATTCCAATGCTGCAAGACATTTGTTTGCATTCTGTTTATTTTCTTCCACCGTTCCTGTGTCAACTTCACCTTGAAATGGCAAGCCAAATTCAGGCGAAGATAAAATGTCTTCTGAACCCCACAGCTTCCGTTGGGTCAGGTGGAACAACAGCAGCAAACATGCATTGAATGCTGCATAGATTGCCAGCCAGCACTTGCTTACCAGCCTGCCCTCACTGACCATCAAGCCCATTATGCGCCCCGTGAGATTGGCAGCAATTAAGCATGAGCGGACATAACCCAGGCATTCCATTTTCTCGAGGGAGATGTTTGTCTTGTCCCCTCCGCGATAGAGGATGTCATAACCTTCTTGCAAGTCGTTGATAACAGACAGGAATATACGGCGGGTCACCAACATCAACCCCGAAAGGTAAAGGCAATGACCAAGGAGCATGCTGGAGCTTTCTGCAAATGTAATGGCTCCGTCTGCGGTAGGAGCGGCGAGTGTTGATGCTCCTCTTGGGAGGAGGGCACCAAGGCGCAGTGTATGGGGGAGGGCCTGAAACCACTGCTCGAGAGCTGCCATGTGCACTCGCGTCTTTACAAGATCCACCGAGTTATTGGCTATACCAGTGGAGCTAACAGGTGGATATATGGATCGCTGAATCGCGGCGGTCACAATGGCGATACGAACAACCGCGATTTGCAAAGATCGGGTGGTTAGGCTACCTTCGGCAGAATCCAAGGCAGGGTATGAACCACCCTATGTCAAATACAAGGCAGTTAGTTATTTTGTACTGCGATAGGCCCCTTGAGATGGGGGCGGTGATGCTGCGGACCTCAGGATAGCAAAAAACTGGATCACCAATCGTGATGCGTTCCCCGAGATCAATCGTGGTGGTGGGTAGGTTGCCGAGAGTGGCCCCTATCCAACTGTTCGAACGACTCACGGTCAGCTCTCTAAATATGACGGCATGGCCCCCAGAAAGACCAATATACCTTTCAAGGCAAACTAGTGTTCTCCACAGTTTCCTCATCCGCAGGTGGAAGAGGCTGGCCGTCACTCCCTCATATTGATCAAGACATCTCTTTCTTGCAATTGAAAGGGCAGTGCCTGATCCCCACACATTAGTACGAGATTGCCTCTCTCAAAACCGAGATATCATGAATACTGATTCACCCCCCAAAAGGGTACCCGAGATATGAGTCAGGGAGGGGAGGTTAAAGAGAAGTACCGATATACCGCCAACAACTCCCACGCTTTTCAAGAATTTGGTATATGGCTAGTAAAATCAATAACCTTAAAACTCGATAGTGCACCTCGTCCCCTGCATCTGCCTCCTCCGCCTCCTCAATTGCGTCGTCGAGGCCAAAGCGAGCGCTGTGGAAACAAGCCTGTCTTAGTGAGGCGGATGCCTGCCTGTCATATTGCGAGCCAACAGCTGCCATGGCCAGAATTTCGCAGATTTCGCAGGTACTAGGCGGCTGTGGCAGCTTCATAGCCGCCATTGAGAGGCCATATGCTCTCTGTTGCCGTCGAGCCAAATTGTAATGGTCACAGTGTGAATAAACTCTGTCAACCAAATTCTCCACCTCCGCTGGTGGCTCGACGATGAAAAAAGTTATCCCCAGGGTCGAGTTTAACGTTGTTGCAAGCCTCTTTACTATCTCTCGCGGGGGAAGATGTGTCACATTGAAGAGTTTGAGGGATATCATACTTCCACCCTCGCCATCGCTATGGTGGTCATCGGGCCCTAACTCGGATTTCGGCTTGAAAGAAGGTATCTCTGCAGCCCTCACTGAAGGAGGTAGTAGTGAGTTCAGCGCGCGGCTGAGTGAGAGCTCTGAGGTTGTAAACAGCGCTGTAAAAGGGTTGAAGTCTGTTGTCATGGTTGATTGTGTTTAATGCGTCTGAGATCCAAACAGGATATATTGATAACGAAATGCAAAGGTCAGTAATAAGATCGTAGGAATCGCATTGACACTTAAGTATCTGACCCTTGGGCAAGTGCACTTACCAGCCTGTGTGCTAGTTTCGAGACGGTCCTGGCAATAGTGCGGAAGCCATGACGGTTGAGAAGAAAGTCACAAGCCACAAGGGCGCTCTATACTAAAGTCTCTGGGGTTGAGTGCGGCCGTTTACCATGGCCAGCGATGTGGGGCGAAGATATGGAGAGATGGCCTTCAGTGTGAGCAATGATGTAAAGACGTAAAATAAAAAATGTATATGCGCAGCTCGTGCTACTCGTGTCCACGGTAGGCTAAGTATCTATATAGAATATAAGATGATATTTTTATTTCTAAAGAAAAAGTTATATATCTATAACTATGTAAATAGCTACTTCATATTAGGTATGAACTGTACTCTAGACCTTCAGCAAGCTCGCTGATGTTTCCCATGTAATATGGGGCTGGCATTTTTGCACTTTCTTATGTTTGATGTGTAATTTATCCTTCACTTGCTTCCATATAATCTTACTTGAATGTGGATACTATTTCAGTACTTAACCTGGCATACGACCACTTATCTTACAAGTAGGCAGGTTATGTAAATTAGATAAATGGGCCTTCAATCTACTCTGCGTCGAATTCCAACCCTCTTCTTATACAGCCCGGTGGCATATACGCTGCATAAGATGTATATTGAATCTTATACTCCTGAAGCCTTACAAAGTTCTCCAGTATGCATCGTTTGGGCCCCTCTTTAAAGATCCCCTCAGTCCACCTCTCCAATGTCTCAACAGGAGCCTGCGTCTTGTCCATATATATCTTTCCCAGCCATGGGCAGCCTTACCTTGGTAGCTATAGCTATCCTAAACAAAGACCACCGACCCACTGTCCCCAAGTTCTTTAAGGAGGTTGAGGTGGATGGTGAAGTAAATTGTCAGCTGGATCGTAAGGTGAGATAGGGGGTCTAAGGTCCCCCGTTGTATACCCAGCTGTCGTAAGTGTTTCCTACGAGATAATTGATATTGATTCTCAACGCAACATCCAGAGTACTGAAGAGTATGCAATTAAACACAGAGCTTGCCATAGGTATCATCTAGGTACAGGATAATAAAATTATATACAGGTATTTAATATTTGGTAACCACCTCCGCCCTCTAGAGTGGGGAAATATTGCACACTTGTATCAGGAGCAGATAAAAATAACTGGGTGGCTTATATTCCTTTTTAGCTTCAAGCTAGACAATCATTCAACTGGATGGTATGCAAAGAGCTTCGAGAGGATGAGTTATATGGAGGGCGGTGATGGGGGAAACAATGTAGTTCAAGTCAAGGTCTTTAAGAAGCTTGGAGTCCTCAGAACGGATTCTTCCAGCAAGCTTTTGGTTATGGAGGTAGATTAAAGCGGTTCTCTTCTTACCATGATCATGATAATGATCAGTTCTATTTCCTATACTGAGCCTCAGATAGGGTATCATGAAAGTAGGAGTATCATCTGTGCAAAGCTCTTTTGTCAAGTCTCTCGTCAGATTCAATCAATACGAGTACTGGTGTAAAAAAAAAAGACCCTGGCAATAAGGAATTGGGATGATCTATTGTTTACTGTTGTTTAATCTACTTCGTGACATCATTTTACTTGTACTCAATTGAATTTATAGTAGAGTATGTTTGATCTCTTAGTTGTCTATGTTGGAGGCTGCGGATTCGAAACGCTGTAGTCTGCTAGATTAGGCATGGCTCCATATAGCTGCTGCCAAGTTTGGGAAGATCAGACTAACTGGGGTTCAAAAGGTTGCAACACACCCACCTATTTGTATGAATAGGTAGTCCCAGACTAGCGAATAGGTATCAAGCTTAAATTGGTTATTGCATAGTACCCCGGCGAAAGTTATTACGGAATTTCTGTATATCCGACTGGTTTCGAGACATGCAGCTGCGTACGCCATTTGGATCTTTTGAGCAATGAGGTCATAAACGCTCTTGATCTCAAATAGAGCTCATATCGATATCAACTTGTGAGGACGCTGTACGGATCTGAATCTTAAGTTGTCCCAGCAATCGAACTGTCAACCGGGTTACTAGTTGAGAAGGAGGTCCATTGCACACTACCTAGGTATTCAAGTATAGTCAGTCCCTGTGCCTCAGGTTTGCCTGGCATACCTCAGAGTAAAAGACATAGGAAATAGTTGTATCTACGTATACGGAAAATACTGCGTCTTGAAGTCAAGTCCCATAAAGCCCAGGATATATCTACCAATTTACAGGCTAGATCCTACGATTGAATCAAGACAACTAATTCAAGCAGAGCATAATCTTCATGATTCATATTGCACAGCTGATAAGAGTCTCCGGAAAAAGCAAGCCTGCTCTAGTTATAATGCAGACATGTGTATTCTTTCTTGTGCACAGAGCCAAGGGCCGATCTCAGGGTAACGGAGATTGGCTCAAAATTAATTACGAATAAATGTGCCCTTTGTGAAATACCGTATAGAATGGCACATTTTCGACCCTTTCACACTTGTTCTGCAAATATTCTAGCAGCTGCTAAGCATGCGCCCCCCCTGTAAGCTGTCGAATACACAGAATATTGCGGGAATAATAGCAAATACCTACATCCATATGCTGTAAAGGGTTGACCACATGCCAAGCCTCGTCGATTTCCAGGGTAAATTCCAGAGTATATAGTCTTGGCACTTTTGCTTCTGGTTGAGCATTCAAACAAATCTGATTATAAGTTTATACGTAGCGAGTGAGTAGCGGCTAACTGTTTGCATGTGTTATACCATATATACTTGTCTAGTCTGGTTTCTCGTGCCTAGATGGAATAGGATGGGCCGATGATGTGGATTTTGTTCTCTTGTATCGGTATCGATCTATAAGTAGGTGATTCTAGCCCTATATAAAGCGGCACCGTCACTTGAAGTACCTTGCTTCCGAGACTGCCTGCTTCTAATGTGACACTCGACTGGCAAACTCGGAGACCACTTACATTCCAACCGCAGCACTTGGAAAGTGCCTAATTTTATACCATCCTCGCTCTGCCGTCTTGTGTTCTACCTCCTGTTAATCCCGCCTATTAAGCTAGAGGACTGTCGATTTTTTTTAATTTGACTACCCATGCCCAGAAGATCGTCAATCAGACCTCAGGACTCAAGTTCGATTTGCGGTACCCAAGTAACTCGCCTCCACTGGATTACGATACCGAGGTAGTCTAGATCAATACTTATAGGGTCAGGGCGATTATAGCTTCTGCCATAAGAAAGGGAAGGGCCAGGAGGAATCCAGGAGTCAACCAACGAGAAGCGGTGCAGGTCTAAGGGGACAGGAGGTAAGTTCGAGCCTGCCCGCCTGCCCGCCTGAAACGACGGAGCAAGGTGCCATCCTAACGAGGATTTAGGCGAATGTTTGCTGGGAAAGCCCGCATTCACCAGTATTGGGCGCTGGGTGAGTATTCATTGCTCCTCTAGCCATACCAGCCACCCCTGCTAGCAGTCTCCAGCCCCAGAAGACATTGACCATAATCCCCGCCTGGCTCAATGTGTGGCGGCCATGAGGTCGAGACTCTAGCCGTTTTTCGCCTTTTTCCTTCCCCTTGCGGCCAGTTGGGGTCGCTCAGCATCATCTTGCATGAAATTGAACATAACCCAGTCCGACACTAAGAGCTTGTAAACGACACCACCAAGCTGTTACTGCTGCGGCGCTAACGCCTTCATATTTTTCCCCGACCATACAAGTCACCTTTCTGATGATAAATCGGCTCTCCTAGCTATAGGCAAAGCAACAAGAACCGCTTCGTCCGTTGACAGGGTATCCGTTAAGCCTCTGAATCTCAACTTCGCAGTCTCTCACGGTGCCTCGAATCATCAACGCCGTACACGATACTCCAGTTTCAACGGAGTCGCCTGACCTAAGATTTCTTCGGTTGAAGGATTTTTAAGCCTCAATATACTACCCTTCCCCCACCCCTTTTTTTTTTCCAACGAAATGGTCGATACTACTCGATCTGCACTAGACATCACAGAAGGCGACATAAGCGAACCTACACGATTGTCACCAGATACAACACCCAACAATAAGGACAGAGGAACGGGGTACACTCGATCCGAACATAGTGAAATGGAGACGAGGGGCCGCAAACAAGAGTATGAAGAATATGACGAAGAAGACGCACGCACGATGAGTCCACGAAGGAGCATTGCGGAGTTGGAGCAAATAGGGAGTGAGGCGAAAGCCTTGCTTGAAGAGTACGTCTGAGGATTACATATCCAGAGCCCTATCCATTTATTGGCTGTAACTTGGGGAAATTGCTATGCACCACATTCGATATATCTGGCTATAAGGGTCACTGGTGAAATGCGTAGGGCGGTCTGGGGTTTGAACTAGTTGCTGAATATCAAGTCTAGACAAGCGAAGGCACTTCAATCAGGCCTCTTGGCCCTTTTAGAGCGAGTGGACAAAGTCAAGGAGGAGCATGAAAAGCTCGAGGCGGAAAATCGGTTCTTGCAAGAGTATGCAACTCCCAACCATTAGGTCTTTTTGAGTCCCTGTCACTCACATTGCGGTCCATTTGGATAGGTACATCGGCAGCTTGATGGCTACGAGCAAGATAACCGGACCGAGTCCCTCCGGGAACAGAAATAGTCGTTCAGGGATGGGCAGAGTCAAATAAAGACGTTGATATTTTCACGAATCAGTACAGGGACGGTTATTGCGAACAAGACCAGCACGCATTTTGGATTTTCATTACTACGGAGTAATCTATTGTTTTTGATTTTAGCGAAGGTTTCGCTGGTACACTTGGATTAAAGGAGGAGGGCGGCGGCTATTTGGCTTGCTGGTATTTGGAAGTACGGATACGCTACAGGATAGGGGTAATAATTGCAGGGATGGCTCTGAGGAGGGGATATATGAAATTCTCACCCTACACTTGTGGCCTCGTATCAACTAGCACATCTAACTTCAACATTGAAGCCGGGCTCCACGCAACTTCCTCGGGTTATATTTTTCTTTATCTCATCACTAGACTTGGGCGATGTATAATGGCATTTTCAAGATGGTTTCAAGATTACGATTGGTTCGGGAACAGGAGGCATTATTGTTTATACACTCCGATTATATCAGATTCCTGCGATTGCTATTTTGTTGGTTCCATTTCGTCAACATACTTCTGGGAGCTTCGTATTTCCGACTAACCATTTATACCTTTGTATCTTAGTTCTTCTCAGCCTCTCTTAATTTCATCTTCACTCTATGGTGCGTCAAACTGCAATTCCGTTTGGTTGCCTAGCAGTATTGTCTTGCTTAATATGCCCTCGACGACTCCATACCCCGCAAAATGTATTCCACTGGTGTTGGTTGATATTCCCCCACCTACTTTTTCATATAATTTTCCCACCTCATGTTGAGAGCCAGTGCTATTCTTCTACCAAGGGCTTGTGCCAGCTTGTCGAGTCCGGGGATACCTCTATCACGAGATTGATAATTAAAAATATGGTCACGTGATCTTTGCCTATTTCTGACTCAGACTCGCTAAACGTCCACAACATATAGCAGTGGGATTTCGCAATTTCTCCTCACGCAACTTCAATGACACAACCATATATATCACCCAAGTTAGAGTAGCCGAGGCTATGCAATAAGATCGGTTCCTTTTGACTGGCACTGCGAGGATCATGGGGAAAATTTTTATCCAATTTCCCTGACATGCTTTGACTGACACTTTGGGGATGATTGGATAACCGATAGTGTCCGAGTAGCAAGCAAGTCCCTTCTCGACCACAAAGTCGGGAACACCTGGGACCGGATCATAGAATGGAAGAAGTGCTGATTGGTTGCTTGGGTATTGGGTGAACAGGAGTGGGTACGTATTGTTGAGTGGTCTCTATGTTTGCTATAAGATGGATTATGGATATGGAGGGATAGAAACGTTAGCTGTAAAAACATACTCAGCACCCCTCTGGCTGCGTGCCCATATTGAGCTTACCACCGGTGAAGTTCTTCCAACAGGGAGCGCGAAATGTAACTACATCTAGAAATTCAAGAGATCAAGTTAATGGATAGGTAGGTGAAAATGCTGAAAATAAGTTAATAAGTAACGTGTGGGAATTATTATGGTCATTAATACCTTAATTCATGTGACGACGGGCCTACACCATCTTGAACCCTGAACTTGGCATGAGGCTCTAGCCAACCGGTAGCAGGTTACTAAGCTCACAGTCGTACTACTCCCCTCTGTCACCCCACTAAGCACTTCTCACGACACATACCACCTTCATTCCTTAGAAATTCGCCAAAATGTTCAGAAACTCATACGATAACGACAGTGTCACCTTGTAGGTAGTTTCTCTTCGACCTCAACTAATCTGCCAGGAAAGAAACTATGATAATTGACGTTTATGTGGGGATTGGTAGTTCTCCGCAAGGTCGGATCTTCCAGGTAGAATACGCTCTGGAAGCTATCAAGCAGGGATCTGCGGCTGTTGGGCTAGTGAGCAACACTCATGCAGTGCTGGTGGCCTTGAAGGTTTGTTTTGGGCTCTGCTAAATGGAGTTGCCGGGGGTGCTGACGACAGGATATAGAGAAATGCAGAGGAGCTGGGATCATATCAGAAGAAGGTTATAAGTAAGTAGTTTACACCCATTCTCATGGAATAAAATTAATCTTGATTTCCAGAAATCGATAGCCATCTTGGACTAGGTATCTAGCCTGAACCTCTCTTGGGAATTCATCTACATAAGCTAACCACTCCCACAGCCCTTGCCGGTCTGGCTCCCGATGCCCGTGTCCTCTCCAACTTTATGCGCCAGCAGTCAATGTCTTCCCGCCTAATCTACGCCCGCCCCATCCCCGTTGCTCGTGTTGTCAACGCCATAGCCGACAAAGCCCAAGTTAACACACAAACATACGGTCGACGCCCTTACGGCGTTGGGCTCCTCATTGCTGGTGTGGATGAAACTGGGCCGCATTTGTGGGAGTTCCAGCCAAGTGGTATGGTTCTCGAGTATAAGGGGGCGGCTATCGGCGCCAGGTCACAAAGTGCAAGGACGTATCTGGAGAGGAATTTCGAACTGTTTCCTGGGCTGAGTAGGGATGAGTTGGTAGTACATGGATTAAGGGCATTGAGGGACAGTTTGGCGCAGGACAAGAGCTTGACATCGGCAAATACGAGTGTGGCAGTTGTGGGAATTGGTGAAGAGTTCAAGCTGTAGGTTTCCCACTGGTGCTGTTCTGCAGAAGCCGAACGTAACTGATTTGAACAGTTATGATGGTGATGAAGTAACCATGTGGCTGGAGAAGGTTGGAGATGTGGGTAGTAGCCGGGGAAGAACGGAGATTGAGCAACCGGAGGCTTCTGGATCTGGGCCTACTGCTGCTGCTGCTCCAGATACAATGGATACTACCGACTAAATGTCTTTGGGAGTGCGGTAACGCGTATAAAATAGCGGGTAAATATAGAATTTAGCTGCGCAATTTCATGACACCCGTTGAGAAATGAAGAGAATCTTACTATGGCTCTTCAAGTCACACCACAGTTTTACTAGCTCTACTCTGCTGGGCTATTATACGTAAGTCTATTACATATAACATGTGTGAAACGCCTCAAATGACCTAGCCCAATACACCGCAGTATGACCAATTCAATAAAGGGAATAACAATCAGGCGAGCAGAAAAAATACTTTTTTACAGCTAAAAAGAGTCTCTAGTAAGAACCCCAGTCGAGAATATATCGCCCTGATGCGACTCTGTAGTTCTTAATCTTTTTTTCGACTTCATCAGCGGATTTCGCTTCGACTAGAATGTCCCTATTGCCTTTGTCGACAAAACCAGATTCGATAGCTTTGTTTATCCATTTCAAGAGGCCGTCGTAGAAGCCGTTGATGTTGAGCAACTATGGATTTTTCAATATTCAGCATTCTTTAGCCTCCCAGATTACTCATCACATACCACGATAGGCTTATCATGAATTCCCAACTGATTCCACGTCACAATCTCAAACAACTCATCCAACGTTCCGAAGCCCCCCGGTAACGCAACAAACGCATCTGCCTGTTTAGCCATAATGGCTTTACGGGTATGCATGTCTCTCACGACTATAGTCTTTCCGAACTCGGTTTCTGGTGGGATGATACCTTCCTGCTCCTTGTCCATGAGCGCCGCGGGGACGACCCCAAGGACAGTGCTGGGGCCGGAGAGAGAGATAAGGGTGCTAGATACGACGCCCATGAGGCCCACAGTGCCCCCGCCGTACACGAGGTGCCAGGAGTTTTCGGCGAGAATGCCGGCGAGGTCTTTGGCGGCTTGGACGAATGTAGGGCCTTTGCCGGGGCTGGACCCGCAGCTGTGGAGAGGGTTAGTGGGTAGTGGAGGGATTGTGTGTTTGGGGGGAGGGGGGGATATTACAAGACGCAGACAGTGAAGGCCGATTTGGTCCTAATGGCTGATTCGGATTTAGCATACGGGCTGGCAGCTGCATCCGGTGTGGATTCCATTATTGGGTCAAGGCAGGCGATTATCTCCGGCGTGGAGGACATTGTGGGGTCAAAGCCGGCGATTACCTCCGGCGCGGAGGACATTGTGGGGTCAACGCTGGCGATTAATTCCAGTGTGTTGGGCATTGTGGGGTAAAGGCTGGCGATTACTTTCGTGCTGGACATTGTGAAGTCAAGGTTGGTATGACTATGATTTGGCTAGAGATGGAGATAAGCGGTTCCGGGTTCGATTGTCGTGGGGATTGAGGCGGAGATATAGTTCAGTATCACGACTTATTATCTGGGGCCTGTGCATCCAAACTGCCTCGGGCTGGCTCCCGGGTCCTATACAGCCTGATTGGGTAATATATCTCTGGCGGGGCTATAGTGCATTTTATAGAGGGGACATGGCTGGGTGGCACATGAGGTCAGGGCTGGGGCCGGAACCTCCCGAACGTTGGATGTTAATTTGAGGGTTGTTGCGATGCAGTTGCGATGCAGTTGCGATGTTCTTTTGCAAAAGTACGGGAATAGTTAGTCTGGTTGGCCGGAATAGTCTCCTATGGAGGTGTTGTGCCAACCAGACTACGGAATAGTTTCTTTTCCTCCTTCCGGTTTGGGAACATGCATCTGCATATATAAACATATGCATGCTTGAATATCCTTACTTGGCATATAAGTAGTAGGGCTAGTAGGGTCAAATATTCCGAGACCTCGGCGTCCACTATCCCCAGGTGATCTATCTATACCTATCATGGCATTTAATTAATTAATGAAATCTCTTCACATGGCTCCTCCTACGACCAGACTAACGGATACCTACTACGCAATATGAGGGTGGACCGTAGAATTGTTATCTTCTAGAAGCAAGGTCCGCCAAGATACCGCCAAGCGAGAGCTTCAGGGCTCTATGGTAAGATCTAAATTTCTAAATTTTGAAGCTCTAAAGCACGCAAAATTCGCTGAAGCATTGACGACTGGAGATGCCCGAACAACAAGCAGTCGCGCAGCAAGCTGTAGGCGGAAGCGAGGAGGGCGGAACGGTAATCTAGTCGATCCACCTTGGAAATTCTGCAAGCTAATAATGATTGTTATTCCAGCCTGTTTGGAGGCAGGTGCTGAACGGGCTCCTGATTTTTATGGCTGTTAATACCCTTACGAGTACGTATATGCTATGGAAGATACCATTGATGAATCTCCGACTCTCTGACTTGTAGTACACAGAACAGTTCTTTCCAGGGGCACCATCGCCCTCCAAGGCCCCATCGTTTAAGAAAAGCGCCGAATCCGCACCAGCAGCCGGCCAGCAGTACCTCCATATACCTGAGCTCGTATACCCCTTATGGCCTACCGATATTCCTATTGATATCTCCGTTTATCTCTACGAATCCCTGGCTCTGCCACCCTTCTCGCACCCCACCGTCGCCTCAAATAAGGTCTTTGACGAGAAGAACTTCACCATAGGTAATAAAAGTGATAAACGCGTAACAAGTGTCAATGTACCTTTCTCTGAGTCAGTCAAGAACAATGGAACGCTTTGGGCGCACATATTCGTCTCGCAATCTGGGGCTGTGATGGACCCTACAGACGAGAACTATGATATGGAAAAGGCCTATAGAACAGTGAAGCTTATGAACAGGTATATGCCAAAGAAGAAGATAGTCAAAACCAAGAAACTCATTGGTGGGACAGAGGAGGAGAAGGCTGCGGAGGGGACTGAGCCAGAGGTTCCAGTGGTTGATGAACTGGGAAACCCAATTATAACGAGCTATTGGCATTCGAATTTGACGTTGGAGATAGTGGAGAACTCAGGAGCGGTGAATTATGCAGGGACTCCACCCCCGTTGTTGAAGTATATCGGGTTGGAGGCTACGGGGAAGAGGGATGCTACTGGAAAGAATGGATGGTATTATCCGATTGTGTTTATGAATGACTTTTGGCTGTTGAAGGAACATATGGCGGAGCTTAATAGCACTGTTACGTACGTTATTTACTTGCCCCCGTTAATTTTTCTAGGAGGATGCTTACGCCCCTTAATAGGTCGCTCCCTCTCCATATTGACCTTAAGTCGACTGTCTGGTGGAAATTCCAAGTCTACGCAACCCTGGACGAGTCATTTAAGCAGGCTTCGAACAATCCCGGCATTGGTGGTAGCTCCTCTGGTGCAGAATTTGAGGAAATGAAGCGTGTGCTAGTAGATACTAACATGTATCTCCTCGCCACAACCTTCCTTGTGTCAATTCTCCACACCGTATTCGAGATGCTCGCCTTCAAAAACGACATTTCTCACTGGAGAAACAAGAAGGACAATGTTGGTGTCTCATTCCGAACTATCCTCGCAAATGTATTCATGCAAACCGTCATTTTCCTCTACCTTATCGACAATTCTGAGGGTACATCTTGGATGATTCTCTTTGGCCAAGGCATGGGAATTGTCCTTGAGGCGTGGAAAATTACAAAGACGGTTGATGTTAAGTTTGTCAACGGGTGGATTAAGTTCGAGGATAAGACACAATTATCTGACCTTGAGAAGGAGACGAAGGAATATGATGAGATTGCGTTCAAGTACTTGTATATGGCGGCGGTACCGCTGTTGTTAGCCTATGCGGTGTACAGTTTGCTCTATGAGACGCATAAGAGTTGGTATAGTTTTGTGATTACTACATTGGTGGGGAGCGTTTATGCGTATGGGTTTTTGATGATGGTGCCAAGTTTGTATATTAATTACAGGCTGAAGAGTGTGGCGCATATGCCTAGGAAGGCGATGATGTATAAGGTGAATCGACAGGCCGATAGCTGAAATTTTGTGCTAACGGAAATAGTTTTTGAATACCTTCATCGACGACTTGTTCGCTTTCACCATTAAGATGCCTACGCTGCATCGCCTGGCCACACTCCGAGATGATGTGTATGTCTAACTTTCCATATATCTCCTCTCTTATTAGAATCAGAGAACTAACAATATTATAATATATGTAGCATCTTCTTTATCTACCTTTACCAAGCGTACTACTACAAGGTCGACATGAAGCGAATCAACGAATTCGGACAGGGAGGGGGCGATGAAGATAGATCAGCGGAGAAGACAGGGGACGGAGGTAAAGAAGCTGGAGAGAAGGCTACGGCTGTCGAGGCTCTCAAAGCCAGTGGGGCAAGTGCATCTGGAAGTGGGGGTGCGGTGAAGCGGAGGTAGGTTTGAGTGAGGATGTTGCATTATATTGCATATTGCAGGTTTTGTACACATGGAATGCTTAAAGTTGGTTGAATGACTAGTTGTAATAAATGACATTTATTTGAACATGTGTGCGGCCTCTTGCAGTTGGGTGTTTCCAGTTGCGCAGGAGCGATAAACTCGAAGTATGGTCTCATGCATTACCCTGATTTCGATGAAATGCCGATTAAAATTGCCAAACAATAGTTATTGTGTATAAGTACCCGCTTTGACTGGAGCATATAAATTCAATCTGCGTCAAGGGATTAGACCCATGTAAGTGCGCGTAGAAATTCAACGGTCCTTAGCTTGCATCAAACAATAAGGAACGCTCGATGGGGCAGCCCTATCGCAGCTTCTGGTGGTAAAGAGCATTAATCATAGAGAGCAGCTCTGAGGCAGCAACGACTTGAGTTTGATATACCCGCGAACGGCTGGTGGTTAGTGGTGCGACATCCCCGGCTATATCCCCCAGCTCCTTACATGCGTACGAATACAACTCCAAGCTTCTCGAGCCCAGGTATAGCTTCAGTCAAGATAAAAGGGGCGACGCTGTACTGTACTCGTTCACCCAGAACGACATACTTTAGGGCTCTAGTTTGATCCCAGAGTAATCTGATACTCGCCCTTAACTCTTAACTCTAGCAATACTGCGGCACTACATTAGCGGATCGCGATTAGCAGGTAGCTGCGCACATCGACCAAGAAACATCGGTGGGAGTTGGTCCAAACGCCTGGTATTCACGTAAGTTGGAAGACGTAAGGGCTTACGTGCATGTTCATTGCATGTCCCAAGCTACCCAACCCCCATTCCCACCTGTCAACACAGGGTGAACAAATACGAGACTCTGACTGGGACGGATACATACGTAGTTCCCACCGCTCACTCAAGTACCAGCACTGCAGTGTGGTGCCCTGCGTCCCAGAGCGAGCGCATCCTTAACGTACCTTGAAGCATTTCAATTGTGGCCTGCTCCCCCAGCCCCATACCCCACGTCCACGCCTGTCCCCATTGCCCCAATCAAAATAGCAGCCCCCTCCTCCCTGGTTACTCAAGCCAGCGTCTCTGTGCTACTTCCAGTCGCATGCTACGCTGAGCTGCGATCACTTAGCCATGTCCAATCGAATTCGACATTCCAGACGGAATCCAGCAAATGTTCGTGCCTCGCAAGCGAGGATATCAATTGTCCTGAATGATGAAGAGGTTTTCTCATACGCACTTCGAAATGCCTACCTCCATTACCTCCTGCTTCCTCGAAATCGGCAGAAGGGCCCACCTCCGGCACCAGTACCAGCAATCCATAGACAGAGCACTGCTGTCAGTTTTCATGACCTCATGCGAGAATTCCAGCATGTCACCGGAACGAAGAGCTCAAAGTTACCGAAGGACCTTTTGCCACTACTACGGACGAAGATGGAGCAGGTATGGATGGGACACTATAACCATGCGGAATATAAAGATGCCTTGGTGAAGCGGACATTTGCTACTTTTTATACCCAGTTCACTGAGAAAAGTTTCTACAAGAACATGAAAGATACCAGACGGCCGGAAGACCTGGTGCTTATATTCTACTCCTCGGCAACCAAGGAGATACAGAAGGCCAAGCAGGATGATTCCTGGAAGTGGCTGGTGGATAGTCATGTGGCTCTATTTGTGAGGTTGATTCAACACTGCTTAAAAGAGGGTGGATGGAATAACTCTTACCCAGAGCTAGTTACTCGCATGCACAATCTTGAGACGAAGTTGCTTCGAAATGAGCAGAACCTCACGGATGATGCGGGACCTAGTTGTTCAGCGGCAAGCCTGGCACAGCAGCCGATGGTACCACTCAGCTATAATGTGAATGATATGCCACTTGTGAAGGTGGTGTCTAAGTTGTTCAATGTTCCCCTTTCGACATGCCAGAGTATTATTGACCAGTTCCGGTCTATATGGACAGAACGGGCAGCTCTTCAAGACCTTAAAGCGTATAATAATAGTCTTAGCCTTAATACTCATCGGACCCTTAAGAGAGATGACTTTGGATCAGATGAGGCTTTCGAGGCGTGGAAGAAGGCAGAAGCGCCAGAGATATCGAAGCTAATTGCTCATGTCATTCAAACAAACCCTGTGGAGCTTTCCAAATCAGCGGCACCAGCAACAGGAGTTCGCGCTTCAATAATTCAGCCCGCGTCCCCATACAGGATGAGCATGGTACCGGATGGATACAGCTATGGAGCTGAGCATTCTGGTGATGGGGAAGGGGGATTTGAAGACTTTGATTCCCCATACATTTATATTCCATCAGACCCAAGGCAATATTACCAGGCTATCCTTGCGAAATGCTTATCATACGACTTCAATGACCCAGAGTTGCCACCTCCAGATACCTCTGGCGAAGGACCAATCAAAATTATGTCCAAATCTTCCACAGACCTACTAACGGAATTGTCAAGCAGGTGGAGACTGCCATTACCTTCACGAATGACACTGTTCTTGGACTGCATACGAGAGCTTTACCATGAGCAGCAAATCAACCTCATCACTTTAGATGCAGCCTTTTTGTTTTTCAAGGAAAATACAGACCCAAACTGGCCGGATTGGCCGATACAGGATCAAAACATTCAACGGCAGCTTCTAGGGATTCTCCACGATGATCTTCTGCGGGAGATGTATGAAATTCTACAGCATGCGTATGACAAGAAAGCGGTCCCCCATGGCCGTGTGTTATATATCTTGGATTGTCACATACTAAGCGACCCTCTTTTCTCACCGCCAGACATAAGTGAATTCGTGGCTCAACTGAAACAAGGGTTAATAGACAAATCGATGGATGCATATAACATTCTGCTTAATGATATTCCAGATGATGCGGACCAAATGGATGCTATCCATGTACACGACACCGCTGACAACCTTGTCAAGCTAACAGAGAAGATCCAAAACCGATTTAAAGAGCCTATCATGGGGTAAGGAGAGTTTCGGCTGTGTTCCGTTGTTCTTTACAACTAATACTTGGATATCTAGACAAGTTAATCCCACTCTGATATTGGTCGAGATTGTGTATCCAAAATTTGCCGAAGACTCCAGAGACATGCTTTTGGACATCATGGAGGTTGCAAAGGCAAAGGGCGAAGAGGTGCCTGTGGACGATGCCTTTGCAGTTTACGCCAAGCTCTGTGAGGTCCGCCGAATATATCTTGATGTCTTTCCCAAGTATGAACTGCATATCCGCATTACCTGAATTTTTGAGAGCCAGCTAACGGCCGTGAAGAAATAATTACCCCGTGAAAATCGAAGACATCCTAGCCGATTTTGTATGGCGGTGGCTTCAAATCACTGATTCGAAAGTCATCGGCTGGGTTGATGCAGCGATTCAGCAGGACGATTTTGTTCTCACTACGAGGGAAGAACATGGCCGAGAACCTACTGATGATGAAAGGCATACGGCTTCTGTAGTAGATATATTCAGATCGTTCAATCAGATCGTGAATGATTTGAAGAAATTGGAGTGGCAGGATGAATACCAGATGGCAAAATTCAGTACTGCGTTAGCGAAAACGGTGGGCCAGGGGATTGGCCGGTACTGTGAAGTGTTGGAAAAGCTGTTCACATTTGAGATGGATCGGCAAACACCAGAGCAGGAGGCTGCTGCGACTCAAACCCGCCAGCAGCGATGGCTGGCTCTTGCGAGAGATGCATGGAGTAACCAAGAGAAAATAGAACCCTTTCAGTTTGCCCCCGAGGTGCGCTCACGCTTTTTCTCATTATCATTAATGCAGTAATGTACTGATTTTATTGTCACCAGTCCTGTGTCAAACTCAACAACATTGAGTTTGCAAAGAATCAGCTGGATAAGCTTGAAGCAACTATGGATGCAGAGAAAATAGCATCAGTGATCGCGGCGAATGCACCGCCCATCACTCAAAGGAGACAAGTGAGCTACGTGTTTACGATCAAGATAGTGGAAGCGGAAGATCTCAAGGCGATGGATATCAATGGCGCCAGTGATCCCTATGTGGTGGTTGGAGATGAGCATCAGAAGCGGCTTCATAAGACGAGAGTCATCTATGCAAATCTAAATCCGCGTTGGGAAGAAACTGTGGAGATCACTGTCCAAGGGCCGATTGTATTGGCTTTTACTATCTGGGATTGGGATACGATGGGAGATCATGACTGTGTTGGGAGGACGCTGATAAAGCTTGATCCTGCGAATTTTAGTGACTTCTTACCGAAAGTATGTATTATCTGTTGAGGTAGTGAACGTGGTGCTAATGAATGGTAGGATTTATGGCAAGATCTTGATACCCAGGGTCGATTATTGATACGTGTAAGTATGGAAGGAGAGCGAGATGATATTCAGTTCTACTTTGGTAGGACCTTTAGAACGCTATTCCGGACAGAGAGGGATATGACTAGGCAAATAACCGATAAGGTACGGTCAGACCTATGTTACTCGAATAAACGGCTTATTCAGTATCTCTAGTTATCTGCGTTTATTCACCATACCTTATCTCATGCCGCTCTCAAAAACATTCTCTCGAAAGGAAGTACATTATCATCAGTAACGAGTCTATTCAGCCGTACGGGTTTGACTGGAGCACGACCTGCTGGGGCACAAATTTCGAATCTTGATATTGCTCAGGCATTGGACCCTTTGACGAACTATTTCAATGAAAACTTTGCAATCTTGAATACAACTCTTACACAGTCGGCGATGATTATGGTTATGAGCAAACTGTGGAAGGAGGTTTTGGTGACATTGGAGTCTCTGTTGGTGCCAACTTTGTCTGATAAGCCATCTATGCAGAGGCAGCTTACGCAGCAGGAGGTGGATATTGTGTTCAAATGGCTGAACGTAAGCCTGCATTATTCACCTTTTTGTATGGTTGATCATGATGCTAACGCTGTGGGTAGATTATGTACGACTTCTTCTACGCTAAAGACGAAGTCACTGGTGAGGGCACCGGCGTCCCAGCTGATATCCTCCGTTCCCCCAAATTCCACGAACTTCAATCCCTCAACTTCTTCTACTTCGACTCAACAGAGAACTTACGCCGTACCTCCGAGCGTATGGCAAGCACTGCCCTCGCTCACCAACAAGCCGCTCGACAACGCCTCACTGGCTCCTCGGGCGGCTTCCTTGGCGTCCCTGGAGGCGGTGGCACCAAGAGGTCAAAATCTGTATTGCATTCAAGGAATCTGGGGACCATGAGGAAAATGAAGGCGGAGAAGAGGAAGGAGGCGCAGGCTGTGCCGAATGATGACATGATTTTAAGGATTTTGAGAATGAGACCGGAGGCGGCAGGGTATTTAAAGGAGAGGAGTAGGCAGAAGGATAGGCTTGCGGCGACTGCGGCGGCGGAGGCGATTGTTAGGCAAAGTATTCAGTCAGGAGGGGGGAGGATGTCGGCGATTGGGCCAGCGGCGGGGGCGAGGAGGTAGATGTCTCTTTTTCTCTATATATACAGGAGGAATGGGGAGTTGGTGGGTGGAGGGGCATAATGATCATGTGTGCAAGTGGATTTGGAATGTATCATGGCGTAATGAATATTGCTGTTGGTCATAGTATATTTGGAGCTTAGCTATGTGATGATTAAAGCCTAATTTTTGCCCTTAATTAGTATTGATATTGTTTACAATAGTTTTATGTTTGTGGAGTGGGGGGCTTTGGAATGTTAATATATATCCTTGCTCTCTCTGGAAGCGTTTTATGGTTCCCTGATGAATCTAGTGAAGGGTTTTGTTGATGTGTGTGGTTTGATTTCGTGAACAAGGTGAGTTAAACTTAGTCTAAATACGCTGCGGGCAGCTTAGCTTGCCTGGCCCTTGAATGCACCTAGGTTACCGGGGTGGCTCGTCATGGCCCCCTCACCGGCGCCTCATACGAGTACTGATAGAGGGGACTTACCCTGAGCTGTCGGGGTTGGTATACCCTGAAGTGAGCTACGGGGTTAGCATTATCAAAATTCTAAAATAATGCGGCTTTAATATTGGGGGATATATTATACAACGGCTAGGGGGCTTTGTGGAAAGTGTGTTATAAGATTCCACCTCTCCCCCTCCCCCCAGGGAGTGGGATAATTTGGCATCCTATCCTGGATGAGAGTTTGAGAAATTGGAAATAAAAGACGAGAGATAAAAAAAGTGGAAAAAAAAAAAAAAACATCCTGGTGTATTTGATGCAGTTTGAGAAGTTATGTTTCTTGTTGTAACTGGGAGGGTAAGTTAGATCCATGTTCTGTCTCCTATAGGTTGATATCGATATTATATTTAGTTTGTCACCTTACTTTGTCTATTTTTTTTTTTTTTTTTTTTTCTGTAGCTGATATCTAATTCATTGATGTTTGTGTGATACTGGCAATAACAGTGCTTTTGTTACAAGACAAAGGATGGCGCTATTAGGAACGTTGCAGCAGGATAAAAGGAGTAGTGAGTTTATCTTGCAGTAACCTCCATGAAAACCGGCTTTTTATGTACTTTGCTTATCAACTCCCCTATAGACATATCTAGGTATCCCACAGCCGTAAGATGCGTGAAGAAGTCTGTTACAATTGAAATTGTTCAAACAAGTTTTTTTTTTTTCTTTTTCTTTTTCTTTTTTTCAGAGTTTTTACTAATGAATTTTCTTCAAGTTCTACTACTGGCATAACCACCTAGAACAAAGCCGACAACAGCACCCCCACCCACCCCACCTTCGCACGGTGTGGTTTGTGGTTATCATTGCGAGCCATAGTCTCTCTAGAAATGCGGGTTTCTTTCTTTCATCTCGGTTTCATAAACTAACGCTGCATCATCGACCAAAAACAATCTCCTTGTCTAGAAACGGTATTAGGCCATTGGAGACCCCGTTCCCATATAAAATAATCTATTTTCGATATAAGAAATATGTAACGGGGGCTATGGACGATAAATGCAAGGAACTCTACAGGTCGCTAGTCGGTCCGGTGCTCTTTCTCACGTAGATACATATATACAGTATATTGCAGAGGCTAGACTAGAAGCCATGTACAGCAAGGGACACAAGTCCCTGCAGTCTGTGAAGGGAAATACGTTCTTTACCCCTTTATCCTACATAGACGTAGGTTAGATAGCTTGAATACGAGTAATGAATTATAAAAAAAATTTAAAATAAAAAAAAACTGCCTCATCCTTCAATCCACCCAGGGTTCCAGTGCTCGTCAAAACTGTCCTGAAGGAACTTTTTTTTTTTAAAACCAATCTATAGCATTAGGTATGCAAGTTGAATTACCAGCACGCAGTGCATGCTTATTACTGCAGCAGTTCCCCTCCCCCTCCCCCTCCCCTAGTATCCGCAAGGATTATTACCCAGCTTACGACGAGGACTAGAGAGATCAATGTCCCCTCTAGACCACTAGCTGAAAGAATCAAGAAATGAAAGAAGAGAAGACTGTGTTTACCCAACATGATCTGCTTTATGGCGATCCGTTTGAGGAATATGCAAAGTATCTTGATCTATCTTGTGAAAAGAGTGAAGGGTAAATTTAAAATAATTTGAGTAAATGTGAAGGGGGGGGGGAAAGGGGACCCCAAATCTATTGAACTAGTTATCAGTTCATAGTGTCTATATAAAAATTCGCTGCAGTTAGAGAGTAAGACCCAAATAGTTTGTTCTAAGCCTTATATAGCTTTACTTCACCCATTCGAGTGACAGAAAAATAAAGGAAATCCTAGCTGTTATACCCGCTTCCTTCCCCCCCTTCCTCCCAACAAAACCTCTCTCTTCCTAGTTACCCTCAACTTTAACTCTTATCATTTTCATCATACCCCTCTCACTCTCGACCAAAAGTACACGAAAAAAATTAAAAATAAAAAATAAACTTAACTGAACAAAAAACCCACACACAAAAAAAAAGATAACACAAAAATAAGAATATGACCCAAGCAAAATATCCCTAAATTCCTTCCTTGACAATACTATATGTATTTTTTTTTTCTACATTCCCTACATGAGTGCCTTCAATCTGAATCTGACTTCCCGCATCAACGTCTGCAACTTCCCTTTCACAAGTTTCTTCCCCCTCCAAACCACTCTAAAATAGCCCCCTTCCATCGCTAGTACATAATTCCTCCCTTCCTCACCCCCTTTACAGCTATCTTTACCATTTCCAACCCTTCCTCCACTCCAAACCTTCCCCTTAGGAGAAACTATATTAATTCCTAGACTTAGGCTCTAGGGGCATGCTGTGTATGGAGGACTACTCACTTATATTCAGGTGATCATTACCCAATGCTGCCCTCACTGCCTCCACATTTACGCAAACACTCTACCTTCACCTTTACTCTCTCTGTCTTGATTTCCTGCAGCATTACATTTGTTTTCACAATACCAGATAAAAATATCCTACAAGCCCAACCATTACCATTACAAGCTCCATTTCATTATTTGACCCTAAGATTTCCAGAGAGGCTTAGCCTTGATTGTTGTTCTCAGTCTCATGGTGGGTGATGGTCTCGGACTCGGACTCCGACTAGGTCAGAACTCAGACTTAGACGCAGGACTCGGATTCGGACTCGGACTCGGACTCGGTCTCGGTTCTCGGTCTCGGTTCTCGGTCTCGGTTCTCGGTCTCGGTCTCGGTCTTGGTCTCGTCCTAGTCGGTGCAAAGATATGGTAAGGTCTGTGGAGCCTTAGAGCACAACTAGTGAGTTTAGGGTAATTGTTCATGTCTCAGGGCTATGGCCGGAAATTAAAATTGGCCTACAAGTCCCTTTTTCATGATAGAACCAGATATCTCTTCTTCTCTTGGGTGAAGGGTATGATAAAGCGTTTGTTGTAAGTTTTGTTTGCTTGTTCGGGCGATTCCCAGTCTGAGCCTAAACGCTCTCTTCACTAAACTAATAGATATAGAACTACAAACACTAGAATAACCATATCATATCCCAGTATGCAAACTTACAAGTCCATGAAAATAATATCATGATTTCTAAAAGGAGCACTCTTTACGACAAATCAGACTAAACGGGTTTACGAGGAAGTAAACCCTCTATCTTCCCTTCTCTTCCCTACCCACCTCCCGACTCCTTCCCAGATCTCCAGCTTCTTCGTAAACGGCATAGTCACCAACCCTGACGTGCTAGGCACCACGTAAACCCTCGCACCCTCCCATGAACCCTCATACTTTGGCGGCGTTGGCACAAGATACTCACTTTTGACCAACCAACTCCTCTCCGGAATGTCCCCCTCCCCCTCATCTTTACCCTCACTCTCATCACTCCCACCACCTCCAACCCCCATCCTCAATTCCTTGCCCTCTCTATCCACCTGCCAGCCCCAATTAAACACCTTCCCCGCCACTGGCGCCCCCGAAAACCCACTTTCCTCCTTCTCCAACTTCATCTTTCTCCCCCACCCCACAAATGCCTCCCACACACCTTTCCCGACTACACACACTGCCTCCGGCCTCCACCTACCAATCTTCTTCACCGTCCTCCCCGCTCCCAGAACCATCTCCTCCCGACTCAAATCCTCCTGACTCCGACTCGCCCTCTCTACGATATTCGTATTCCCCAACAGAAACCTATTGGGCAAAGTTCTATCCTCGGTAGCTTGAAGAGGCAAGCCTCTTTCTGTGAAAGTGAGTTTTGATGCATGGAGGAGTTTCCAGAAGGAGTTTGTGGGGGAAGAGTAGTTGTGTCCTGTGTATGCTGTGAGTAAGCCGGGGTTTGCACCGATGAAGATAAGGAGGAGGGAAGGGGCAAGGATGTCTTGAAGGGGGGCTGGATGGGCGAGGAGGGGTTCGAGGTAGTGTTCTGGGATTTTTGTAGAAAATGAGGAGCGGGGAGTAGCTGGTTCGGTGGATTTAGTTGCGTTATTGCTACCGCTGGTGGGTTTTGTGACTTTGGTGCTTGTGGTTATGATTGTTGATGCAGTTTGATTTGTTTTAGTCTTCCTCCGTCCCCTGTTTAGTGGTAAATCAGTCCTGTAAAGGCCTTCCGGAAGGAATCCACATACCCCGGCCCAACCACCTCTTTCCTTACCACCTGTTTGCCATCCACACTATCTATCTCCAAACACTTCCTCTTCGCTTCTGCAACCTCCGCAGCCTTCCTCCTCGGTCGTGGACTCATCCCCCACTCACGCCCAGCAGCACTCCCAATATTAATACCTCCCGCATGATCACTACACTTCCCATTAGACTTAGATACTCCAACTCCTGTAAACAAAAACCTTTCCAGAGCCGCCCCAAACGTCAATGACCTTTCCGCACTCTTCTCGTGCTCAGAGGAGCCAACATGAACCTCGGTTTTTATCTTGACCTCAATACCTTCGACCATTCCTTTCCCTCCCACGCCTTTAGAAAACTCTCTAGTGTGGTGGGTATAGCAGCCTCTGATATAATACTGAAAAGGTTCGAGCAGAGGACCCAGTGAAGAGCCTTTCTCCCCCCACAAGCGGTGAATATCAGATAACAATAGAACGCCGAGGCTAGTGAGAATTGTTTCTCGCCTCAAAGGCAACCCTAGTGATTTCCATGTCAGGTGCCAAGTCAAAGTTAGAGTACACAAGAAGGCTAAATAAGCGGTGACGACCCTGCCCTGGGCAACGATTGATTTATTTTGATGACATCAAAATCTACGTATTACATTAAATCTGACTGTCATATTCTACTAAAGAAAACTATTTTCCGGTTGAAGCAGTTCCTTGCTCTTTTCAAGTCAACTGCTGGAGACGCCTATGCACGACGCATGGACTCGCCACAGAGCAAAGCTCTAAATCAAAGAGAAAGTAACACCCGTGGTAAGATATTTGTCGTATTCAGGCCTTTCTCACAGATGAAACACACAGAGGTAAAAAGAGCAAAGAAAGCAGGACGAAAACAGCAGAGCACACAAGTGAAATAAGAGAATTGACTAGAAAGAAAGTATCAGATTCCAACTCCTAGTTCTTCCTCCAGGCTCTCTATAAGGTGTCATCCCAGCCGACCGCTGGGATGATGTCATAGGATTGTCGTGAAAGTTGTGTGCATTTAGATATCGCTATATCCAATAAAATTAGTATGTCGTAGGCGATTGAGGTAATCGCAAAAGAAACTTACGCATCATCATCATCAGGTAGGGGCTCTGCGGCAGCCGCCTCCATCTCTTGCCTATATTGCTCTACCAAACCAGGGTCGACAGCGGCTTCGGGAGGGGCCAAGGCTGGGGAAGCGACAAATTCAAGATTGGGGTTTCCGACCAACTTCCTTGCCAACCACAAGAAGGGCTTCTCGAAGTTGTAGTTGGACTTCGCAGAGATATCGTAATATTGAAGGTTCTTTTTCTGTGCATCCCAAGAGGAGTCATTAGTAAATGACAACAATTGATAGAAGCCAACAAGAACTTACCCTGTGGAAAGTGATAGACTTCGCCTTAACCTTGCGCTCCTTGATGTCGACTTTATTACCACAGAGGACGATTGGAACGTTCTCGCAAACACGAACGAGATCACGGTGCCAGTTTGGAACATTCTTGTAGGTGATTCTTCCAGTGACATCAAACATGATGATACCACATTGACCGTTGATGTAGTATCCATCTCTCAGACCACCGAACTTCTCTTGACCCTGTAGAACGAGAAAAATTTGAGTCATGAAACGAATTCGGGCAAGTAACGGATGACTTACAGCAGTATCCCATACATCAAACTTAATTTCACCAAAGTTTGTGCTGTGTAATATGTCAGTAATTTGGTCATGCTATGAGAGGCTCCTCTCTCTAAGATACTCACTGGAAACCAAGAGGGCTGTAGCAGCTATGTTAGCAATTTCTATCGCAGAGCTAAAGCTAGGGGATGCATACTGAACTTCGACACCCAAGGTCGCAATGTACTTTTTCTCAAATTCACCAGTCAAGTGGCGCTTGACGAAGGTAGTCTATGCCGTGCGGGAGCAAGATGTTAGCATTAGCCTTTAACTACCTTAAGCTACTCCCCAGTCCCACCCCAAGGCAATTCTCACCTTTCCGGTACCACCATCACCGACGAGAACAAGCTTGAATGTAGGTGGAGCTTGTTGTGCTGCTGGTGGTGCATACATTATGCGGTTGCTTGAGTAGACGACGATAATAAAACTGTACAGCCCGGCCAGGTTCCAAGGTGAGATGTCAGTTATGTAATCGTGTGAAGCCAACAGAGCAACGGAGTGTGATATGTAAGGGCTGCAAATCACTAGCAAAGTGAGGGCAGTACCTAGGGGCAAACAGTGGAAAGATAGTTGATACCTTTTGCTGATACGTGAAATGTCAATAACTATACTGACACAGTTTGGTGAGGGGAAAATTTGGAGGGGGTTGGTGAGAGAAGAAGGCGGCGTAGGGTGGGGCGACAGAGAAAGGCTTTAGTCACTTGGCTGGGCTAGGCACGTTTGCTTATTATACTAGCACAATGATTTTCTTCCTCGCCAGCAAGCATCTTGGCGGCTCACCGTGTTGCGTCAACGTTCAATCGATCTGGACATTCGATCATTTTCCATCACATATTCAGGTAGCAAGTGCAGAAAGGTTGCATGGGCTTCACAACATATAAATATTGTCCATCGCTAACCAGGCTAACCCATCGCACATAATCCAGACCAGTCTCTATCAGCTTCTTCTGTCAAGCTAAAAAAATAGACATTCATACAGCGTAAAATTGGTATCGAGATAAACTGAAATAGAAAGGAGTCAATGCAGATTGAGAAAATAATTATTTAAAACAAAGCAAGAGGGCGTTATGTTATGTTTGCAAGTTGTCTTTTTAGAAGCTGTTGCGTAAATGGACGATTAGTACGGCTCACAGAATAGCTTTGCAGGTAGAGAATAAGGGCAACATACTGTTCCTTCCAGAAACTGAAGTCAATTTCTGGTGTGGTCGCAGCCTTACAGGCATTTCTGATATCTCTCGCCGCGACCGATGGACCGCAGAAGTAAACACCGACATTGGTCTTCATTGTGCTCTCCATACCCGGCATGTAGCTTCCTCTATTGATGGCATCCCTCATACTAGAGAAAAAGCGCTTGAAGTCAGGTCTGCCGAAATTCGTCCTACTCTGTAGCTCGGTCAAAGGGTCCAAGTTTGTACCAACACTGTTGAGCACAATGTTTTGTGCCGTGTCGGCGTCAAGCCTCTGAGTAAGATATGTGTGGATCTTCAGGAACTCAGATCCACCGGGCGCCTCTTTCTTCGCTTGGGTCTCTAGGGAGGCCAAAAGACTCTGGAACCATTCGAATGAAGTTGTATCCTTGCAAACCCAGACGAACTCAACCCTCTTCAGACGCATTGGTGGGTTTGGACCCTGGCGCTTGTGCCAGATACTCTTGAGAATTGATGCCCAAGGCGTGACACCGATACCTGTTCCGATTAGAACGGCAATTTCGTTGTCAAAAACATCCTCAGCTGGAGCTCCGTACGGTCCATCAATTCTTAGCTTAGGCATCTGCTGTCCATTTTGAAGAGCAATCTCATATTGGCCCATTGGATCTAACCCATCAAACATCCTTGAATTTTGACCTGCTCCAAGCGATTCGCCAAATGCCTTGGTGAAATCGCCAACTTGCCTAACGTGGACTGAGATATACGGGTCGGAGGGGCAAGAAGTGATCGTGAAAGGATGCCATTGGTGTTTGGAGATAGAAGGGACATTGAGGAATAGCCACTGTCCGGCTTTGTACTTCATCGACGGTTTCCGGAACTGAACCTCCATGGCACCGAATGGGTGTTTGACGACTTTGGTGATCTGGGTTTCTCTGGCGGCACGAATCTCCCGATAAACACGTTCTAAGAAATAATTCCACCGCCCCATAAAGTAAATCTCCATCCTTGATAACCGACGCAGTGGGCCCAGAATTCCTTCCCAGCGAAAGGTGAATAAGGCTCAGGAGTATCACGCACGAAGCATCCAACAGCATGAGTGTAAAGACCAATCAAGAAAATGATAGCAAGATGATGAGTGTACCAGAAAGCTTCAAAGCACTGCTGACGAATCTTGTGATGGGCGCTAGAAAAATTAATTTCATTTCTTCACAAAAAAAGAAGCGGCTACTTACGTTGTATACATTAGAACCATACATAGCAACATAACGTGACCAGTGATACCACCAGGCTGGGTATAGTGAATTTGTAGGGCAGTGGCAGGTCTTATTTGAGTTTTCTCTACAATGAAGAAGCTGTAAGATGTCATTAGCTTAGCTTGGAGGTACCGCCATCTATACAAGCACCAAGACTCACTTTACATAGTGGGCGGAAGTGTGAATGATTGAAAACAGGAGCATCGAATATGCACACTGTCGATGGAACCATTGACTCTCATCTAACGGCAGAAATCTGAGCTTTGGTCGCACATATCTCAGGAGGTTTCGGCACATGGGTAACAGTATCATCGAACCATCATATGCCAATGCAAGCCCAGCTCCACGGGAAATCCACACTGAATATCCCAGAGCGTTGAGCCCGGCGAGCTTGGGATCCTTTGCCTGCTTCATCCTAAATTCAGGGTATCAGTAGCACTCACAGTATTGTGTGAAGGAGCATACCATCCAAAAGCAAAAAGACCCCAATGCGAACCCCACCAAAAAATCCAGAACAGTAACCTCCTCCCCGTAAGCTCTCTTTTCACAAAACCTTCTGCCATGTCTTTGAATCTCGGTGTCGCAATTACAATCAAAGGTTGATTGAACTAGTCCAGTGATATAAGGCCCCAAACAATAGTATGTCGTCCAGCGAGTAGTCAAATATACGAAGGGCCGGAGGTTTCTCGGCCAAGTCTATTCCTCGGAAATCAAACGAAAAGAGTGTTCAACGTCGTTGCTTCCTTGGAGGTTGTGAATTCAAGACCTTCGCAGCAACGGTAGAGCTTGCAGCAAAATTGGGTTCGACCAGCGGTAGCGCCTGAAAACAAAGATCTAGCAGATGAGTAAAGGAAGCAGCAAAACAAGCAGGGAAAGCAATTGCAGGGAAAGTGTAAGAAAAGGAGAGTAGAGACTTTGGGCAACCGCTAACGGCTCGACGACGAGAACGACGAGAAGAGAAGAGGGCGATGCAGGTGAAAGTGAACGGGGATACTACTGGTGACTAACTGAGGGGTCCCCTGCAATGCCACCGTACAGGCGACACAATAGTGCACGGGCTCTGTCTCGCAATATGCGCTGCCTGAGTCCCTCAGCTGCTTGATTGTGGGTCCAGAGAGTTAGGATATGATCATGAAAAGATACATGGCACTTACCCTTAACCTAGCAGAAAACCAATAGAATTCTATAATAATAATAATATTGATTTTTATTTAGATCCCAAACAGACCCAATGTGCTTCGCGTGCCTGGATATATTGCAATGTTGATTGCGATGTCCAGGCTTCTTTGGATGATCGATCAAACTATAGTAAAGAAGTACCCTATAATTCAATCGAAGCTGTCTTAAAGAAGATTCAGGAGGGAGAAAGAGGGCCAGAGGACGCATGGAAATCCACGGAAAAAGAGATGGCGGGGGGGAAGAGGCAAGTCATGATAATAATAATGAATTCCAGGTCTTCGTGCCTCTCTCTTTGAATCAGATTCAGGATGAGGATTGGGTGAGGTACCACATCCTCAACGACAGGGTTAACGTTTTGGCGCATGGCATTGCTAGCTCGTATGTCTTGGATAGTCCTGGGCTGTTGGTTGGGGTGTTGGTAATTTAGTCGCTGGGATGAACCGGCACAGGCTGTACATGAAGGTCGAATCGCGTAGCAAGAGGGGAGATCGGTAAAATTTTGACCTCATGAAAGTTACATTAGGTCGAAAGTATCTTGTCGAAGTCGTGATAATTCTAAGTAGCTAGGTAAGTAAGTAAATTCCGCCTTATACATGTACACACATATGTACAGTTATACGTCTACACACAATTTCACGGAGACATCATGGGCTACATACTCTGTACCCGTCACACTTAACCAGACTACGTCACACTAGGCACAAATACGGTTATGCATATGCTGGTTTAGTCTGGTTAATAGTCTGGTTGGCACAATGCTGGTTACCTATAAACAATCGTCAATCGAACCGCCGCACAAGAATGTACCTAAGCGCCCCATTGCAGGCCACAGCGCGTCTGCGGGCATCGAACTAGTTAATCGTCTTCCATTCAGGCTAAATCCTTTGCGAGGGCTAACGAGACAAAAATTTAGCGAAGCTTGTACCGCAGTATGCATCAAGTATGCATCACTTCTTTCTGCTGGTTTATAATGGCAAGGATCGGATACCCTAACCGTGGAAGCATTTGCAGCCCGATCCAGCTACTGGTCCATAGAAAAGGTATCTTGGTATCGGGTATGAAAAAAACAAAAGCTGGAGGAGTGGAGAGTACCAAGAGTATATTCAACCGGCAACCACACTAATTCAACCGTACCCTGGATTCAACCGATCTATGTGGTGCCGAGTTCCTGTCGCTGAGGCATTCGATGATGTATGTAGGTACCCATGCTTTTTGTTGCCAAGTGAGAACAATGGCTCTGTTAAGTAGACACTATGTTATGTTGTACGGACTTATGACTTTGTGGTATATGTACTACAGTCAAACCTTGCAATACCGAACCTCGTTGTGCCGGAATCCTTGCTATACCGGAATACTCTTGACAAACTAAGCACTTTTCACCTAAATCACCCTTGCTATAACGGATTTTTGCTTATACCGGACCGGACAGCGGAATACAGAGAAGTTACTACTATCTACATATTTCGCCCTTGCTATAACGGAATCCTTAAGTAGATACTGCTCTAGAACCAGGGTATTGAGATATTCACTTCTTTTTCTTCCATAATCACCTGCTGTAAGATCAACTTCAGGCCATTTCTTAGTATCACATAAGATGTGTGACAACGTTTGATGTTGCTATAGCTCGACCCTGCTTTATATTAGTATCTTTACCAACATAGATCTACCAGTCTTCATACCTCGAAGTCTAAGAAATGTTCTCCAAATTCACTCAATTTCTCTTTCGCATGCTTGGGATCTTGTCGTCGCTTTTTACAGATCTGGTGCTTCTCTAATATGGTGAGAGCTCGATGCTTTTGTCTTCCTGCACTCAGCATGTTGGCTGATGAATCTTGAGCTTAATGTTCAAACACATTTGGAAGTTGAACAAATTTCCTTCTTTAGTAACTTTTGTCTTGTACCACGTACCCTTGTATTATTTTATGTACATACCATACTTACTGTTGCGAGAGATACTGAATCCGACTGCTACAAGAGGACTGGACCATTTAGGGCAATTCGCCGATGACAATTGACAATATGCTGCGGCGGAGGGGCCATTGCGCTACTGGTGTGGCAGGGGAGGTTTAGCAATAGGACCCCTGTCCCTTTTGCCGCCCCGTCAACAATGGGCTTTGTGTTTTCACTCGGCGCTCCACGGACACGGTCAATTGGCCACAATAACCAGACTAGGCCACAATGTAATGTACAAGGGTCTCATTTTGTTCTTTTTTCGACCTCGTGACAGTCACGAGAATTCCCCACCGGAGACTGGGGGAAGCGAGAGGTCAACGTCCGCGCGCGGCGCTCAGTCAGTGCACCGTACCTCGCATGATGCCACAGGGTTGTTCCCATTCGGGCTTAAAGAACGGCTCTCCCCAGGGACTCCCCTGTCAGACATCGGGGGATTGAGAACGACTTCGAGGAGTCTCACATCCATCCGGGCGATGTCCGTGATGAGCCGCGTGTGGCTACCAATTGCGTGCCGCATGAACCAACAGCGGCCGTCCGATCATCACCATTTCAAGCGGGTCTCACTCGCCTGGTGCTTTCCCGTTTTCCTTCATTCTATTCGCTCTCTACCTCACATTTCATTTCTTGGTTCCTTTATTTGCCGCTAACGCATTCCACCTGGTTGTTGGTTACGCACTTCTATTTCGGTGCAAGTCATCACGTTCTGGTCAACGCCTTCGCTACTAGTTACTGCACCCTTTACCCTTTCCTATCAGTAGGTACCTTGCGCCGGGCGCATACCTATTTCATTATATTATCCACCTGCACCCCTTCTCGCCTAAAGTCTAGATCGACCCAGTAGCCAATTTCTTCTTGCCAACGTGATCCTCCCCACCGAGTTTAGATCTCCCACATCAACAACAACGGCCTCGATCTTAAGAGAAGGATTACAACCCCAAGCAGAACAACCAAAATGGGAAGACTCATCAAGAACCATCTCGCCAGACTCATCATCCTCACTGCAGCTACCTGTAAGAACTCAACTACGCTATTTCGTAATTTCAGAGTGAGCAGACAAGCCGTAGAAACAATAACTGACATATTTTGCACCTTACAGACCAAATAGCGGCAGCAATACATGGCTTCTTCTGGCCTAAGATCTTCTGGGACATGTGGACAAAGGCATTGGACCCGGCAGTCAAACCGTTCCCTATTCTCCAGATTTGCAACATCATCGCAGGTATCTTTGGGTTGTGTTGGGAATACCCTCTGCCATTCTTGATCCCGAACACTGCATTACACCGATCAATCGCTGCTCGACTAGCAATATACCCGATCTCTATTTTGCTAGCTGCACTCACATACCAAGGCACAAATGCGGCGATATACTACATTGTGGGATTAATTGTTTTCTTCTGGGGACACACCGAGGGAGAGGTAAGCTTTACCACCCATACTTACAGTCGTATTGCGACTACCCGACCCACAGCAGCTCAATAGAGCTGTTGCAATGCAACTGCACTTTGCTAACGCTGTTATAGATTGTGTGCATGCCATGGAAAGTCCCCACACGTAGACTAGTCGTCACACTTCGAGAACCGATAAAATCATGAAAGCATAACCTGTCGCAGTGGCGTCCCGAGCTTGGTCCTTTCGAATTTCTTTCTTCATATCCCATTGTATTAGTATTTGTTTCATCTTCTTGCAGGCTGAAGATGCTTGTGGGTTCTATCGGTGTTTCCTAATTCGGCGCATATTGTTTTGTTTTTTTCAACGCACGTTTCGAGAACAGTTAGTTCTTTTTTAGGTGAATTTCTTTTTTGATCTAGCTTCCTTGATCTCACCGTTTGGTACAAACTTGGAATACATATCTCTTTTCCTTTTTCTATTTCTTGTATATACATGTGCTATGAGCGCATTTCTCTAGTGTATATTGTGGGGATGGGAGGGGACGTGTGACGTGCTATGTTTCGGTTTTGAAGTGTCCGGTGTTGGACTCGAGTTGTGGGACTCCGTCAACCTTGGAGACTTTTACACCTCATTTTATACATTTTCCTACTTTGGGTTTCACGGTGTTCTGGGTTTTGTCTTGGAGGGGTTAATGGAATATGCTTAGTGCTAATGAGGAAATGACGTACGAACGTCAGGTAGTATGGAATGAGGAATAGAAGATAGGGCCGGGAATAAAAATGAATAGAAGTGATGAAGACTTGATAACCTGAAGTGGTGATCTGAATGTGAGTTGTAACTTGTAACTTGGGCGTAATGTCTAGGAGGAAATTAGAGATCGGTTGGATTTCCGATATCACTACATTAACATGTACGATTGCGTCAATGTAGTTGACTAGTTTATATGGCGATAATAACTTAGATTTGCCCAATAAAATAGCCCTGTGGCGTAAATTTTACTGTACGAATGCGGCACAGAAATGACTTTACTGCACATATAGCCTACATGAGATAATTGGTTTATCTGACAGCAATCTAAGCGAGAAGAGATTTTAATATATTATTGGATGTTTCATGCATCAAAATCTGACATACATACTTTTGATTCAGCCCCACAAGTGGAAGGCCAGTTGCATGCATATACTGTACATACATATGTACAGTTCTAGGTGCGGCAGTTTTACACAAAAACGGCCACCTTTGAAAAAATCATGAAGGACCAAGGGAAACAAGCAGGAAGCAAACAGGAAGCTCTACTGTACATCTGGAATACTTCCCAAAATACCTATTCCTCTGATATCCTAAGAAGTCTGACTAAACTGAACCAGATCTGCGTTGTGTAGGCAGTTAAGTATATGGACGAAGTGATTGTCATGTACATACCTTTCTCATACAAATTTGTATGACAACGGCATGTATCACCAACTTGAAGCAGCTCTGAGCACATTTTGAGTGGAGAAGGTAGTCTGGTTGGCACTGGAGAAGAAGGGGAGATAATGATTAATTTCAACATGTTTCTAGAAGCACTAAACACTTGGGTTGGTTTTCGGTGTAAAATTGAACACTGATGGCGTGGAACTGTGCACCTCATGGCCGTGCCACAGGTCTCATATTCAGTATTCATACATGACTCGATGTTGTAAAGTTGTTGGTAGATCAGTAAAAATCTGAGCTATATATACAAAGTGGCCATAGTCTCACTTCCACTCAGATTCGGAATATCAGACGCAATTCGCTATTTCAAACGGGCAGGGTGATCATGACCATCTAACCCTTTGATACATTAGATCGAGGTTCATACATGATATACTGATAATCTGTCAAATGCGTATGGCAAGCTTCATCGTCCAAACTCCACTCGAGGCCTGGAATTCATGATCACCAGAAAAGCTTAAAATGAAAGGATATCGGCTTCATGCGCCCTGCAACGCCCTGTCAAGTCTGGTGCTTTACTTGTGGTTTCAATAATGGGTATCATAGATTCATAGTAAAATCTTGATAGCAAATGCCTGTTCCACTCTCGATCTCGCTTAATTTAAGCTCAAGCGTGATGACCCCAGCTACTAGACATGATTCTTCCCCCAACAACACCCATGATGAAAGGGGAGGCGAAAGTGTAAATAAACTTCCTGTGATATAGCCCAGGTTCGGGATCCACTCTCACGGTTTCGATAATTCGCACCAAAGCCTCGCTTAGCGTCACGCTTCATAGGATGCTGTGTCACATCCTAAAGAGGAAAGTGCAACGGTGTGGTTGGAAACGTTGGCTCAGGTCAATACTCGGAAAGCTGGTCTGAAGTGAAAACTCCCCTTCCTGTTAGCATGCCTGACGCTACAGATAGATATCCTCTGGCTTTATGACACAGGGAACCATGACTCGACGTCTGGATCACCCATGGGTAGATCTGCAATAATAGGCCAAGTTATATTAGTGCTTGTTGCTGATATACACACTGTTCTACATGCAACTGCTGGAACCCAGCCCTGTGTGCTAAGTCATGGGTTTTTTATATCTCACGATAATCCCTTCCATGCATGCACTTAGAAGAGCACATTGTTAAGATAACACACTCACGGGCGCCACCGGTCTTGGGCTGTTAGGTTAATGGATCGTTGTACATGTTGGTACAGTGGAAGAGGTCTATCTTCATCAGGGCAATTGTCAGACGAGCCCCAGAACATGAAGGCTGAACCCAATCTCTTCTGCGGACCCCGGGAGGCAACTGGGCGCGGCTTGGGTAACATTCAGTTACCTTCAGACGCCGGTCTGGGAGCGATTTCTTTAGTTTCCTATCTCAGTGCTCTTTACCACTTGCTATCCTGTCTCATTACCGCCCCAGCCGTGCCCAGGTTTATACGCTCTGGAACGAGCACCCAGTCTGAACCACCGCTCTCGACATTTTTCAACGTGGTGGTTTATCCTGCATTGAAGGAGCACTGGTCATGCATCGAACAATGGTTTAACCACCCAGATATCTCCAAAACATCTGGTTAAAGTGGCCTTTTCTTCCATAGTACTTTCTAAATGGGACTGTATGTACAGGCGGGTACCAGCTTAACATACTACCGAAGCACCTCCTACAGTTTACTGCCGATGTGTGGCGAGGACAAATACCTTCGAGTCTGGGAACTATAATGCCTCTTGTGATGGTATATAGGTTACTGGTGACTTCTATGTATATAGTTGCTGACTTACGTGTCAAGTCTGGGTGCCCACTGAATTCACGGCCTAATTCACACATCACCGACAAACATTGGGTTCAGTGAATTATCGCGTGCAGTGATACAGGAAGTGAAGATGCATTTCGTGAGGGAATCAGAGCACGGAACGGCAAGTGAGTATTTTTGGGCATTGTTAACCTGAGGGTCCCATTTAGATATATGAAGCGGATTTCAGGCTGCCCACAGCAAAGCGAATCAATGATGGAATCAGCAAGAATACGAGTGGTGAATTAGGGACATCACACTTGGTATGGCATCTATCAGCTCGTCAAAATGGATATTTACTTCCATGCAGATATCCATATTGGTCTTGACAATCATCTGCTGATCTATCCTGACGTAAATATCATTCTGGCAGCTCGTGCTTAATACTGACATGGAAGTACTAGGATAGTTATCAGCCTACTGTCTTCGGCACTTGCCGTGCCTGGCATTGATGGAAAGAGTCCTGGTTCTGTTTGCCGTGATCTAGCCAATGTTCACAGAGTTTTAGGTGAACTTTTCTACTGGAATTTTCGCCAATCAGTAATTCCCAGCATGAGGGACGAGGCAAACCAGTCGTGGGAATAGGGTTGGGGCCGTATATGAGTGAGAGGCTGGGGGTGGAAAAAGTGGCACTTGCAGCTGCAAGACACCTAGTTCATAGTTCTATAGAACATCTCCCCAATACTCTGCCGCCCAGTACTCAATTTTTTTTTTGCTTCCTACCTAATTATGTTGTTTTTTTTCTGGCCTTTCTATGATGTAGTACTAATTTGACGGTGTTAGAGGTATGTTTAGTGGAAAACTTTGTATAAATTGTTGACTTCAAGGTAAATAGAAAAACAAATAGAATTAGGACATTTTCCAGCCCGTTATCACATCAATATCCCACACTCTCAGGCAAGGAGGCTTCTCTGATCCTCTAGATAGTGGCAGCCAACAGGGTGATTACTGTTGCTACTCCCACACTATATAAGGCACATACTCGCCAGCAGCCCAAACCAGCAGCCTACGCAGCCAGTTTATGGCAATGTCCCGAGGGCTTTGTAATTGTAGTGATGCGTATCGTATAAGGCCGTGAATGGAGGTCTGCGTGCGATTGTTTCGTTTATATTGTATGTATTGGACCAGCTGGTAAATCTCCCTATACAAATGGACCAAAAAAAAATCCCTCCTCTCCTCCTCAATTAGGCGTGAGATAATCCATTAAATTTTTTTTTTTTTTTTTTTTTTTTTTTTTTGTTGGACTGGGGTGGGGCTTAGGTTTTGTTACTTGTTGTTACTCAGTGCGTTATAGGTAAGTTATGTATTTTATATTTTATATTATAGTTCTTGTTACTGTGTTTTAAATGAATTTTGATTAATTAGAAATCTGTCTGAAAGTGGAAGCAGAACTGTTTTTGTTGACTTTAATTCTTTTTGTTGTAAAATAAATGTATCCTTTTTAATTGCTGTTGTTGAGCTCTCCCCATTCCCCCTTCTCTTAAAAGAAGAGATTACCCTCAACTTCTAATATCAACCGCACTCCCGCCCCAAAAAATAGGATAAAAAAAAAAAATTTTTTTTTTTCCTGCTGCAAGGTTGTATACAACTTGTTACATATTCTCCTTGTAATTTTGTTGCTTTATTTTACTAAGTTATTTTATTTTATTTTTATTTTTATTTTTGGTAACTCAAGTTACATTTCGTTATTTTCGAACGTACAGTTATCTACATAAGTACTTGTACTTTCCAATCGTGCCCCCCGCCGTGGCCCCCCCCCCTCTCTCAAAAAAAAAAAAAAAAAAAAAAAAAAAAAAAAAAAAAAGGCCAGAATACAATGGGCCATGTAAGCACCCAACCCCCTACAACGTCTCAGCTGCTTCTCCTCCCCAGCCCTCCAACCAAAATCTTCGGTCCATAAGGGAACTACACAGTTACATTTGAAAGAAAGTTAATTTTAATTTTTTTATAATCACACATTCTTAGGAGATCCATAAACCTACTGATGTAAAAAAAATGAGCCATCTTGAGAAATATCAGGGTAAAAAAAAAAAAATCCATTTCAAGTTTTTTTTTTTTTGTAACCTATTCTTAAACTTTGAAAAAAAAAACTCAGTTAAGTAAACCAACACTCTTTCGACGGCGGGGGCTCCCTAACTAGAAGCGGAAAAGAGAAGGGAGGAGAGAGGGGCCTCTCGTATTTCCACTTCTGCCCATTCCCCCATTCCCCCATTCCCCCATTCCCCCCTGGCCCCCTGCCCCCTGCCCCCTGCCCCCCTGCCGGTATCATGGAAAACTAACAAAAAAAACAAAAAAACAAAAAAAAACATGTACTAACTATGCATAGCTTATACTTGGATGTTGTAGTTGTATACCCATACCGCCATACTTCCCCCCGCCCAAATGCCCATACGTCATCCTCCAGTGTAGAAGAGAGCCCCAATCACCAAAACTCATCATAGAATCTGCTTAATCAGTATATGCTAGCTATGCACCTTTCCCTCCCTCTATTACAACTAAAGTCGGTAAGTATAATCTTCCTCCATGTTCTGGCTGACCCACAAGACCATCGAGCTAATACCACACGTAGCACACGTTAGCTCCCAATCCATCCAACCGCATCAAAGACCAGAACCCACCTCAGCATAATCAACGAATTCGCCACTACATTTGCAATCCCAAAATACATGGTCTCAAACTCATATTTCTCGACGACATACTTCAACACCAGCACGGCCACAGAGCCCGCCAGCCCGCCAGCCATGAGCGCGAACCCGAGGAAGAGGATGTGGCGGGCTTTGTTGGCTACGGAGGGGCCGCCAGTGTAATTGATACTGTCGCCGTTGAGGTGCGATTTTTCGATGGAGTTGATTCTAGGCAAGCTTGGGTCAGTCGGGTTGTGGTAGTGGTAGTGGTTGAGGGGAAGGAGGAGGAGGAGGAGGAGGAGGAGGAGGAGGGGGATTACACGAGCATCCCCGAAGCACTACAAATCCCTGGAATCCAGTCAACGAAGTTGATGTGTACATCGCCGGGGTTGTTGACTTTGCTGTAGACGGAGGCATCGATGAAGAACCAGAATCCAAGGGAGAACTTTTATATATATAGCGATAGTTAGCTTGATGTTTCAAGATGGCGCACAGTTGGGCCGGGAGGGGGGAGGGGGGGATTGAGTTTACTAAAGCCCCAGAGATGTACACCCCTGCAGTGCGGATGGCCTGGTTAGATTGTGGGAGGCAGCGGAAGAGGGGGTCCATGATGTTTCCGTTTCTAGGGCGGGAGGCGATATACGGTGGTGGAGGGCTTCTTGATGCCGATGGCGATGGCGTAGGCTGGGATGGATGCGATAGCAGGAGGGCGGCGTCTTCGTGGGCGGCTACTGCTTCGGCGGGTGAGGATGATGGTGATGGGGGGCTCGAATCTGAGGTGTATGCGAGAGGATCAGGCATGCAGAGCGGACTGGCTGGCTGGTTGGGTGGTTGGTTGGCTGGCTGATGTGATGTGATGTGATGTGGATGTGGTGGTGGTTTGAAGCGTGCAGGTGCAGGTGCTGTGTGTTAATCAACGTGCATATTATGTGACATATGCTTTGTGCATGCAGCTACATATAGGGATATGCAGAGTACTGTAGGTGCATGGGTGCATAACCATTGCCGCTGCCATACGGAGTACGGTATGCTTGCATATGACCGGTCTCAACTGTCTCCACCGCCGATATCACTCTGCTCCTCCCCCCCCAATCGTATCCATTATACAAGCCCACTCTGCCTCCCCCATCATTCACCATCGGCCTCTCAACATCGCCAGGAAACACCGCTCGCTGCAGCTTCTCGCTGCAAACCCCAAGCAGAACCCCCCCCCCCGGGCACTGATCACCGTCACCAACACCAGCAGCACACGCAGCAAGCATGGCCCAGAACAAGCACTGGGAGCAGGACAAGGAGGCCACCGTCTACATCGGCAACCTCGACGAGCGAGTCACAGATGCCATAGTATGGGAGCTGATGCTCCAGGCCGGCAGGATCGTATGTACCCCCGCCCGCCTACCTACGCGAGCCCATTCAAGTCGCGTGATATGTGATGAAATTTGCCAACGAGGTTGAATAGGTCAACGTCCACCTCCCCAAAGACAGAGTAACGCAGACACACCAGGGGTTTGGATTTGTCGAGTTTATATCGGAAGAAGATGCAGAGTATGCCGCGAGGATCATGAACCAGATTCGCCTCTATGGGAAGCCGATTCGTGTCAACAAGGTATGGCGTCCCCAGCCGGCGAAGTCAAACATTAAAAGCTCTTTTGCTAATGGAATATAACCACCCATCTAGGCCTCGGCGGATAAGCAAAAGACAACAGAGATTGGCGCGGAACTGTTTGTTGGGAACCTGGACCCTATGGCCGACGAAAAAACGCTGTTTGAGACGTTCAGCACCTTTGGGGGATTAGTCGCTGCACCAAAAGTACCCCCACACATCCCTCCCTTCCCTCCCCCATCGCAGCAATCCACTAATCCCTTCACACACAGATCGCCCGCGACGAATCTGGCGCCTCCAAAGGCTACGGCTTCATCTCCTACGACTCCTTCGAAGCCTCCGACAAGGCCATCGAAAGCATGAACGGGCAATACCTCATGAACAAAGAAATCTCTGTGCAATACGCCTACAAAAAAGACGGCAAGGGCGAGCGCCATGGCGACCAGGCCGAGCGTCTTCTTGCCGCCCAAGCTCGAAAAAACAATGTCCAACTCCCAACTCAAACCCTCCCTCCGCAGCTCTTTGCCCCGAGTGCGCCGAATCCTGCCAGTGCAGCCGCAATAGTGCCGACGAGTATCCCACAGATTCCGGTTGCGCCCGCGGCGATGGCAATGGGGGGTATGGGCGGACATGCGAGACAGGGTGGCCCCCCAGGACCGCCAATGGGGATGCCCCCTCACCATGCCCATGGGTCAATGCCGTATCAGCTTCCTACTCACCCTCCCCCGCCAGCATCACAATCCCACCTCCCCCGCCCACCACCAACAGGCCCATCCCACCACACCCCCACCGCTGCCCCCCAGCAACCACAACCCCATCAACCATCACACACAAATGGCCCCCCATCTGGTCCAACAGGTCTCCCCCCGCGCCCTCCCCCCCCAGTTGGATTCGGCTCATATCAACCTGCCTACCCACCGTTTCCGCCCCAGGGCGGAACGTATGGGGGTGGTGCGGCCCCGCCGCCGCCGTTGCCGGCCGGGTTTGGAGGAATGCAGAGGCCAAGTGGACCGCCACCGGGGTTTAGTGGTCCGCCACAGGGGCAGCCGTTTGGTATGCAGGCCCCGCCGCCGGGGTTTCCGCAGCAGCCAATGGGGGTTCCGCCGCCACCGCCGCAGGGGTATCAAGGGTATGGGAGAGGGAGGTAATAGTGGCTATTTCTGTGGACGCAAGCATATTCGGAATGGTTGGGTTGGAAAAAAGTGCGCGGCATGAAACGGTTATCTGTATCTGTATAAATCCGGGTGGTTTGGTTGGGGGGGGAGGTGGGTATAAACATGTTTTTTTTTTCTCTGTTTCTTTCGTTTTGAGACGTTGGGTGTATGATACTGTAATTTTATATAAAAATCACGGAAGTACAGCACGCACTTAGTTGTAGCAAAAGGATGTACCTGAATTTTCCATTAATCGAGAAGCTAGATGTGAACACAAAACGCCAGTACCTACTGCACTTTATGAGATCCTACATGCATGCGAACTTTTTCTCAGGTCGTGAGAAAAAACGACAAAACAAAAAGGGGAAGGAGAAGGGAAAGGAAGAAAGAAAAAGGAACAAACAGGGAAACAAATAGTGTATGATAGTAGGGTTGGTAGTAGAGAAGTCCTCCTCCTCCTCCTCCTCCTCCTTTTCATGCAAACGAAACCCTCTTCTTGCCAGCAGCTTTCGGGTTCCTCTCAAACTTCTTGTTCTCCTCAACCTTCTCCTCAGCCTCAAGTTTATTCCCTCTCTTCCTCCTGACCCTATCCTTCGCACCCTCCAGCTTCTTCTTCCTCTGTTCTTCCCTCGCATCCTGCTCCTTCCTCCTCGCTTCCCTCAACGCCTCTAATTGCCTCTAAAGAAGAAGAAAAAAAAAGCAATCAGCCCTCCACTCTTTCAACATAGCAGGGTTCGTATGTGTGTGTGTGTCGGGAACTTACTCCCTTCTCCAACTTCTCCTCGATTTTCTCCTCCTTGACCTCATTGACCAGTCTCAGAATCTCAAACATACTCTCTTTATCCTCGACGAACCTCTTTCCCTTGTTGCCGCCCCTCCTGGCCTTGCTGATTCCCGCGGGGACCACGCCGTTGAGTTTGGGAAGCGTCTTTTCAAGCTGCGCGAGACGCTGCCGGTCGCGCTGCGGGAGGTGCGGGTTGCTGAGGTCGATGTGGGCGCTGGAGGTGGTGGAGGTGGGGCCGCGGCGGCGAGCCCGGGTGGACAAGGTGAGGTTGATGTTGTGGAGCCCGCCGGATTTGGATTTGAAAGACTTGAGGGGCTTCTTTTTGGGGTGGGAGGAGAGTGTCCCGGGTTGGCTGATGTGCGTGCTGGTGGAGGCGGTGATGATTGGAGCCATTTGATTGGGGGTGGGAGCGTGTCGTCGTCGTGGTGGTGGTAGTGGTGGTGGTGGGGTGATGTTCGAACTCTTCCCAAGGTATCGCGAATCGTTCATTTCTTGGCGATAAAACGGCTGTACGCGGAAAGGAATCAGATAAGATTCTTGCCGATAACGCCAATGCAGTTATCCGCCAGCCACTTATGCAAACGCCACCGCATATTGTATGCATACCATGCATTCAGCACGTCTAAGCATATGTTTATTCTGCCCCTCCAATTGACCTTCCTACAACCCAATTGACCCTCCCCCCGCAACACAAACAACCCACAGCTCCCATCAAACAGTATTCTCACAAATGTCCACCAGCGCGCCCCCCCGCACCGCCTACACCACTCGGCGCACAAAAGAAACCACTATCACCCTGGCCCTCTCTCTCGACGGTGGCCTCCTCACCACCGTCATCCCAACCGACTCCCCCCTCCACCCCACCCTGCACCCCTCCCCCTTCGAATCCCACCACGCATCGCAATACTCCCCCACGCAGTCCATCCATATCCATACGGGCATCGGCTTCCTCGACCACCTGCTGCACGCTCTGGCCAAACACAGCGGGTGGAGCCTACACCTCCTCTGCACAGGCGACCTCATCAGTACCTTCCCCCCCATCCCTCCCCAGATCCCAGCGTTTTTTTTTTCCCACTAACACTCGCCCCTCTAGTCGACGACCACCACACCGCCGAAGACGTCGCCCTCGCACTCGGGTCCGCCTTCTCTACTGCGCTGCGGCCCCTAACCGGTCTCGCGCGCTTCTCACACGCCTACGCCCCCCTGGACGAATCTCTATCCCGCGCTGTCGTCGACCTCTCCTCCCGACCGTCCGCGCACCTCAACATCCCCTTCAAGCGGGAGAAAGTCGGTGACCTAAGCACAGAGATGATTGAGCATGTGTTCGAGTCGTTTGCGCAGGAGGCGGGCATAACGCTGCATGTGGACTTGATTACGGGAAAGAATGATCATCATAAGGCGGAGAGTGCGTTCAAGGCGCTGGCGTTGGCGTTGAGGGGTGCGTGTACGAGGACAGGGGGGATGGAGGTCCCAAGTACAAAGGGGGTGTTGTTTTAGGGGGGCTGGGGTATGGTGTTTGAAACGGGGGAGGGAGGGGGGGGCGGTGATAGATGGTGGGACACCGGTTTCTCCTTTCTTTTCTCCTTTCTTTTCGGAAATCTGATTCCGGGAGGGGGTGAGAGCCGAAAGCGCTCGCGGGATACTTTTAGTATGCTAGGGCGATTGATAAACTTGGATAGGCTTGGGGTTTCTATATACATATATACTACGTACACACCACCGCCAACACCCGCAATTGAATTTGATTTAAATGCTATCAGCAGACCAAGCATTATTTGTTGCTATCTTGGATTTTTTTTTTTTTTTTTGGGGGGGGGAAGGGTGGAAGGAAGGAGAGGCATAGAAAGTGAAGGCTATCCTATATCCCCCACTGAGGTTATGAAATGCTCGGTTTCTGACTGGCAGTCGATTTTGATTAAATTCAAAGGATGGGACGTTGATGGACCTGATTCAGGGTAACTGCTTGTACTCCGTACCTCGGCTGTAATTGGAATGAGTACAATTTAAATCTCTTAACGAGGAACAATTGGAGGGCAAGTCTGGTGCCAGCAGCCGCGGTAATTCCAGCTCCAATAGCGTATATTAAAGTTGTTGCAGTTAAAAAATGGGTTATATACGGCGGTGGGTTTTTTTGTTTCCTTTCTCCTTGGGTATGAAAAAGTCGTGCTTTCCTGTTTTTCTGGGCTTTCTAGAATGGTTACTTAGATATATGGGAGCAATTAGTGGATTCTTAACTATTCTATGGTGTTGTTGAAAAGCGCCTTGACGCCGTTCCCACATTTTCCCCACCGAGATTTGACAGATGAAATATAAAAGAAAAAGAAGAATCAAATGATACACGACTTATGATGGTATAGTACATATCATATCAATATATAATAATACCTTCTATTCTACTGAAGAAACCCGTAAACCTCACCCCCCCCGCCCCCCCTCCTCTTTGCCCTCTCCATCCTCTCCCTTCGCTCTCAACCCCCCCTCTCTCACCCAATCTACGGCCCCGCCACCCTCGGCCCCCCCGGCCCCCGCTCCCTAAAATCCTCCTCCAGCCACCCCAGCACCAAATCTAGCAACGCACTATTCCTCCACCCCCCCCCAAATATCCACCTCCCCGCGCTCCCACCTTTCCCTATCAGCCATCTCCCTCGCCCTGCGGACTTGGAGACTCAGCTCTTCGACCGTACCAAACTGCCTAACCCTGCCCAGGGTCATTCTAACGAGCCAGTTGATATTTCACATCTCAAAAGATAGCAACTTAGACCGAAGTCATCAAATAAAACAAAGAGGTGGGGGGTCCAAACCCACAACCAACCAACCAACGTGACAGCGCGTCAAATCACTTTACGCGTCGCAGCGTCACCAACTTTACTACATTCATCACAGACGTCGCCCGCTTCCAACCTCCATGGATCCACCTCACGCTCCCCAAGCACCAACCTCAACATCCTCCCCCTTCACTACATCCGACTCCGCCTGGCACACCCGTCTCTCCTTCCACCACTCCCTCCTCTCCACGCACGTCGTCTTCACCCGCCTCTACTCCACCTGCATCACGCGCTGCGACTGTTCAGGCTGCAGCCCGACTGGGCTGAGACTTACCGGAGGTAATGGTAGTTCTAAGGAAAGAGCTATACGATGTCAGGGCGCGCTCGGGAGGAGACGGGAGGAGAGGTATAAAGGGAGGTGGGGGTGGTTGGAGGAGTGGGGGGTGGACAGGGGCATGAGGGTTGGGGGAAAGGAGGAGGAGGTGGAGGAGGGTGGAGATGTGCTGGGGAAGGAAGAGGGAGTGGTAGAGCATGTGGATGTGGTGGAGGGAAGGGTGGAGAAGGAGATAGTTCTGCAGGAGGACATGGAGGTTGATGGGGTTGAGGCTGGTGTTGGGGTTGGGGTTGAGATTGGGGTTGGGGAGGGGAGGGGCACGAAGAGGAGGAGGGAAGCTGATGATGAGGTTCGTGATGGTGAGGTTCGTGATGGTGAGGTTCGTGATGATGGTGTTACCGGAGGTGGGAGGGGCGCGATGTGGGAGGGAAGTGCGGAGGAGAGTATATTTGTCCAGGCAGATGAGCAGGCCCCTAAGGAGAACCAAGGGCAACCTTCTGAAGAAGCAGAAAACCACAAAGAAGGAGATGATGATGAAAACGCCCCTGTCGATCCACCTCCTCGGCCACCCTCACCAAAGCGTGCCAGGGGGCGCCCCATCCGAACCTCCCTCGAATTAGAGAAAGCTCACACAAAAATACACCCACCACCTCCTCCTCCTCCTTCACCACGAGCATCCACCCCCCAACCACCCCCCAGGCCACAGCGCTCACTCCGCATGCGAACCCGCCCCACTGCCGGTGCAATAACCACAGCCCCCCCCACCACCTCAAAACCCGTCACTAGACCCCAACCACCCACGCACACCAAACAGAGAACCCCCCCGCCCCCAACCGTCGCCCCACAAACGCAACTCACCCCCAACAAGCGCAAACAACCACACCCGCACCCCTCCCCCACCCCCGCCACATCCATCCTCACCGGAAAAACCTACAAAACTACCTCACCCCCATCCACCTTCCTCTTCTACCGTCCCCACCCCCACGAGCCCTCCCGCCGCCAAACCACAAAACCCTCCTCAAAAACTAAAAAATTCTCGAAAAAATTTACACCCCCAAAACCCGTTCCTCGACGGAAATCACTAATCCTAGCAGACGGAGAATTGGACTTAGATGGCCTGATATGGCTGTGTAATCGTGCTGCGGCTAGGAGCAGTGGTACTGGGAATAGGGAGGCGCTGGTGTTGCCTGAGGGGAGGAGGTGGTTACAGAGAAATTTGAGGGGATCCGTTTAGTTTTTTTGCAAGAATTGTGTTTCCTCGAAAAGAGTTTCAGTCAGGCCTGACGAAATTGAAAAAAAAAAAATGTGCACAATATTCTTTCTGTCTCTAAGTTAATTGATGTTACCCATATTTATTTAGGCCCACGATCTTTTTTTTTATATGGCTCACTTGATGGTATGATTTCGTTTTGCTCTGTAATGCAATAGGTATGTATATGTTCTGGGCCGCCCGCGGGCAATTAATATAATTCCTCAATTTGGTAAATCTCAAATCGAACAAAACCTCAAGAAACACCCTTAAGAAGTTATTTTGACCGCCGTATCCACATCATATACCCTTCCTGTTGATTAATGGGAGACGGCAGACATTGAACAAGGGAGAATTCCGGAAAAAATTACCTCAAGCCCTTCAGATGGTGAAGTACATGCTGGTGACGTTAACAACTCATTACTGCATTTCTGATGATGAATGGAATAGGGAAGAGGATACTGAGTTTATTTGCTGCCCTAAAAATCCGCAACCCTATCCAATTGGGTATTTGGAAATTAGTTTCTTATCCGCGGGGGGTTCTTATTGATGGGGGCTCCTACTGGGCAACAAGAGCACTTGAGGAGAGGGGAGTTAGACAATCCGCAGTGGAGAAAAGAAGGGGAGGAGACATGAGGCCACGGAGGCCTTTTTCGACCAGGTCTACAGTCTCTTCAGATAAATTAATGGTCAGTACGAGGGGGGTCAGTGGGATATTGGGACGCTCCAGTTAGGGCTCAGGCTCATCTGGCGCTGCCGGTTAATGACAGTAGGGGAGCCCTCTCCGTTACGAATCTCCTATGTATATTTTATTTGTATTTGTATTTAGCTTGCGATGGACCTGCCTGGCAGATTAACTTGCCTTGTTCTGAATCCACCCTGGCTTCCGGGTGGGTGGGCTCCTCATGGACCGACGTCGGGACCACCGCATAGGAGTAACAAGTATAAAAAAGTTAAAAAAAAAAAAAATTCTTATTGACGGGGCCTTATTTGCTCAGGCTATATCGACCATCTTGTGCTGAATATCGATACGTATCATAATTATAATATCTTTTGTCCACATCGATTGGTTTTTTACACTAGAAAAACAGGATACTTTTTTAGATGCAGATTGCTAAGCTACTCCAAGTTCTTTGATTTTAAAACCAAAACGAAGCAAGGTTCTACCTACCCAGAATTATACAACAGGTACCTAGATGGTATTTTTTTACAGCGTTGTGGGGAGAGATCAGATCAAATGGCACAATGCTACATACAACAAACCTCATACTTTTGCAGTTTGATATTGCTAAACCCGATAACATTTAGTACCCAACTACTAGGTACTGACTTTACGGGCTTAGAGAATGTTATTTTAGATACTCTAACTGCTCGGTAAACCACAGTTCACCAGGCGAAAACTTCTACTCTAATTGTTGTCGCCCATACTTTAAGAATAATCTGAAATGCTTAATTTATATGACTATATTGCTCTAGGTGAACCAAATTGGAATGCTAGAGGGGGGTCTAATCGACTGGGAAATCAATGAATCTTTTGCAGTCGCTGGGAAATTATCAATTCTTTTTTTCTATTTAACCAGTACTCGTAAACCTTCATCAATACACCAAATTGAGTAATTATTTAAATTGCCCGCGGCCGGCACAGTGGGTATGCCGCCCGCGAGCGGCCCAGAACATATACATACATACACCCATTTATATAACAACAATTAGTTGAAAAAAAGCAAAATAACGCAAAAACCAACAAGAAAAGGCCCCCAAAAACACAAAAAAACGCCCCGCTCCCGTGCTAAGTAGTACAGAATTAAAATGAAAACTGGTCCACCCAAAAATTTACACCCTTAAATCACCCAACCACTCTACAACTACAACCCCCCCCCCCTTCTCCTCACCCCTCTGCACCACTTTCCCTTTCCCCTTCCCCTTCCCCTTCCCCTTCCCCTTCCACTTCCACTTCCCACTCTCTTTTTCTTCGACCCTACTACTAACTGCATTCATAACCTCTACCTCCCCTTCCCCTTCCTCCTCCTTCTTAACCCTCACCACCTCCCTCTCCAACTCCCTCACTTTCCCTTTCAATCCCTCAATCTCCACCAACGCCGCGGCCACCGGATTAACCCTCCCCCCACCCAGCCCAATTTCCCCCCCCCCAATGTCGCCACAAAACACCCCCAGCAGCCTCTCCACGACCCCACCAAGCACTCCTCCTTCAATGATCTCCACTCCGATCCTAGATCTAAGCGCAAACACGGCGCTTTTAAATGTGTTGTGGTAGACAAATTTATACTCTCCACCCTCTGCAGTAGCTGTAGCTATAGAACTTGGAGAAGGGCGTTTTAGTCCATAAAGCTTCATCCCGCTCAACACCATTCTCGATAGCGCATCTTTATTCCCCGCCTCGATTGTTGAGTCTAAGAGTTGGATATCGGTGGGGGAGGCGGCGGAGGTGTCTGTTGGACTTGCAGCTGTAGCTCGGCCTGCTGTCGCGAAAGTAGTATTCAACCCCGCAGTCGAGGTTCGATGTTCCCGTTTTACCGACCCTTCACCAGCACCCAATGCTGGTCGTGGGGGTCCCAGTGCGGGAGGGAGGAGTTTCGGCCAAGTGGATGAGAACGAGGGTTCTTTCTTGATAACCGGGTTCATTCCCGATATTGATGTTCCCGGGCGGGAGGCCGCGGTGCTGGATGTACCTGGGCGGGATCTTAGGGGGTTATTGGATTTTTCCGGGGACAGGGAGCGTGGGTGGTGGTGGTCGTTATCCCAGTCGCCCCTCTCCCTCTCCCTCTCCCTCTCCCTTTCCCGGTCTCGGACTGAGAATGTGGTTCCTTCCCGCATAAATGACAGGGCTAGACTCTGTTCCCGACTATACCCCCCCAGGGAAATCATACTCTGCTTTCTCGATGACGCCCTCTCCCTCCCACCTTGCTGCGACTGGCCTGGTGGTGGCGGTGGGGGCACCACTGGCGCAAATCTATTCCTCTTCCTATTCTCCACCGCTTGGGAAAGTACATCCGCGCGCCTCTTCTTCACGCTCTTCGAGATCTGTGGAGAATCGAGCGGGTTTGGAAGGAGGAAAGAGGCCTTTTGGGTGAGGATATGGCTGAGTTTAGATGTATTTGTTGGGGTGAGGAGTGCTTGTTTCTGATGCCCTGGGATGGTGAGGGTGGAGGTGGAAGGTTCGAGAGGTGGTGATGGAGGTCGTAAGGCCGAGAGGGGCGAGAGGAAATTATGGTGAGAAGTTAATGGCAGGGCGTGGAGGGTTATTCGGGTTATAACTGTTGTAGTTGTAGTTGCAGTCGCTTTTGTGACTTTTGCCCCCTGGCCAGTCTCGTCCACCACTTCCTCCTCCTCCCTCTCCCCCTCCCCCTCCTCCTCTCCCTCCTCACAATTCCCCCGCTCCGCAGGACTACTACTAGGCGGTGTCACCCCCACCTCCACCTCCTTTCTCTCCACCCTCCCATAAACCAACAACTCCGTCACCACCCAATCAGCCCCTCCTCCTCCTCCCCCTCCCAAACCCTCCCCATCCGTCTCTTCCCCCGCAGCATCCCCCGCTTTCACCCCCACCAACACTCCAGCCTGGCACTGCCTAACTTCATCCAACTCCCCTCCCCCCTCCATTCCTATCCCAAAGGCCCCACCCCCACAAAAAACCCACCTAAACCAATCCTCTGTCCCCTCTTCCGTAGTATATACATCCAAGCTTGGCCCTGCAGCCATCCACAACGGCACCTTTGATGGATCAATAAACGCCAACACTGACAATCTCGCACGCTTAGGCAGGAGCGTTGAGGACGCGTGCAGGGAAGGAGGCGCAGAGAGACATAGACCTTCATCCATCATCCCAGAGGCCCAAATCAGCGAATTTATTTTCAATTACCTCGTTTCCACAAAGCATATACGAAAGGGAGAATTTTTGGGGAGGGGAGGTAGGAGGTACCTTGTAGTGGCTGCGCCGGCGCCGGGAGAGCCAACGGTCCAGCCCAGAGGGGCATTCTTTGCTTTCTCCTCTCCTAGCGACTCTACAGACTCTGCCACTGAAGGTCTATTAAATCCAGAAACGGGCGAATGGCGAGGTGAGGTGTTTCCGTTATGTGTATGCCCGCTAGTCAAGGTTGTTTGTTGCTCGCTCACGCGAGGTTTAAGTGCTTTACATCACGTGGTGTGGGGCAGGGAATAAGGGCGTAATTGAAATTTAGGAATATCGTAAAGATATAGAACAACGGTTATTGCTAAAATTCATGTAATTTCCCAGTTTCAGTTTTGCCGTTCTCCTGCTAGATTGTTCTCCGGCTTCACATCTACTCGATCACCTCTTCGTTCCCCCATATACCTTCCTCATCCCACGCCTCCAACCGACGATCTACTACTTCCCTAGCACCCTCATCCTCTTCCTCCGGCTCCATTTCCATCCCCTGCAACCTCCCCTCTCTCCCTCCTCTCCCTCCACTTCTGTGCTTCCTCCCACTTCCCCCTCCCACTCACCTTCCGTTTCTTCCAACTCTCCTCATCCACTGTCGTGATCCCGCACACCTCACACATCCTCTTCACCCACAGGTCTGGTCTCTTGCTTAGATCATAGTCCCGTTTCAGTTTCAGACATGACGCTGCCAGGCTCGAGAGGCTCAGTGGGTCTGGGAGTGGGTGGAAGTCTGGATTAAATGGGGAGAAGAAGGATTTAGCTATTGATATTGCTGGGTTAGAGACATTCTCTGCGAAGAGGGGAATATCGGAGGAGTCGAGGAGTTAGAGGATATTCAGCATTAACAGCAGCATCCATAATCCTATATTGTGTTTAGTCCTGAATGAGAATCCAATCCAGAAGCTTGCTTGCCGGTCCCTCATCAGTTAATAGAAGGATTTGATGACTAATGGTAGGGCAATTGCCATAACGAGAAGCTAAAGACTAGTAAGGTGCTGAAACCGATGGCATAGAAAGTTGAGACGCAATACGGCATACGACATAGCTTGGGGAGAGAGGCAACTCGTACAAGAATAAGGAAAACGAGTGAGTGATAAGCCCCGAGCACTCTTGCCGTGAGGTTTGGTTGCCTCTGTGAGTGGATGAGTGCACCAATGCCGAAGGTAGCAAAAAAGAAATTCCAAACAAATTATCTTCCCAAACGGTGCAGGAGTTTAATGCAAATAGTAAGGCATAAGACACGGTAAATAGGGCAGCCAGGGCACCCCCACACCGATGTCGGCCACGAAAGTAGTAAACGCTATTTGATATAGACTAGGGCATCGGCCATGCTGCCCAAAGCAGTACGGTATTATCTCGAGAAATTCGCTAGCGCGAACAAAGTCGCTTAAGCATGCAGAGTGGAGGGTTATGCTGAAAATGGCAAAGGACCGCATACCGACAAATTGAGCAAACAACAATAATCAACCTCATCGAAGGCAGAAGATGTAAATAGCAAACTCAAATACCATAATGAAGTTCATCCACTTAGTTTTATGCTTAAGCCTATTTGTACTGTATATTATGTTCGGGGGGGAACACCAAGACACAGACGATTTTTCAGCCTATATCAGTAGCTGATACCAATGTCCTACAGCACCTACCTGGTACTCGAAATTCGATCTCTGCTACGCCACAAGCAAAAGCAAAACAGTGATCTGGACCTAAGCCTAAGAGTTTGGAAAATCGAGTATATAAGGTTCGTTGGCCCATTCAAAGAGTAAAATGCAGCTACTCAAGAGAGAAAAAGAGAGAAGTCTTAATGTTTCTTAGACATCATCGACTTCCAAAGGATGGTGATGAGGATGATAGAATAGAATATAGTTGTCCTACACAAACTGAAGCTAGTCAATGGTTCAAGATTCCCCGAAGGACAATTGCAGAGCTGGTGCAAAAATCGAGTACAGATTGTGGATTAGAAAATTGGCTCTCGTCGCCAACAACCTCCCTTAATAACCAAGGGGTGGACATTAAATGACAAGCAGATTATGGCAACGCATGTTGTTGGAGATATGTGGGTACAATTTTGCAAGGATATGAAGGATATGATTTGCAAGGCATTCCGGGTTGTTGGAATCCAAAGATCACCAGCTTCAGATCAAGGGCATTCCAGCTTCAGATTTTGTTATTGGGGATAAGATCCAGCGCTCACTGATCCAGCATCGGATATTGAGCTGGAAACTTTCTACCACTCTATTCTAGCCAGCGGAGATGATTCTGAATGCATTTGAATACACCTGGGTCACTGAAGAATATGTACATACTATTACCTTCTCCACAGCCCCTCCCTAGATAGATATCACGCTCTTAGATTATTTTTGATACTGCAGTATAGGTTCGCTGCATAATGTAGAAGCAGAATGTGCATTGCCGTGCTTCGGTTATTCTGACACCTCTGTTCTCGCTAGCGAATTTCTCGAGATAATACGGTACCCAGTATTGCCGTATTCGTACGTGAAAAATTGGTAGACGATAAGCTGTCAGTGCCCCAACTGACATTCCAGTCCCTATGCGTTGCAGAAAAGTCCGATTATCTTGACACTGCCTCCATGCATAAAGATTACTGCATCGATGCAAATGCTTTTTCTGTTGACCTGTCGTCCAGCCATTGTCAGTTTTACTTCTTTTGGAACATTTGTTGAATTCGCCAACACCTCGATTGTTTAATGCTCCTAGAACCAGGTTGGCATCATCCATAATACTTACCTCACCTAATATTTCCTCTTCTTCTTCCCTCGAGGTTGCCGGGGGAGCATTGGTGCATGCCGTTGCATATTAACGGGCCGTTCTCGGTAGCATCAAAGATTGGGAGGATTTGGACCGACCTATATGAGTTCAAGAGGAGGAAGGAGACGATTGGGATACCGTGGAGGCTTACTTCAGCTTCCTCTACAGACACCTGGCCGGAAGATAATAAGGGACACGATGGAAGCGGACACATCATTCGCGATTCTCCTTTGACATACATTAATTCTTTAAGGCCTCCAGTCAGGGCCCTTGGCTCATCGACATTGTCTTTCGGGCCTCCAGTCAGGGCATCGGTTAATGACAGCAGGGGAGGATCAGGTTATGAGTGCTGCATTGCTTGAGTTGTATCCAGCGTCGGACTTGACAGATTAACTTGCCCTGTCCCTGAATCCACCAGGGTGGCTCTTCATGGTCCGCCTGCCGGGATCACATAGGAGTATTGTGTATTTTTTTTTTTTTTTTTTAAAAAAAAAAAATTGCATATTAACACTTCACCCATATTCTTAACTATCTATATAATGCAAATCTGGATCGGCCTGTTTTCCAGAGGTAGAGATTCCTGCTTGCTTCCCTTGATTCACGTTTTTCTCAAAAGTGTCAGTTTTGGTGTTGAAACTGACGACAGCCGGACACTAATGGCCTGCAAACACAATCGGTTACAGTACTTTCATACCATTTGCAAATAAAACTAGTACAAGAATTTAACCGCTTGCACTAGTTCTCCTTAGATAATTCAATTGTCAGTGCCTTAGTTCAAGTTTGCCGTACAGCGTTAAAAATATCCCACCTAAATAGAGCCTGGCACCGAGTAAATCAGTTATCAAATATACCTTTCTCGATGAATTAAATGGTTTGTTATATATACAACCGCACCAATAAACACAACAAATACTCCCTTCCACAACATTCTTCGTATCTCGTCTTCGTGGCCAAGGCAGTGCATAGAAAATTATACATACATACTGGATTGGCCCCTGTTATCATCTAGACAACTTGGAAGGCTGCTAAACCTTTATCTGTTCAAGAGATAAGCCCGAAGTCGAGGCGATTCTACTTTCAAGGGTGAGTGCAGTTACGGAGTAGCCCGGCTAGAGGCGGAGCAAGTTTTATAAAACCAGACAACTATGTAGGTCATTAATATTGGTTATATAAGCTATTTCACGCTTGCACAAAAGGATACTTATATAAGTACCGAGGTGCTTAGTCTGGTTGCACCGAGGTGCTGTACAACATGTGAAGAATGTCACGGCATGTAAAGTACCAAAACTCCTACTTTGTTCTTAGATACTGGTACATCTGCAGCGCTAAGCGCAGTAATACGCACTGTTTCTACTTCCAGATGATATATATGTACGGTATATATATACAGCTAGGTGGCAAAATAAATCATACCCCCCCTGCATACAGAGGCCCAAATGTTGCATATTGGAGAATTTTGTATGGGTTCGGTGTATGATATTCCATGCATTTTATGCAGGGTATGGAATTTTTGCCACTGAATTCCGTAGGTACGGATTGTCTTGGCAACCGGCCACAACTTCATTTGCCACACCAGATTATGTAACCCCCGCGACCTTAGTAATATCGGGCGTTACTGTACTAACCAAAACCAGACCCCAGCACTACAAGCAAACGTTAGTCTGGTAAGCAAACGCTTGACAGCAACTGTCAGTACCAATCGAAACCGTACCCAGACTACCGTACCGTCGTTATGCAAGTCAACTTTTACGGGTGGTGGTCTCACTTGATCGACCACCGTTGTGCCAACCAGACTATCGACCACCATATTCCCAGGCAAACTAATGAAGATCTTCATATTTCACTCCACAGAAGTTTGCATAATCAAAGTGGGCGGAGCAACAACAGCTCACAGCTTGAACAACAAGTGCACGCTATTGGACTGTACACTACACAGCTTACAGGGGAATTATGCCAGCTCTGATAGTACTTTATATTAATTGAGACAAGGAGCAGTGTGGGTTGGACTGCTATGGAGCATGCTTCAAAACTCTTTGGGACCTATAAGTACAAACCCTACCCAGACTAACCTCCTCTTAGTTTGACAATATATCCCCAGGTACTCCGCATGCTGCTAAGCAGCCTTGCTAGCGAATTCGGGCGATAACCGAACCTAATCATTATATTGGCTCTCTTTTGGGGCATAGCAAAAGGGCTCAAGTGTTATCTGAGTCCCTTGATAAGGTTATTTCGCTTATTTGCATGGGCTGATATAGTCTGGTACATAGACCGGACTGTTGAAAAATGCACCAATTTCATGTTCAACAAGTGATATCGGTTATGAGGCATCAGCCCAAAACGTACATACTTGAACCAGAATTTGAACGTTTTTTGTGCACAATTCCAGATGAGTCCTAATAAAAAACAATGATTTCACATGTAGTTTAGGTGAGTGTTACTTGCAGTGTATTTTATACCTATACTTGCCAAAACTCTCTTCCTGCCTGCATCTGATTGTGGTGGGTCTCGATCCTGGAACCTAAATAAATTGGAATATTCTATATCTCACATCTGCTATATTCAACCTTGCCCTCTGCACCTCGACAATGCTGCTATACCCTTTCTGGATGACATACATGGTTTGCATCTCTACCCTTGGAAAAGCAAGGCCCCCGGCAGAGCGCCAAGTCAACAAACGAGTGCCGTCCCACTGTACACCAGGATGATGTGCCGCTCCCGAATGTGCCGCTCCCGATGTGCCGGTGTGACGTGGGATGGACTATCCGATTGAAGAAGAACTATAAACTAGTACCAGTACTCAAGAAGATCATTGCAGCCGCATATTGTGGATCTATTAACGCCTCGATCTATAAGCATGCATCACTCTTGGGCTTAACGGGTTCATTCTTGAAGACAGTTAACATTGGATTGCAAAACCTTGCTTCAGAGTGTGTTCTATTCACTTAAAAATCTCTCTACGTTGACCTGAGATGTTCGATCGTTCCTGCAGGGGGTAACACAATGCATGCCGCCTTAGTCAGCATGCGGCATGAATGAGAGGTGAGTATATAACTTCTTGTAAATTACCTACATTCAGGAAAATTACTGCTATTAATGTATATTCTACACAAAAATCCACAGCTGTTCCTGGACCGGGTGGTGCTGAGTAATGGTGAGACATGATGGTTGATTATCTAGTAGATAAGGATGAGGTGACAGGTGAGGAACACCACTCAGTCTGCTGGTAGGTGGATAGGAAGTATCAGGTTTTGATGCCTTGACTACCAGAAGCTTAGGAATTAATTGGCAATGATCATACAGTACCGGTACACACAAATTGCCTTTCTCATCAAATTTCTATGATGACTCATGTCCAGTTGGGACTGGTGCATGCTGAAAGATCAACTGCAAGGGCGTTCCTCACTTCATTGGCCACACTAACAGTGTGCGTAGCAGATGAAGCAGAAGGGATGTCTTGCAAACGGAAAACATCGTCAACAGCGGAAGCTGCATGATGGAGTGCATGGAACCACTCTAGGGTCCAGGCATGTACTTCCTAGGTAGGCTAGTGTCCTTGATGAGCCTTATTATCACTCGATTGTAGAGGCGAACGGGAGAGTGTTGTATCTTCTGTCCGATAGGGCACGATACGTTGAAACCCGCAAGTACTGTAGAGAATATGAAATCAAATAGGTATAGCAGCTGCTATACACCTGATAAGGCCCATCTAGGTACATGGGATTTTTTTTTTCCCCCCCCTATATGCTGGAAGATTTGTTGGTGACATTAAACACCGGCAGTAGGTGTGAGTAACCAGTTTAATTTTCTGGCATGCTTCAAAGACTGGCCTTGCTGGGCAGTATGCCGGCATCCTTTTTACTGGCCCGTGTTTTCCCTCGGCCCAATGGTCTGGGGGAAACTTTCATGTATGTACTGTACTATGACCCCAGTCGCCTTGATCGGCCCCCCATTCCCAGCGGAACTGTTTTCCAGGTTTTATACATGTACATACTTTAAGTATTCTGATATCGACATGGAACCTTCTACTTAAGAGGCCTACTACCCGCTACCATTCTCGAGGAACATGCGGTATAAGATTCCAACTGTCTCCGGCCTCTGGTTCCAGATTTCATCTTACAGGTAATCATTCGTTTACCGGTAGAGCTTCACACCTTTGCAGGTCTCAGTCCGGGACATTGTTGTAACTAGCACAGCCAGCAACGAGGCAACAAACGTGAAGCAACAAACGAGCAACAAACGAAGCAACAACCCAACCCAACCTAACCTAACCCAGGGCCGCAAAGACTAAAGAATTCAACTTGATCTGAATTTCCCATCGGAGCGCGGCAGGCAGACATCGAGTAGTTGCGTATAACTCAGGAACCACAGATCTAGAGGACAGCTTTCGGTTGTGTTCCAGTAAGTTGGCTTTTTCATTAATTCTGGCGTATAGCAGCAGCATATGCCCCTCCCCCATCCCCCATCCCCCATCATCCCCCAGTATTCCCAAGTTTTAATAAATTGCGGCACACCCTGTTCGCCCTATTTTCCCGACTAGTTTCCGTTCCGATTTGACTGGAGCGGCCTCTACCACCTTCCGCCTCTTAAGTGCCTCAATACGTTCCTTCCCTTCCGTTGAGCTGACGCATTCCATTCAACCCTCTAGAAAAGTGTCACAATAATAATAATAACTAGACGCAGCCTGGCCGATCAGCAACGGAGGGGCTTACGCCGCTGCTACCTGTAAGGTAGCTCCAAGCCAGAACCCAAACAACCTTCCAACCTAGATAATCCTAAACTTTTTTGGATATCTACGCTGTACATATACGACTCCCGACATACATAGAAGTCACCGATTCCTCCACCTGTCCTCCGTCCTCCACCTGTCCTCCACCTGTCCCTTCCCTTCTCTTCCCACCTTCCCCACAAGCAAAAGTTCCCATCCCCATCTCTGTCGAAAGACTGCCCATCGCCCTTTCCTCAATTCTGCAAAATACAGCCCCAGAGGTCTCGCAATTCAGACAGACGTCGTCATTAAAGCCATTCATTCATCGGCTTTCTGCAAACCCCTCACTGCCCGCCGCATGTGTACAGCTATCTCTTGAATCAAATCAAGCGGAGGGCAGGCCACCACGTTGGCTTGAGGGAATCCTCTCACAGTCGCTTTCCCCAGTATTTGGACTCGTTACTATTTTCGCCTACGTTTCTCCCCAAAATACCCCAATTGTGCGGTTTCATTGTACACATTTTTAGCTTCGACTGGAATATACATTATACGCGCAACTTTCAGAGCTCTATCGGAACCTACTTGTAGGTTTTTTTTCTTAATCGCTATGCGATTGTTCTATTCTCGCTTGTTCTATGTCGACTGATGCTGTCTTGACAGATTACATTTGATATTCTATTCTGCGACCACGACGTGTAAACCAGGAAACTTATTCCATTGTATTGATCGTCGTAGAGGGTTGCATCTCAGGCATAGCATTTGCGTTCGAAAGGATTTAAAAGCGTCGTTCCACCATCATCATTTCTACTTCAGTCCCAAATAATGGCAGACCATCAGTCTACACCTGGCTCTCGCATATCACAAAACAATGTTTGTTCCTCCCCTCTAATTAATACATTTCCTCTACCTCTCCCTCACCCCGCGGTTATTAATCTCTTCAACTAACATACTAAACTTCAGACCCGCTCAACTCGGCTTGGCGACTTCCCAGTTCCAGGCCGATCGCCTCCAGGCTCAATGGAGGACAGTACGACAATTCAAAATGCGTCCCTCCCTCCGAGCATCTCGAGTTCGACTTGGGCGATATGGGGCTCGGGACGGGGTATTTCCAGCTTACCGCAGATTACTGGTTGGGTCCCATGACTCGCTCACAAAGTTGTGGCCGCTTCGCTAACAGAATCATAGCTGGAAATGACGATCCTTCACGACAGCAAAATGATTCATGGCCTCCTCATTGGGCCGATAACACATCGCCTTCGGTATCACCAGCTCGCCTACGCGGGGCCTTTCACGATGCTCCTCAACCCGCAGCAGACATTCCTCGCAGCTCGTCCCCTTACACCAGTTTCCCCCGCCAGGCCCCTGTAGGTCAATCCACTATGGCCCAATCCCCTCCAAACAACATCAGAGGAGGTTTCCATGAGAGCGCGACTGGATTTAGTGGTGGTGGGTCACTTAGCCAAGCGTATGGGCCCAGTAGCAGGCTTCCGTCCGGTAAGCGCTTGTGGTTTTTTAAGATTTCTTCGGTGCAGCGCAGGCTATTTGGGCGGCTTATTGTAGCCCTGAAGGCTCTGAGAATATACTATACCAAATTCCTTGTTCTACGGTAACGATGAGCTGTATACTGATCTGTTTAATTATGCAGAAAGCTCCTATGGACAGTTTCAAAGCAGGCCAGCCCAGGAGTCTGCGACACACTCTGCTGTACATGCACCAAACTTCGTCCCATCATCCTTTCCGGCTACCCGCCAACGTTACGAAGATTTAGGCAATGATACTAGACAAGTCGAGGTTCTCGCACATCAGCTACGCCAAATGGGGGTTGAAGCAGAAGACCAAGACAGGTTCAGCTCAGTCAATCGTAGGAACAATCCCAATCCATTATCGCAAACTGCAACGAACAGTATTCTGCCTCCGGCCTTTTCAAATCAGCAGACACAGTTCAGCGATTTTGCCACCTACCCAAGGCAGCCCATGACTAGCACTGCACAGGGGCCGAACCCCTGGAGCGGAGCAGAGGACTCTGGTTTTGCGGAGCCGTATTTGAACGTTAATGATGGAGGGTTTCAAGAAGGGTATAGTTCTCACCATGTGTTAAATTACCAGCATACGCTCTGGAAGACCGCATCAGCTGAAGCCAGGAATAGGAACCAGAATAATGGATACTACATCAACGGAAACACACCCCAGCCGGGCATGGAGTCTTCACGCTCTGGTGTATCAGTATGGTCTCCACGTCCACAACCACCCCGCCATCCCCGTGCCTATTTGAATAAAAAACTAAATACACACAAGGTGCAGTCACATCAGCAAGGTCATTTGAATCCTACGCCAATGCTCTTGCCACGCGATCAAACTTTCTCTCGAACTCCTTATGGGCTGCCTTACCAATATCAGCCTTATAATGGGGTCCGCCTTCCCGTCGAACCGTACATGCAGCCCATGATTCAAAATCAGCCACCCAGGCGGCACGATGATTTCACGCATAACTTACGTAGTGTCTTGCTGGAGGAATTCAGATCGAATTCCAAGTCGAACAAGCGTTATGAGCTCAAAGTATGCTGATTCTATTTGCGCCTGGTACTTTAGTATACTAAAAACTTAATTAGGACATTTTTACGCACGTCGTGGAATTCAGCGGCGATCAACATGGGTCAAGATTTATCCAACAAAAGCTTGAGACTGCACATACTGATGAGAAAGAAATTGTCTTCAATGAGATCCGCGCTAACTCCTTGCAATTGATGACGGATGTGTTTGGCAACTATGTTATTCAAAAATTCTTCGAGCACGGCGACCAGATCCAAAAGAGCCAACTTGCTAAGCAAATGGAAGGACACGTTTTAACCCTTTCTCTTCAGATGTATGGGTGCCGCGTGGTCCAAAAGGCACTCGAATATATCCTTGTCGAGCAACAAGCTTCTCTGGTCAAGGAACTGGATGGGCACGTTCTTAAATGTGTCAAGGACCAAAATGGAAACCACGTCATCCAAAAAGCAATCGAAAGAGTCCCAGCTGAACACATTCAGTTTATCATCAAGGCTTTCAACGGACAAGTACCCAATCTCGCTATCCATCCATATGGCTGTCGTGTTATTCAGAGAATGCTCGAACATTGTGACGAAGAAGCCCAAACTTCTATATTGAAAGAGCTTCATGCTTGTAACTACGCACTCTGCCAGGATCAATATGGAAATTATGTTAGTGACGCCATCCACGATGCGGTTTCACTGCTGACGTGCCTCGGGTCCAATAGGTTACCCAACATGTAATTGAGCATGGAAAACCAGAAGATCGGGCCAAAATCATTCGATTGGTGACTACGCAGCTTCTTCACTTCTCTAAGTAAGCCACACATTTCCCGTTGTGTAACTGTGGTATTGACCTCTGTCAGACATAAATTTGCTTCGAACGTGGTTGAAAAGAGCATTGCTCATGCTACTGATGAAGAAAGACATGAGATTGTGAAGACAGTCACGGCTCTGCGTCCAGATGGAGTTTCTCCTCTCCATCTCCTCATGAAGGACCAATACGGGAACTACGTCATACGTAAGCTTTTAGATCCTTTGGTCTAGTGGGCATAGCTGACTTTATCTCAGAGAAACTCTTAATCCAGGTCAAAGACAAAGATAGGGAGATACTCGTTGATCAGATCAAACCACAACTTCAGGTGTTGAAGAGACACCACTTTGGCAAGCAAATCAATGCCGTACGTCTGGGTCGGTTGTGTGACATGAAACGGCTCTAATGGATTTACAGATCGAGAAGCTCATCTATAACTCATCCCCCCCCCAATCCCAATCTGCAACTCCCCCGCCATCACAAACACCACCCGCAGCAAAATCAGCCCTTCAAACCGCAAAGGCTTCTTCGAGTGCATCAGGCTTGAAGTTGAACGAAAACAACGGGGCTCCTGGAGACAGCAAAACTGCCAAGAGCTCGGGGAAGCCTGATGGTGCCTCCTTGTAAATTCCTCTTTTATTATCTGTACCATAAGACGGCTTGCTGCAGTACTATACCCGGGCTACGCAATATCCGGAGCCCCTTGTTTATACTTGCATGGAGTCACTTCACAGTTCGAGCTATCCCAAATTCTTGTTGGTATAGTCATGTTCTTAATCTTCCCGTTGTTAATCTCTGTTCATAATCTATAGTTTTGTTCCAACGTATAGGTATCTCCCTTCTTCATGTTCCCATATTTAGTTCTTACATATGCAGCATTCGCGACTTGGGATGTTTGCGTGCGTTGCTCTACTACTACGCTGTTACGATATTATGGGTCTAGTCGGATCGAAATGGTTTTTACTACATACTGTACATGTTGCAAAGATCATTTGTTAGTCCTACTGGACTTTACATGTTTGTTTGTCGTTTCCATTACTTGGGCTATTTTATAGTGTGTTTAGCCATTTGCCTGCTCTTGATTTGAAGAGCTATGGTGGTGCTTTCATATTGCTTCCGGGTGTCTGTATTGTGGGGAAGGACTGCATGAACTGGCCCGGAGTCACATATTGTTGTGGAAATTGCTCTCCGACAATGAAACAACCTTCTGCCATTTAATTTCTTGTACCTCTTTCTTTTGAATTTTTCCCTATATTATTATCTTCATTTACATTCATGTAGGGACATATAAACTTTTGGGCTTCACTGCAGGAAAAGAAGCCCTGTGTCGATATACCCTGCAACGTTAGCTCTATTACATTTACCTCCCCTCCCTCCTCGACTAATCCGGAGTCTACTGTCTGTTTTTGCTTGCTTGACTCCTTACCTACCCAGACCCCTCTCAAGCCCCTCATATTCCTTGCTACAAACCGCTGTATCGTCAGTTAGCATTCTTAGGATCCTGTCCGTCAGAACTCTGGCTTACAACGCTGCACATTAGGTTTTTCATCCGATTGTTTCATGCACATTGCCGGCGCACAATTTCACATCCGAGTCCCCCGATCACTCGCCACATCCCTTTGATGCTCCGTTATTTCTTGTCATTTCCAATAACCTTTCTTACTAACCATAACCTTTTTTTTTCCCCCGCTTGGTATATACATTCCCGTGCCATTTGTTTTTTCTTACATCATGATAACATGTCGCTTCCCCCCCTCTTCCCCCCCTTCCCCCCTCAAACCCCAATGCTTAGCCCCACACCTGTAGGTGCTTTTTTTGTTTTGTCTTTGCATTCTCATACATATTGTTACACCTCCTGCCGCATTTTTGATTCAGTATATACTTAACCTGATACTTTCTGTTCATAATTATTATGCTGAGTTTCCCTAATTTTTACAAAAGCAGCTCGCATGGCTTAGTTGGTAAAGCGCGTCACTAGTAATGACGAGATCCTGTGTTCGAATCACAGTGTGAGCATTGTGTTTTGCTTTCGGCTTCCGCCACTCTTTTTAACATGTCAGAAAGACGAATTTAATACTGTGTTTTCTTTCTATATTCGATATTTGCGATCCTTGATATACGTATATATAAGCTACATACTGGCTCGCCCTGATATACCTAGACTCGATTCGTATTTCATCTGGCCCAGCTCGGGCTACTGTACCAACTTAGTATGCCGATCATAAGGCTGAACAACAGCGCGAATGGGGAGAGGGGCTCGAGCATGGGAGATATCTTTTCAGTGTTACAAGTTCATTCTCATAAGCAACTTACTTCATTCAACGTGTATTAATTAAGACGTGGACTCATGATTGGTATGGTACAGTATATTGTGCCTTAGAACTGGCACTTGGTGTGGTTACCCATTATGACTCTTATTTGTTTTTAATTATCATTCCCCATGCGGGGGGAAGGGGGGGTAGTCTGGTTTTTTTTTGGAGGGGTGGGGCGGCTACCTTTGGAAAGTTACTATGTTACTGAGTTATATACGAGGCTGTGACTTTGTTCCATGGAGGGGGATTTTAATTTCTTCTTTTTTTTTCTTTCTTTTTCTTTCTTTTTCTTTTTTCTTTTTTTCTTTTTTTTACTCCGGAATGTTATGTTATGTACGGTACCGGTACCTGCAGGAAGCCAGATTACCAATAATGTAAATATTTTACCCATGGTAAGTATAGGTAAGGTTAGACCTAGACGTTCAAAGGAGAGCCCCTCTTCTTCCCCCCTTCCCCCCCCCCCTTTACAACCCCCAATACACTCCCAGCAATTCTGACCACTGAGCAAATGAACACAAGTACCTCGCTAAATAACTTACAAAAGTTTACAAATTTTTTATTTATTTATTTATTTATTTATTTCGGGTTTATCTCGTCGAACTTGGGGGGGGAAGAGAGAGAGAAAAGAAGGGGAAGGAGGTGACAACAGGCGCAGTATTACGT
>ML121567.1:0-73271 GCA_003788615.2 Terfezia boudieri ATCC MYA-4762 | reverse complement strand
GGACTGTTTCAAGTATATACACAGTACAAGTACAAGTTACAAGTTACATTTTAACATACATAAACCTAACAATGTTTATTTTGGAGAGCTTAGTGATAGGTTGGTTGTGTTAGTAGTTTTTTTTTTTTTTTTGGTTTAATTAAAGTATTGAGGATCGGAGGAGGTTAGTTGAAATAACATGCAGCAGTTGCAAGTTTGCAAATGTTTTTTTTTTTTTTTTTTTTTTCTTCTTCCCTTATACTGTATGTATGTCATAGGTATATACAGTACATTACATATTATGTACATACATGTACATAATGTTAGGTCCTGTACTGTACATATATTTACATGTACCGGTACTGCTACAGTAGATGTACAACAGTTATGAACTTAAATATACAATAGTTTTTGTTATATATGGTATCTGTAATATTCTGTTATACAAGTAAGTATAGTATGTAGAAGTTTACAAGGTTGCTGCTGTCCCTGTTTCCTTATGTACTGGTATATATGTATGTAATGTACATATGTAATGTACTGTACTAAAGAAGCTTCGTTTTTCAACTCTCATGAAATGGTACTGTACTGTACATACATATGTAAATTTCCTTAAAATCCAAAATAAAGATAAAAATAAAAAAAAATAAATGAAAGAATTCCCCATCATCCCAACCCATCATCCCCATACAGACAGACTCCCACACACCACACACCACACACACCATACACACCATACACACCATACACACCACACAAACACACACACACACACACACATAACACAACACACATCTCCCCTTTCGGCATGCCAATCTAACACATGTGTGTGTGTGTGTGTGGAAAATATGAGGTTGTTCTACCTAGATACTACCAATGTTTCGATCTACAAAGCGCTTACGCAACCCACAAAGCCGGGGATTACAAGCAACCTCGGACGTAACTAACATACAAACATACACACACACACACACACACACACACACACATTATATAGTACATATAGGTTGCAGCTTCGGGTTTATGGGGTAATGTAACCTATAGCCTGGGTACGCGCATGTATATATGGGGTGATCACCAAGTGCCGGGGCGCAGCGGGGGAGGGGGCGCCTCGTGTTCCCAGAGGTTCGGTCGAATCTGTCAATTCCATAAATCAGATGCAGCGGCCGTGTGTCTCGATGCTCGCAACTACCTGCTTTGGTTGGATATCGGCCGTATGATCACAGCACATTCATTACTAACAAAGACTTCTGTCGGAGCCAACCCCTGATACCATTGTTTTGTACTTGAGTAAATCAAATATCCCATACATGTTTTTTTCCCCCAAAGTAATGTGCAGGCTTGAAATAAGTGAAACATAAGTTCCTCGTTCCGAAAAGACAATAAAAAATATCAAGTGTGGGCGGAACAACAGATAACAAAAATATATCGAGAGGACCACACCAGAAAAACAATCGAATAACCAAAAGAAATAGCACAGAAGCAGATACCTATAACCCACTCAACCATGTGGCAGAGGAATAAGGAAAACAGGGATATGCATACCAAGCAGAAGGAGAATTCAACGAAACCAAATGATAAAACAATTCCCAAGTCTAACCAAGCTCATTTAAAATCATAAGACGTAACCTGAGAAGCCTGCAAGGCTAATAAAAATGAGTATTAGGTGTGAGAAAAAAGAACAGTCCTCCGTACAGATAGATCTAGTACAAGTTTTCTCTCAGTTCGATCATATAACTCTCTTGGGGTCCATAGATCGTATATCCGCACTCTTTGAGGTTCCATCAAACACAAGCTCACTGATAATAAGGCCAGTTGCGGGTGCATTATTGATGCCCCAACAACTATGCCCACTAGCAAGTAGTAACCCTTCCACTCCAGTTTCCCCGATTAATGGCCCCAGCCCGCCGATATTTACAATTGGTAGGTAGCATGCTTGTTTCCGGGTAACTATTCCTTTACGAATTTGGTCAGATATGCTAGCCACCTGTGAGATAAGTTCATCACATCTACTTTCATCGACTTCAACTTCAGAAGTCGTCGCCGGTAATTCGACTTCCATATCACCCTCGCTACAGACATATATTTCATTCGCTCGGGCATATATCTCGGGAGAGGCCGATGTCGCCACAGGTTCCATTGGTGACCGAGATCCAGACCTGGAGGGCGAGGAGAGCGGAGAACGTGGCCTGGGAGGTACAGTAATTTTGGTGAATAATGCATAGGCAGATACTGGTTCTGCGGGTGTGATGGTTACACTGTGTGCTCGGAGTCCAGAGATAGGGGCCGAAGGGTAGAGTTTTGCTGTCCATGGCCCGGCTGCTAGTATCACATGTGAAGCTTCGAGTACTCGCTCCTTGTTGCTGGAATCATGATAGACCACTCCATTCACTCCTTTCCGTCGAGATGGCGAAGAGGAGGTGGAGCTCTGAGATGTAGAAGATAATGTTGGTGAGGGCGGGTCGGAGTGGTGGTATTCGGAGGGCGGGGATGTCATTTGATGTGAGTTTCCTGGTACACTGACATAACTGAGCGCCGTGACCGAGCCGAAGATCACCTTCACTCCCCTCTCCTCTGCTAGGCGAATCATAGAAGTAGTAAATAAGTAAGGATGTACCTGGGCAGTAGCATCTGTATTTCCGATCTCCTCATAGCCCTTGATTTGATCCTGAAGTATCCAATTAAGATCTTCTGGGACGCCTCTGACTACTCCCGAAGTAGCTTCATTCCTACCTTTCCTCCTCTTGCCCAGCGAATGGCCCTTCGACAGGTCCTGATCACTCCAGTCCCTCCCTTCCACTTCTAAATCCCCACAAGTAACTCGACGATACCCCCAGTTCTCTTCTCCATTATGCTCCCCAGCCAACTCCGCATGCAGCCTGAAGCTCAAAGGGACGATGTTGTTCGGATAAGCCCATATAGCTAATAGCCCACCTGCTTTACCCGAGGCACCACCTGCAATTCGTGTAGCTTCAATCAGAGTAATTGTATGTAGTTTGGGATCATAAGAAGGATGGCGAGTGAGGTAATATGCAGTTGTGCATCCAATGATGCCGCCCCCTGAGCAAAAATGTTAATTCATCTCTGTGCAGGAAGCAGAAGGTACCCTACCTATTATTATAATGTTCTTTTTCTCTGCCTTCGGAACTGTCATCTTCCTACAAGCCTCCAAATGATCTTTTAAACGGTTTCCTGAGGTGTGTGACGTTGGTTGGATATTCTGATCCGTCACTTGCAACCTCCGCAAACCGTCTACGATTGAGGACTCCAACTTTTCTGTTGTTGCGGCGAGACCTTGGGTAGATAAAGGGTGCACGGGGGTGTTCACACCCCTATGGCAGTCAGCCGGTTGGACCGGTTGATGCGGGAAAAAATAAATGTCACCCCAATATCGAATGATATTTTCACGCTAGCTGCTGTCAGCCTCAATGACACCAGATGTAGGCTGATCCCAGATGATAATTGTGGATTTATAAATGGCAAATGTTGCCTTGTGGAGTGGGAATTGAGCGCTGTAGCCACTGGAGTAAGGGCGTCGTAGAAGACCCAGCTTACCAGAAATATTATCACGACTATAAGCCTGAGTTAGCAAGATGGTAGGCTTCTGCAAAACAAAGCATAATTTCCTTCAATAAAATAAACATTTAAAATTCCCATGTGAGCTCCAAAAACTAACCTCACTCTAGGGAAGAACAATGCTTTGTGGTACCCTGGTTTTCTGGCCACGGAAAAGACTGTCCAGGGGCCGAGGCGCTGCTTCAGAAGGGGGCTATGAAGTTTATCAGAACACATGTATTGGCTTACGCCGGACTGCTCCTACCGGACTGAATCCTTCGGGGCAGCTGGAAGCGAGAGGGCGTGGGTATTATGGCTGGGTGCGTACAACACCTAGGGGACGGGCTGTGGCGGGGAAGGGGCGGCGGGGTTGATTCCTAGCGGGGTGGGAATACGTATGCGGGGGAGTTTTGTGTTTGTGTATAGCGTTTGATGGGTGCGATGGGTGGATGTCGACACGGGTAAAGGAGGACGTACAATTGTTATGACGGAGCACAGCAAGGTGTATAGGGCTACGGGGCGGTTATCTAGCATTGGGGCCATGGTGATTGATATAAGAGCACGAGGGCCCATGAGAGCTGCGTTGGAGCAAGTATGTTGGTGTGTTTCTCAGTGGTCGAAAATTGGCGTCTCCGAGAGACATACCAGCACCCAGATTGCCTGTACGCACAAAGTACCGGCGCCCCACTACTCTTCCTCGAGCCTCACCATGGTCATTACACATGGCGTCCAAGTGATTCCCAACGCCGACCTACGACACAGATGCCTACCGTACTATACTGCTCACTGCTCCCTCCTCGCCCTGTCCGCTGGAGTCCGCTGGAGTCCGCTGGAGATCGCCTGAGACAACTCGCCAATTGCCCCACCATTCAGATTATCAGCAGCCGCGTGTGCTTGCCCCACAATCGCATGCCCAAAAAAGTGACACTGATTGAGGCTGCAGAAGCCCCGCCGTTTCTCTAGCAGCTTGCTAGTTGAAGAAAGTAGAAAAAAGAAGGGCTAACAAAAATGATGAGAGAAATATGTTCCGTGGGCTAGACATGATCCGACTTTGGCAGAAGGCACAGTGGATCACATAGAATCCCGACCGTTTTACAGTTTTACACCGCTAGCTGACACACATACAATCTGTTGGATAGTTGGCGAACCTTTGTCCACTGCTTTTCCAAAGCCCAGCATCTCAGATCACAGATCACAGATCGCAGGTCGGTCCTCGTATGGAGGTTCCACGGTGGAGGAGTAGACCACAGGCACCCACTGAAGCACGTGTATTCCCCATCATACATGGTTTCAATGTCGCCACAATGGCAACCACTTTTATGGATACCGATTCCGAATTGCCCATGCGTCTGCGTCGATAGGTAGTAATGACTTGTGCTTGACGAGCTCATGCGTCGTCGTGGGGAATGTCATATGCAAGTAGGCTAATTGAAACCCGCGACCCTGCAGCGGACATGCTCGACATCTTACGACAATGGCGTGACACGCTCCTAGGCAAGGAAGAAAGACCATAATGATTGCCGCTCTGAATACCCATCGCAATTCACCATCAACATCCTTCAGTCCTCTTCATAATTTCATTCTCTAAAGGCCCTTGATGGAAATTGACGTTCGATATATATTATACATGGCTATGGCTACCGAAGGCAGTGGCAAGATCCAGAAAGTATTACTATTCATTAGCCCAGATCAGAGGCAACATTTCGAGACAACGGTGTAGCCGGGGCTGAGCCTCCAAATCTACAACTACTTAAGTGGGTATTTGCAAGGATACGATTCTAGCCTGAGGGCCTTGCTGATCATAAGATTGGACGACAAACATCACAAACAATGGGCAATGAGGCCTCATCGTTCCTCTTCTCCCAGTTGTAGGCCATCTTACTCGAATTAGAGAACTTGATGGCACCAGGAAGATTTTGATTTGCCATCATCTCGCTTTCCTGCAACCTAAGCCCTAGCTACATGTGCCTCAATTGTGGCCTGATTCTTGCTTCTGGCCATCTGATCCCCTCCTCACGCTAGATACCAGTCTCATGCCAATGCCAGCACTTTTTTCAATTTGTGGCCCTTCAAGCTAAGTGGTGGTACACACGGTGCAAGGACTTGCTGGCGATTATTAGGCAAACTACTGTCAAGGGTGATTTTCTTTCTTTGGAAAGCTATACCCAATCTTAAGAGGTTTTCAAGCAAGGGGGAAGTGGACTGCATAATCTCAAACTCTCGGTGGATGGAAATAATTGGTACACACCAACACTTTCTCCTTGGGAAATGGCTCGAATCCAACGTCGACAGTGGAATTATAGGATCCCGTATTTTCTGGCTGTAATTGACTCGGCACTACAGAATATATATTCTACGTTCTTGTCCGTGTGAGCTTTTTCATGGGTCAAGTTGTGGATTTAGGATCTGAAAATCACACTAGCGCTGGGTCAAATAAGCCAAAAGTACGTTACTCTTACTCTCAAGGGTCCAAACCATTACGACCCACTGTTTCCTAAGGTCTCAGCTCATGCGATCTTTGCCAAACTGAATTCTTGTGGCTTGCACTATTCAACTGTACAGTACATATAAGGGTACATCTACGAAGAGTTTATGGAACTACTATGGCAAGACGGATTGAAATCTATACTGTATGTCTCACCACATCAATAAGCAATGACTAAATTGGGAAAGAAATATCTGGAACACGAGAAACTACGGCATTTTGGTTATAATCGGTCTCGGTTGTCACAACTCTGACGGAAATGATTCGTCAAGGAAATATCTCCTCAACGCCTCGCAAGGCCTAGAGCAAACTCGGCTGCAGCATAGTCTTCTTGTGGATTCAACATGGGGGACATTGCCAACAATCCATGGAACAATACGCTGGACATGTCTGGGTGGTATGAATGCTTGTGAAGGTGATGAACCTGGCCATGATGCACATTGCAAGGGGTGGAGATTTGGATCAGACTATGCCTTGAGGATATGCATCTCGTATCGGTGAACGATAATTCGATGTGGCAAATCTTCTTGCAGCACGTTCAGAGAAATTGACGGCACAGATATCTATATCTAACTTTAACAATGACACTCACTACATAGTGATTTCCTATTACAGGATTGCTCGTTGTCCATTGGGCCAACGCCTGGCATTAGCTATTCAGCTAAAGATTGTGACAAATAGGCCCGCATAAAAAAGTACTTGTTCGACAGAGGTTGCTTGCACAGTATCACCCGTTAAATTATCGGTCTGGTGGTTTCAATTTGTATGATATCAATTGCTGCTCATTGGTTCAAAACTAATTGTTGATACCGCAAAACTGGAGGAGTAACCCTCTGTGTCACCTCTGGTAATTCACCAATTTATGTGTACTTACTTTTCAAGAAGTGCCGCACGTACGAGCCTTTAGAGAGCTTCTGGCAGGTAATTCAGGATAGTCCCGTGACCGAAAGTTTACCTAAGCGAGACCAGCTATAAACAACATAAAAGGAAGGATTACACAACTTGGCGGGTACATAGTCTGGCTTGCACTAGCCCCTCGGTACTTGGCGGGGTAGGCCATAGGAAGCTTAAGCCTTCAGCCACTAATTTGGCACTAGCACCTCCACATTGGTTCAGCCACTATGTACAGTACATCCAGAGAGTGAACAACGGTACCCTACTGTCGCCAATCTGCGTATGAATAATGAAGTATTTTTTTTTAAAAAAAGAAGGACCAATCGCGGCCGGCTGGAGAGTTTCTACGACAGAAGAACATCATGCTGAGATGCCCGATGTTGAAAGAAGACGTGGGAAGTCGTCTCGGTGGACGAAAATGATCGGATGCGACTTGGCTTGGCTCAATGGAATCAACAACGAAGCCTTCTTGGTCAGGATGGCGGAAGAACGGACATGTCTCTTGGGAGCGAACTTAATGAAGAGGAGTACGGCACCAAGGAAGACGGATGTAGGCGGAAATGGGAACGGAGGAGGGCGGCTTAAAAAATAGGAAGAACTTCAACACCCAGCCGATTATTAGAAGCGGGATATCTCAACAACAAACTTATAGGATCATATGAAAATAAAAATGAAGCTATAAGGCATATAGGAGAAGTTGTATCGGGCAAAGGGAATGTATATTAAATACAAAGTGATCGACAATCCGGTCAGGCATACTTGCCAGAGGGGTTCAAATACATCAGGCCCAAGCGACTCCCAAATGCCTGGCAGGATTCTCTATCATTCGTGCTCAATAGATTTATAGATCAGGAGTGTATGGGGGTGTGTGTTCAACAAGCTGATTTTTATGCCGTTTGAAAAAATTCATGAGGAATCTTAGCTTTATTAGTAGAGCTTTCTTCCAAGGAAACCTTCTCCATATGTTCAAGTGCTGACCAACATCGAACATCGATATTGGGCAGCTGAGGGAATCGAAAAAAGTTCTATGGAGTGATGAGTGCAGTATAGAAATATCAACTATTGGGGTCCAAACTGTTGGGTGCAGGTCTAAATATTTGATTGATCGACAGATATAATGAATAGGTGTCTCATTTTCATGATGGTCCGCATTGTCCGCATTGTGTGGTGTTCAGCGTTGGCCGAAGTATTTCCTACACACAAACATGTGTATTGAGATTACCATCACAGAAGGAAGATAAAGACTGCATTGCACTCAAGGAAAAAAGTAGTATGGGAATGTTTCTGGGAGAATAAGCGTTGGTACTTTTGTGCCATAGCCCAAGACGTTTAGCTACTCGTCCGGCTATATGTTGTCTATAGAACACCCCTCTCCAATGTACGTTTTTGATAAAACATTTCAACTATATCCGTATTATAATATATAAAATACTGATTTCAACACTCTGATTGGGTAAATGGTCTGTGTATATTAATATGCAATGAAACAATCATCGAGAATCATTCGGTGCGCGCCAAGCACTGGGAACTCTCCCCTGCGGCTCCAACCAGAATTACGTTTGCATCCTTGTTAGCTTTCCCATAATTCATGAACTTCCTTCACGCTGGGGATATTGCCAACATACACGAAGAACTCAGCAAGCTCTGCACTCATGGCGGCAGTGGTGAAAGGTGCAGTAGCTTACAAGAAGAAGGATGGGACGCTGGCCCTGACGGCGTCTCAGACGGAGGTGACATGGACGCCTGCTGTGACTGGAGCTGCTCAGCCTCTGATAATTCCCATTGCTAGTATTACTAGTGAGTCCATAGCCCGCTTCCTTTCTATATTGTAATTGTATTGCTGGTGCACTGGCTAATAAAGCTTCTTCAAACTAGACCTACAGGCTACGCCAGCTACATCAGCCAATTGTATGATGAAAATATTCCAATCTACGCCGGAGGGCCCAGTCTTAGAATATAAACTCAGCTTTACATCACCGACGAATGCTCGTGGGGAGCTTGAGGAACTTAAGAAAGCATTGACCGTGGTCATCCAGGCACACAAGAACCCAGCACCAGCTGGAGGTGCCATTCCGGCCTTGGGAACACCTACACCGGGAGTTTCCGTTGCTGGAACTCCAGCAGCCCTTGCTATTGCGTCAGCACTTAGCGGGGGACGGGATACGGACGTATGGAGCGACGCACGACTACAAGCCGATAGTGCACTTCAACAAGACTTGCTAAAACACGATGCAGACCTCGGTAGGACTTTTTTTGAAACAGTGCTCAAGGGATCGATCACCGCTGCACAGTTTTGGTCTACTCGAACACATCTGCTACGATCCTATGCTATTGAGCGAAACCAGGTGAAAGGAGCATACAACGTCCTTTCCACAATGAAGCCGAAGACGGTGGACAACGCAGTAAGGATCTCCTTAAGTAGGGAGCAGATTCAAGATATATTCCGTCAACACCCCTTAGTAAAGAGGGTCTATGATGAAAATGTTCCAAAGATATCAGAGGGGGATTTCTGGCGAAGGTTCTTCTCGAGTAGGCTTTTCAAGAAGCTGAAGGGTGAGAAAATATTGCCCGGAGATGGGTATGATGATATTGTGGATTCATACTTGAATGCCGGTGATGAAGGTGAGCTTGGGGGGTTGCCGGAGCATAGTGCACCTTGCGTCTGGGGCGGGGGCTGATGTGCAATTTTGGGTGGTGGCAGCCAATTCACGGAAGAAGCAGAGGGTTAATGCTGTTCCGAATTTCATAAATCTGGAGGGCAATGAGCAGCACACAAGTCAGGTGAATTTGAGAAACTCATTGGAGACCGTTCCGGTGTCTAACTTTAGCTCAGGCCAAAGGCAATAGACCAGACGTGACGATGCGACCTGAAAGAATAGAAAATGTCCCTCTCATACGAACACTGAATAGTATCAGCATGAAAATCGTGGACTCTGTTAACCCGTATGGCCCCTTTCCATTTCCTTATCGATAGGTTACTGTTTGTGTTCTTTAAATTTCAGGGATGAAAGCCCTCTTCATTTGTTCTGACGTTTACATTATCACGTGACAAATCTCAGAATAGACAAAGGGTTCTCCGAAGATCGTGCTATGGAAGAACTCGCCCTATCAGACCTTCGTGGGGACGCCGAAGTTGAGAGAATCATACTCAATATTCAAGATCAGCGACGCTTTTTCTCTCAACAGGAAGGGAATGTTATGGGGGATGAAATCTTCAAAAAAGATCCAGGGAAGGTTTTACGGCGTTTGAGGAATGGGCTGGGTTCACATGGAGCACTGGATCTTGCTGCTGCCGCCGTAGTTGCTTCTCGCAAAGGTGGACATATACGGAGTGCGATGGGGCAGATTACACAAGCGATTAGTGACCGCGGGTGTCATTTCTACGATACCGCCACTATTGCAGCGGTGAACAGTGGGTCTCCACCCCCGGACGCCTTGAATATCAACCTCGAGGATATTCCTCGGCCCATTCACGACGCACTTACCCTTACCCATGCCACGACCACCGAATTCCTTCATCACTTTTGGCTCGCCTTCCTTTCTGGGGACGAGAAGCGTGCAGCGGACCTCCAGACCCTCGTGGGTTCGTTACGGCGCAGTGGTGACAGGGTTGAGGCCGTGGCGAAGCAGGCTGAGGAGGAAAAAGAGAAGGAAAAGGAGAGGAGGAAGCAGGCGGCGTTGGCGGAATATAAAGCTACCGGGAAGAAGAGGAGGAAGGGAGTTGATGATAATATACCTGGTGGGAGGAAGCTAGTCGAGGAGATATTAGGGCCAACGATGAAGGCAGTGGAGTTCGCGGTTGGAAAGTGGGAGGAGGCAGTGAGGGAGGCAGAGAGGGCGCAGAGTGGGGAAGGTGGTGGGTCCCTTCCCGAATAATTATTTCCCTATCAAGTAGGTGGGGTTTATGAGATGAGGGTGGGGATAGTAAGTAAGGCTACCGGTGTCGCCTAGTGTAACAGTATTAGGATATCCGAGCCGGTCGGTGATCCGCCCAGGGTGCGCATATTCTTTGTTTTTTTTATGATATTTATAATTCCGGGGGAGAAGGGAGTGGGTGGGATTTTATCCCCGCCAATCGGCCTTGTGCATCATTGAGCAGCACGCAATGCATTCGTAAGCCTGCATAATCCCCTTCTGACTTCGTATCTTAGATTTTCTTGTCTTTTCTTTTTCCGGCGTGCGGGTCATATCTAATTTCTTTTTTTGTTTGCTTTTCTCGGGAGTTCTTATCAAAATTTGTTGATTACATATAGTTCACAGTAAATTCTTTTAGATTTCCGTGTAATACAGTGGGGCTTCAGAAAACCACCCCACCTCGATTTACCAGGCTTCCTATCGATCTACAACTGTTTTCGTGATCAGCAATGTACATTCACGCGTTGTTACATCACAGAACTGGTTCTCGACGAGTTCTGTATTTTCTTTTGCCTTAGCACTAAACGTGACAAGCGAACTGCTTTTGGTCAGCTTTTCAGAGTTCAGGGTAACGGCTTCAAGTAACTTAGCAACATAGAAAGTGAAAAGGCTAGTGCCCTCCAGGCAAACAGTAGCGATTTTCAGATTGAAATTGTGGATAATCCTTCTAGTTGTAGCCTTTGCGATCATATTTCCTTTCTAGGGCAAATAAAAGATGTTGACCAAAATGGCCATTTGCCAGAGGACGGCCAAGCGCTTCGCTTTAGGTAAACTGTATAACTCAGGGTAAACTTATTTCCCCCCCTCTTCCCCCGGGGGCCGCCCTTAGCAACGAAAAACCCAACAGCCAGGAAGGTTGAAAATACAACCAAAACAATAATATATTATTAGACCAAAAGAAACTATAAATTCCTCCTGCACCTGAGATCGCCCAGATCTGCAAAATGTAAATGTAAATGTAAATGTCATGTCATGTCATGTCATGTCATGTAATGTAATGTATGTATGTACCTATGTATGTATGTATGTATGTATAAGTTGGTGACACCAGGAGCGAACTTACATGATGCCAATCCATCTTAATAATCTTACCCCATTGTTATAATATAAAAAATAAAATAAAACCGGGGAAAAGCAAAAGAATAGAAACCCACACCCCCCCCCCCCCCCCCCCCCCCCGGGATTTTTTTTTTATTTTTTAAAAAAAGAAATAAACCTAGCTATTATCTATCTATGTTAAGGCAGGGGGGGGGGGGGGTTGGGGGGAAACCCAAACGATAAAATTGGTAAAATCGGCCGCCGGCCTCAACGAGCAAATTCAGAGTAAATTTATATGATAAGGGAAGAGAGAGAGAAAAAAAAAAAAAAAAAAAAAAAAAAGAAGGAAGGCCACAACTCGGGTCGGCTAGCGGGGGGAAGAGTTATTATTATTTTATTTTTTTAATTTTTTTTTTTTCAATTAAATATGTTCGTTGATGACTGTACCGGCAATACATTTTTTTTTTCTTTTTTTTATAACCATTATTATATATACAACTATAATGCTTATATAATTAACATTTCCAGTTTTTTTTTTTTTTAAATAAATGTGAAAAATGAAAAAAAAATTTGAAAAACTCCAATAACATAACTTTCATCCACTCCCATTCTTAAAGAATTAGATACCTCTCTATTGTAGTTCCAAGAGATATATAACCCTATGTGTGATTCATCAGGTATACCCGTTGAGTTTATTTGGGTTGGGGGGGGGGGGGGGAGTATCAATTTTGTCTCAAGTTTTTTTGCACACCAAAAATAACAAGTTCCATACTTTAAGCATAATGTAGGGTCCCCAGATTCCCCCCTCCCCGTTTCTCAACCCTCGTCAACAATCCTCCAGCCCCATTTCCAACCCATCTCCAAAGATTAAGAATAATCAACTTTTCTTTTCTAATTTTCCCAGCCTCACAAATTTGCCTCGGCACCACTCGTCCATTAACTGGTAAGATGTGCTCAGAGTTGTTAATCGGCCCGCAGGGTCTTATGCACTACATCATGCGGACATACGCGGGCCACATGAACTCCATGAAAAGGATGGCAATTCAATAGGGAGATCAGGGTTCTTTTACCTTTGTTTGAGGGTTACCGTTCCGTCATCGCCGGCCGGGGATGTTAGATTTAACATCGTACAAAACCACCGATCAGAAAGTTGGTCGGAACCTGCACCGATAATTGGCCCGGTTTGATATCCGGGAGTGTTTATGGTCAATCAACCTATAACTCTCTAAATCTTTGATTTTTCTTTGAGGCTTATGCATTATCCTCACTTATGCTGGCCACAAGAGCTAAATGTATGTAGGAATTAATATGACAGACACAAGACCCCCAACATCGATTGCCAAAGAAATGTCGACAGCTATGCATGCATGCCAAAAAGAAAAAAAACCTGAGAGAAAAGAAATGGAAAAAGCAACAGAAGCAAAAAAAATGGATCAACAAAGACAAGTCCCACAACCGTTAACAAACTGACAACCAACAGCGATAGGCAGCCCAATAACAAAGACAAGTGTGAAGGAATCCGAAATAGGAAGGCGGAATTTAAAGGGAAAGGAAGTGGTAATAAAATGAGAACATCGGTAATAACCCCACTGAACCCCCACCTAACCGCCACCACTAGTGCTTGGACCCATCACGGCCCACTAACCACCCCAGTCGCATTCTACCCCAGACTCCGGCTTCCAATCGAACACAAGAAACATTAGTACCCGAGCCCGAGCCCGAGCCTAAGCCCGAACCTCCAAAAATTAAACAAACCCAAATCCCCAAAAAGTGTCTATGCGTGCATTATCGAAAACGCAAGTTCAAACTTACCAGTCCGGCAAACTCCCAAGAGGCAGGAAACTCCAAACCGTCCCCAACGCTGCGAGAAATGTGCTGATGCCCAATAATACCCAACACAATGTCTTCTCCCCTGGTTTGATGTCCTCGGCGCAAATCTTGAGGTAGAAGACAATTGGTAAAATCACGCAAATAGAGAAAGTCAAAAAGCTTCCCATAAGCCCCATGACATTCTCAAAGGCTGGAAAGAGAATAGCAATACCAACGAACACTACGTTGCACAGGATGCGGAGGCAGATTTTGAGTAGGCCATGGATGGATCCGGACATGCCAACCGAAGGTTCGTCTGTAGGAAGAGTGCGGCTATCGAGACCGGTCATTACTTCAATAGTAGTGATAATAGGACGGGCGCTAGATAACATGTTTAGTCCATGAAATGTCTGAAAAGGCAACGACAACTCACTTTAGAGGAGTCTTTGTCAATGGGACAATGGCGATACATGTTACCATCATTATACTTAGTGCCGCTGGGTATTCAGATGCTAGACTGAGGACGTTGGATGTAATCTGTTTCCACATTAGTCATTGCCCTACGAATCATGAAATTTTCTCGACTCACTTCATCTCTGACCGAATCTCCAAACATCAAAACACCAAGGAGGGCCAAGGACATATCTAGGCCAAATGTGAAGGCATAGGTGATATCAACAGCTTTCCTGTACTTATGAGGATGCCTCATATCCTTGTAGATGTTTGGAAACACACTATGTCCTCCCCAGGGGGACATCAGGAGACCAAAGCTCATTGGCAGTGCTGCCCAACTCTGTGGCCATATATGTGTCGGCATTGGTTGTCTCAGGCTTCCTGGCCTTTCTGGCTTGTACAGGCCATCAATGAAAATGATAGAAACGACTATAAACTCTCCTGTTAGCAAGAGCCCGTTGAATTATACCAGAGAGTAACTCACTCCCAAAGCAAGCCATAATTCCAAGAACACTACTAAAGCTCAGAACCCTCAATGGCAAGAAACTCAAAGGCGTAAGGATAACCACCGCAGCGAGTTTCCATTCCGTAACTGAGACGGAAGGTATTAAGTCGTGCAGTGAGTCTGAAAAGAGGATAATGAGTGCAACGCAAGCCGTGAGTAACTCCATACTAAATAGCACGGAGATCCAAATCCGTGCTCTGTGGCCAAAGGCGGAATCTTTGAAGAGTGGTCAGACACCAGACTAAACGAGGCCAATTCAGAAATCACGTACAAGCAATATCGGCGTATGTAACCAGAGTGTGATCTTGAGCTTTGTCCATACATTTCGATAGTACTTTTGTCCAATGTCAGTTTGCAGAACCCCCGATATTAGTAGAGGGTCTACGCACGCTTCGCTGTGTAGTTTGTTATCCAAGCGGACCAAGTAAGGAATATGACCCCAATAAACCTAGGAACAGACAAGCATATTAGTAAGTGGATGGGAATGAGCCAATGTAAAGAGAAAGAATAAGCCCTACCATCCGCTGTACTTGAGACCAAGTGGCAAACTTAATAGCCCAATACCTATGAGAACATTCACACTATTGAACACAGTTTGTGGCATCGTACTTTGTCCCACAATCACTGCCACAACCTTTCCATCCTCCCTCTCGACCCTCTGGACAAGCAATGGTTCTCGTTCCTTCATTTCTTCAGTTAAACCCTGCTGCTGCCGGAACATACTCGCAGCATCCCTCATGGACCCATCATTTAACCTCGAAACATCGCCCAATCTTGATATTACGGTTCCTCCTATCGATTCTCGGATGCTCCGAATTGAGCCCAGTGAGCCATAATTAATCCCACCAGGCCCCAGACCAGGACCGTGGCTAACCATATGACTGCGTTCGTCTATGTTGTCACCATCGTCGATATCGTCTACTCCACTGTCGTAGTGATGGTCGATAGAGTCGGTATCGTCAAACGGGGATGCGTACCGATCGTGGCCTAGCCCCGTGTGGCCTGCTTCAGGGTCGCGGTGCGAACCTACGACTTCGTTCGGGACGAAAAATGTCTGGCTCGGCGTGACCTCGAAAAAGGTTGCCGCACGAGTCCAAGACCGAGCAAAATTGTCGATGGAATTTGGGCCTCCAGCATTGCGAATAGCATCAACGGTATTCGACAGAGAACCTCTATTAATACCAAGTCAGTTGAGAATGCAGTTCTTTGGTTGATTTATTTGCCTATAGCTGATATATCGGGTACCTGGCGCCTTGCGAGTGCCTTGCAATGAGCATCAACGACATGACAGTACCCTAGCATCGTACATGTTCCATTGAACAAACTGAAGTGGAAAAATCTGCCACTTACCGTCTTCGTGAGCTACTCGGTATAATTTGAGAAGGGGAGCTCGCTGTGGGTGATGTCGAGTGTTCATGTCCCACCCTTATAGCAGTGGCTGAAGAACCATATGACCGAGCTCCGGTAAATGATCCTTTGCTGTAGCTCATCTTTCCTCAAGCTGCTGTAGAAGAACAATCAACGAATCCGGTGAATTTGGAACAGCCGAATCTCAGAAGAATGCTTTCCTTCCAATCCACAAATTTCCACAGTTTTTTTCTTCTAAACGCCAACGGTGGTAAAGCACTGTATTTACGAACATGCCCAAAGTTAGCGTCGGCGACGACAAGCGTATGGAAAGTACACAAGCCTAGAAAAAGAAACCAATTAGTGAGGGAGGTCACCTTTCAGACGATCCCAGCAAGCCTCCGATCCGCGTCTATCGTCTATCGGTGTGCTACTCTTGTGAATACAGCTCTCGCAAGGAGAATTTTTGCCGTTCTGGGTGGAGGACTTGCACAGGTCTTTGGGGGAGAGGGGGAGGGTGGGGATTCGTAGCAAGGTTTGGCTGAGAAGGCGGAAGCGGAGAGGCAGCCTGGCCGATGAAGCGATGAAGATGAAGAGGCCCTTCTCCTGACTGAGTACACTCGATCATCGACCACTTCTCAACCCCCCCCCCGGACCTGTCCCACCCCACGCCATCTTATATCTGCTCGCGACAGCTGAGAGGCAGTTGCCAAGTCCTATGCCGGAAGCCTCCAGTCCCAAACGTCATACGCGAGAACACACCGACATGCCTTCTCCCCTTGTCTCCGGTGCCATGCATACGGTGCGTGAAAATAACGAAAGAAACCTTGGTTAAGATTGGTGTTCCACTTAGGGAGGGAAGGGCCAGGGTTCAATTACAGGGTTCGCGATAAGAGCATTTCGTTTTACGAGAGAGAGGCCAACGACGACGACAGCAAGGGGCAGTAGTCTCGTCTCATCGATAAGGGAAGCAAGCTCTCGCCATGGCATGCTGTGCCTTATATTGCCCGCATCTCTTAATAAAAATGTCAACACGACGACCCTTATCTTTCTACTCGGGGACCCTTGATAAAAGGACCCTGAACCCGAGCCCCGAACGTCACGAGTGAGGATCCCATCAAGAAAACAAAAAAAAGCAGCCGGTGCGGCTTAGAGAACACCGGCAGTTAGCAACAGCATCCCAGAGAGGCACTTAATATTTTAACGTATGAGCTCTCGCTTCTCTGGAGTTCAACATTACGACGAAAACCTAACCTTGGTGGATGTCTTACGGAGCCAATGCCGTTTGTGACTGCGCCACCTGGTACTTTACCTACCTAGGTACCTTGTTTGATCAGCCCCTAACGAGCGGGTAGCGAGGCGAATGGATAATGGGATAATGGGGCGAATACGGTAGGATGGGGTACAGGGACCAAAAACCTTAGCTGGTTGATCTTGGCAATCATCGACTAGCCTCCTCAGCCCCATCCGCGCTACCCTGTCAACCCCATCCCTTACGTTTCGTTAAGTAAGTACAAAGTAACCTCGGGGCTTGCAGTGGTATCCCAATTTTTGATATTTTGCATTCCACGATTGCACAGCTTTGCTTGGATATTGCCCTCTCAGAAACTCGCCAATAGAAAATGCGAGGGCAGAAGTGGAACATCAAAAAGCTCTTCAAGGTAAGCTGCGAGGGGAAACTCCGGGAAGGGTTCACCTAACTGATACTGAGCCAGGGTGCACTCAATGCCGAGCCTGAAATTACACTGTTGAACGGTAGTTATGGTGATTATTTTCGAACGGCGAAGTCGCATGTCATATTTCCGGGCCATCTGCTGTATCGCTTAACCTCTTCACCTCGACTTCATTCCGTGAATAGCCTCTTACCACCCGGATTTGTGAACCCTGTTGCCGATCATCCTGACTAGCTCAAGCTCATCTTTGGAGCGAAACCCGTTTCTGTTTCTAGTCTGGTTGCGTTCATTCCAGCATCAAAGAGCTCCGCTGCCTCTCTTACTTCCGTGGAACGTTGTAAGGAAAGAAAAAAAATTTTAAATGACGGGTTCAACATTCCACTTTTCACCATCGAATCCCTATGGTCACCGAGAGAACGTAAACGCCAGCTTTGGTAGGTAGCGAGATGTGGGTACGTGGGAGTTGTAGAAAGTAGCACTTAGGTATGTCCATGGGGCCCGGCTGTGTTTTAATGAATGTTTAATCTAGTTGGCCCGGATGTTGGCACGGGACTAGCTTTGATATTGCATGCAAACAACTGTACGTGAGATGCCATAAAGTATCCAATGCAAGGTGAGTTTATTGTTGAGCTCAAGGGTGCAGATAACTTAGAAGTATTAAATCTTGGAGCTGGGGTATCTAATATGTTGTGAGCGGGGGTTATCTGCAAAGAGGTGACTTCCCGGACGGACCCGAGCACAGGAGGGTGTTGTGCCAACCAGACTACCGTAGGACTAGTCTGGCGTAGGACCCGAGGACACCAAGTCTGGCTTGCAGCCCGAAACAAGTTTCAGATGCAGAACGAAAGCTTGGCAGGCTCAGCCTCTCGTGGCAATTGCGTGGTTCGCATTACGTGAGTGCCAAGAAGTAAGGAAGCTTCACCACAAGGCCGCCCAAGAAAATAACACAGTGAGGATCAATCAATACCCATTCCACACCGACTCCTCCTCAGAAGATCTTCTACTGCACCATGGATCTCCTCTCCTCTCGGCCCTTACGTGAGGGTTCTCGTGGTGGCCGAAGCGAATTCAGTTGGGAAGCCGTGAAAGGCGACAAAGACCGCGAGAACTATCTTGGACACTCGCTTATGGCCCCAGTTGGGCGTTGGCAGCAAGGGAAGGACCTCACGTGGTATGCCAAAGACAACAAATCACAGGCCGCAGATGAAGAACGTGCTCGCCGGATAGAGGAACTTAGGAAGGTCAAAGAAGCCGAGGAGGATGAGATGGCGAGAGCATTGGGTCTACCTGTCAAGATTAGGAACAGAGAACCGGAGCAGGAAGTAATCCGGGAAGAGGCTAAGAGTGTGGTGCGAGGTGTTGCGGATCATGACCGGGTAGACGGCAAGGGGCTTGGGTTCGGGAAGGCTGGTGATTTCGGAGGGAGGAGTGGGGAGGGGTGGGAGAAAGCTGAAAGCCAAGGATTACAATCCAGAAGAGAGAGGGATTCCAGGATACGTGAATGGGGCCCCCCTAGTCGTATGGATTTAAGAGACGCTATTAGAGACAGAGGAGAGGGAAGTGAATGGGGCGATCGCCGAGCTGAACGATGGCGCCGAAATCCCTCCCGTGAACGAGATTGGCACCGCTCAAGACGAGATAGGTCACGATCACGCGATCGTAATGGAGGACCACGACATGATGATGATTCCAGGCGAAGTTCACGACGGAACCGTAATGAGAGGGACGGCTCCCCTGCGCGAAAGAAGAGAAGCATGATTAGGTCGCGCTCACCGGAGCATGGACGGGGCGGAAGTGGCCACCACCAAAAGGATGTCGGGGGATTCAAGCCGGAGAGCAGTGATAGGCGAAGAGACAGGAGCAGAGATAGGGATTATGGGCGTAGGCAGTAAGCTTCTGGTTCCGTGGGCATTCACCCTAACATGTATATTTTGCCTTGATATCCGCTGTTGGTCTGTTGGTCGTGTTGGAGGCGTATCGTACGCCAGTACATAGTGTGAATCCAACCGATAGTCAATCACCCTGGTATCGCATTCCCAAAAAATCCCGCAAATGTAACCACCACCTGAATGCAACGAAAATATAGTGCCAGAGGTGAATTGATTTCGCGTCATCCTTCAAATCCATCACCACTAGCAGCATTAATTCATGACCTCACCCATAGATCTATGACAGAAATCCTTGTGGCTTCACTCTGCCACTGAGGTGCTATGGCTGGATCTAGGATAATTCTAGACCTGGGTGTTTGACCAGAAGCTAGGGGTTCTAGTGGAGGGGTAGTTCAGGGTAATTTGTCGGCGTTTAGGTGTAGTGATGGGTGGTATGTAGGTAAGTCCTTTATCAGAGTGAGACTCATCCGGATAATTCGGTTTTCAGTTTTCAAAAACTCGAAGACTGCTATTTCAATACTGAATATAGATAGGAAAAAAATAAACGCTTCGACTGCGTCCCAGGGCTCTTCGTCTACAATCACCGGTCGAAGTCACACCAGTCAGTGGCCATTGGGAATAACTTTGTCCTCTCCATCTGATGTCCATGGAAGTGGAAGACGATGTGGACTCCATCATCTCTGGGCTTGTCGCAATGGGGGCAAGCAGAAGGTGCGGCCTTTACCTGCGGTACGAGTCTATGTATATGCGGCGAGAGCATGGCGTTTCCATATAAGTACTTTGCGTTGAGCGGCTCGACAGCATCCTTTAAGCCTCAGCGGTGGCAGTTTCTTGAGCGAGACTGTCTTTCCTGGAATGGGCTCGATGCTGGCTCTGGCGTCGGCTTTCACGTTTCCTGGGGTACCTGTGTGGCCACGTACCCAGGCAAGAGAGGTGTCTAGATCCGAACTTACAATTAGCAGGTCTTTGATTTGGCTTTCGATATCCAGCCTTGGTGGGGCCCTACTGGCTAGGTTGAGAGCTGATTGTCGAGCTGCCCAGTAGTCCGTTAACAGGGTCAGCATAGAGATGTCTCTATGGGTTTGTAAGGCTAACTAGTAGGCGCCGGTTTGGAGGCCTGGATCACCTCTCCTGTCTTGGCTGTAGGCCCCTGCGGCTATTTGAGACCATAATTATATTAATTCATGGTGTTGCTCATTTCTTATGTCTTTTGGTGTAGAAAGGGTCTTGTGTTAATACTTACTGATGGTTGTAAAATGAGTGTTGTGAACATAATAATAGTGCTTACAGTAATTGGTCAATTTCAGTTCTATTTCAGGGTAACTTCCTTATATCTTGAAAAGAAAAAAAAGCGCCACAAGCGTACATAGTCTAACTTTAACTTTAACCTTAAACACCGCCCCACCAAACCTTAACTCGAGCAACGTCAACCACTACCCCACCAACCTACAACTCCATCCCAAAATGCCACAACAAAAGCAACCCCTCTCCCACCGTCGCACCCATCATCTCCTCCTTCTCTCCCGCCTTCTCAATTTACGCGATACCGGCGCATCACCATTCACCCTTCTCCTCGACTCGACGTCACAGTCATCAAAGCCGCTTGTGGGAGAATTTATCAGGAGGGCCAACGTACGTCACATCATGTCCACAGGTTTATCCCATAGAGCTGACGGAAGCTCTAGTTGGCAAAATGCACAGTGGTGTTCGTGGGGTTTGAGAGTCTATGGGGGCCATTTCCGATGACTAAAGAGGGGCAAACTCTGAAACATGTCTTCATCAAGGCAAGGGGGAAGAGTGTCGCAGAGTTACAGCGGGAGATCAATACAGCTGTTACGGGAATTGGAGGAAGTTAGCACCCTACACATTCCCTCCTCTTATGGGGGAAAGCCATATCTGTTTGTACAGGGTTTTTTTCTAACGCTACTCCAGAGAGTCTAATAATAATCGACTCCCTGCATACTCTCTGCTCCTTTCAACCTTCACACATCTCTAGCTTCCTCTCCTCCCTCATCACACCCCATAGCACCCTCCTTGCAACCTACCATCTTGATATCCCCGTCACAGCACCTCCGCAGTCTCAGTACCCCGACACCGCACCACACCCACTCACCCTCCTCCGATACCTCTGTACCACTCTCATTACCGTCCACTCCTTCACCCACGTACTCCTACAGAAACGCCACCGGGATAAATCTCTTCTTCCCCCTCGATGGGGTCTACTAGAAGAACACCCCGGTGGCCGGGGTGGTGGAATTGAGGGAGTGATAGTCGGAATAGGATCTAACGCCCAAAATGGGATTGTACTTGAATTCGAATATAGGCGAAAATCGGGGAGGGGGGTACAGGAATGGTTCTACCTCCCACTAGGGGCGGACAATGGCAAATTTACGACGAAGCCCGGGTCAGCATTATTTGAGAAGGTTGGAGCACCACCAGGGGCGCTGGAAAAGTCGATTCTACTGGAAGACCACCCAGAGTGGAAGTTATCTGAGCAGGTAGAATACGGAGTCGAAGTAGAAGACAGGGAAGAAGAGATACCACAAACGACGTTTGATCTAGGGTTAACAGAGAAGCAGAAGAAGGCAAGGGATGAAGTTGTTTTGCCATTTTTTGATGCACAAGACGAGATGGGAATTAGTGGAGGGGGAGGAAGGATCCTATATATGCCTGAGAGAGAGGCGGATGATTGGGATGAGGAGGAGGACGAGCTATGAATTGCTACTGCACTATAGCGCACTACGTATGCAGGTACTTGCGCTTGTATCATATATTTTATATTTCTATGTTTGTTCTATCCCATCTTGAAACCTGAGTACATCGCTGAGAACAATTCATAAGGTAAGCACTACTACCGTGCAAGATAGTGCTTCGGGATTAGGTAAGTACACAATCCAAACGGTAATGAAACACATAACATCGAACCGCCTCTCCGTGAGATATTATTATCATTAAGCTGTCTCATTGTGCCGTAAAGTAAAACGTTGGTACACAGGTTCTCACACAACGAAGTAGTGGAATTAAAAGAATCTCCACCAGAGGAAAAATATTATAACAAGTCCGACGCATCCTATTGGACCATACTAGATATAAACGAGGCTTATTAGCATCTGGGCCCAGTGACAGCAGCACAAATCCCTCTTGCACTTATGAGGGCAGTCTCTACGTACCTGTCTCCACATATATTCCCAATTGATCCTCACAGCTGCTTGTCTATACTTTTTACTCTCATCTCGCAACATTGAGCTCATATTCCCCATCCGCTCTAAGCTATCACCACGGTACAGCAGGTCCTCAATGTTCTTCGTCATAACCTTCGTCACGTCCTTGAGCTCATCATTAAGTTTATCTAGGTTTGATGTTGCCCGGGTATCCTGGTAGGTCTTTTTGGTACGCTGGATGAAGGTGTCGAAGGACATGTATGCATATGGGCGAAGACCTGGGGAAAGGAGCTCGGAGCTAGGATGGGTGGAGTTAAATTCCGTAGCAATGTCTGCCAGATAGGTGAATGCGAGTTTCCGGGGGTATGACTTGTCGGTTATAGTTAGGTAGACGATGTGTTGGTCGATGAGGTAACTATTGAAGCTCGTCAGTACATGGTATCGGTTGATGGCAATTGATCGGCTGTAGAGGTTTGTGGTTTGGTTCTCACTGTATTGTGACTGGTCCAGATTCGATACTCGCTCTAGGTTCTGAGTTTTGATTCAGCTGCCGGATGATGAGCTTAGCCTGTCGTTTGACTTCTGCAAGCTCAGTCTCGGCCTGGGTATCATCCACGGAAGCACATAGAGGAACGCCTGGTTATGAATTGTATATTAGTTGCTAGCCTTTGGTTATAGAGAGGGCATTGAAATCCTAAGCATGCGAAGCTATATACCATCTAGGCGGATTATTTGTGTCGAGCGAACCATTGTTCGGAGTTACGTGGCGGATTGGAGGAGCTGCCGTATTTTGGTTCCTGAGATATGTTATAGATCCCGTTGTTCCCGTGAGGTTTTTGATAATGCTAGAGCGCAGGCAATTTGCAGGAACTCTGTAGATGTTCGGGCCCTGGAAAACCAGTCAGCTGCTGTGGGATGTTAAGGTGTAGCCTGGTTGCCTGGGACGTACCCAACATTCACGCTAACATTGAAGAGGACAAATTGGAGGTTCGATGATGACTAAGTGAACTCTTTATCTATCAGCTTCCTGGCTTCTCAAACAATCAAACAAGGCACGCCATACCATATTCATTGATAGCTCTCCTGATCTAGTCAGGAAGTAGTTGGCACTCGGAATAATTCCACTGTTTACATACGTCCATTTCTCCGATACGATATCACACGGTCGATTTCCCTGCATCATCTCCGAATATATACACATCATGGAGCTTCGTAAACGGACAAGAACTGCCACGGCAAAGGTACTTGAGAACAACTATATCGAGGCCGAAACTCCAAAGCCGCGCAAATCACGAAAGGCACGTCGGACAGCGCTAGGTTTCTTAGAAGGAGGAAATGAAGGCCTATCTGAAGCTGGAGTAGAAGCTGATAAGAGCCTGATATCAGGGGAGATGGGTAATAGCGGAGGTGCTGGGTTGGTGGACTTGAGCTCGGGAATTGAGGGCAGTCAAGATCAAAAGAAGAAGGTACATGAGGTGGACATGGCTGCTGCGGATGGCCAGACACAGGACGAAAGCATTAGCAAGAAAAGGAGGAAGGTTAAAGTGACATCACAGGAAGCCGAGGGCTATGAAGCTCAGCATACTATCACAGAACTATGCAATGAAAATAAAGACAAGAAAACAGATCCTCACCGAACTGGAGGGCAACAGGATATTCCAAAGAAGACAGAGGCAGATGGTGAGAAATGGGATACAGAATATGGAAATGGGGGTGCAAACCTAGGTTCTCTGGATGTTCAAAGCCAGACAAAGCTCCCTCCCAACGAACCAGAAACTGGTAGGTTTTTGTCTGGAGTGGAATTGCCAATCCAACCGAATAAGAGAAAAGATATTCATACAGGCTCTGGAGTTGAAAATGGGTCCGAGACGCTGTCTGCTGAGCTCTCTCCAAAGCGACCTAGAAGGTCTACCAAAGAAGGCAAGGCAAACGACTTGAACGGTAGTCAAGACATACCAACAAAACGGGCCGTGTTTGGGAAAGGGAGAGCAATTAAATCATCCCCTGCAAAGTCGGATATAGCAGCACCAGAATTTCCGGTGACTTCATCTCGAAGGCGTGCACAAATAACTTACAAAGAGCTTTCCGATGAGGAGGAAGGCGACGAGCCTGCTCATGTATCAGCCAGAGGCAGTTCACCTCCTAGAGCTTCAGCGAGCAGGAGTAATAAGAGGGGCAAGGCAGGAGGCAGCGGGAAGCGGGAAGCAATTGAGCAACTTTCCCCCAAGGCTAGAAAGGGGCGCAAGGGCATATGGGACAAAGAGGTCCTATTGACCAGCAAGAAAAGTCGACTTGTGAAGGTGGCGGATCTCTCAGTACGTAGCAATGGTTCTTCAAACTTGTTGCTACAAGCTAACATGTACAGGATGTCCTCAACTCTACGACGTGGGACCTCCTTTCGGCTGAAGAACAAAAGGAATGTCTTGCTCTTCTTCCTGTCATCGATAAGGTGTATGTTGCAGCTGATTCCAGTAATGGTGATGGTGATCCCAATGGTGATGCAATTCTTGCCCCGGATTTTTTCGAATCCAACCAAGTCCTCAAAGACTCCCTTGTGGAGTTTCAGGATGATCTAATTCAAGGTCGATACGAGCCTTCTTACATCACGGAAGCAGCCAACGCTCGAACAGCCAGGCTCGAGGGAGCAGCAGATAAGTATAAGGATGGGCAGTATGAGCTATTCTGGGGCCAGAGACAACAGTTTGGCATGATTGCTGGAGCGGCGGCGAATATCAAGCTGCCCGAATTAATCCAGAAAGGCCTATTAAAGGCGGGGGATATTTGGGCCTATAAGAGGACCTTCGACAAAGTAGTAACGTTAGAGAAGGAAGTAACAGTATGTAACTCACTACCTGCGTATGCTGCGTCTAAGCAATATGAATATTGACAAATTGTGGTGTCAATCAATAGGTCGCCGAGGTCACCAACGAAAATGGAAGATATTCACTAGTATTTCACATCCCCCCAGGCCAACACAAATTTCCTCATTTGAACAGAGAGAATATTGTGGTTGCGGGAATAGTGTCACCACAGACATTGGAGAAGGCAATTTTAAGGACGCACCCTGATACTCCAGATCATATTCCTAATGGCAATTCCTTCAAGGTATTCAAGGTATGGAGGAAGGGTGAGGATCTAGGGCTATTGTGGGAAATCCGACAAACCTATTGGGGGGGTGAATAGGGGTACACTAATTGAAGCTGTATGGATCGTCGCACTTACAAGTGCTGAAATATACAACAGAGATCTTGCATTATCTAGACATGCCACACGTGGAGGGGGTATGTCTGGTTCAATTGCTGAACTCATGTTATGCGATACCACTTCCTCCCGTTTTTCTACTCTTGAATACTACTGGTGTTGGCGTGAGGGCGCTTTATCTCGGATTACTAGTATACTTCATCAAGTACTATACGTTTACTATATAGGTAGCATTTCAGAGCTACCATATGACGTGGTTAGTTTACCTGATCACCAAGATACGCTGGTATGGTCCTAGTACCGACCAATGATGCCTCGCTACTTCATGTACAGTAGAGAGGGGTATCCTGGCATCGATATATTAAACTCCTAAAAGCCATTATATTGCCTCGTGGACCACCTTGTACCTATTCATTTCATTAGGCTTAAGCTTATAATCACCCGTGTCAAATCATCATAAACATAAATGTCCATAGACAGTATCATATATACACATGTCTATCCGAAACTACATGCCGAGCTATATTAAGCATGTTAAATTAAATGTACTTCACTTACAATGCATGAATTGTTTGTTCAGAAGTAAGGACTGCGATCATGATATAATATTACGATGTGAGGATCGGGAAGAGGTGATATGGTTGCGCCACAATGACGAGTCATTGTTGGTTTCTTCATTGTCTTTGCCCAACATCAGCGCGAGACGAGTATCTTGCATTCGGAACAAACCAGCTGTGTAGTTTCTGCAAGGCTCAATTGAATTCTTCACACCTTAGATGCATCAGAGTATATCACAAATTGTAAGTACATGATATTTGTACAGTATGTAATTGGTCGGCGCGGCACTATGAGTACCTAACTAAAAGATCTTCAGAGGGTGATCTAAATGAATACTGTATAGTGGCTACGGCAGCCTAAAAGTGAGTGATAGCTCTTTTAGGATTATTCCATATCGTTCGCAAATTGGTGACTTACTTATACAGAATTGCTGATCGCTAAATGTAGCTTCACCAGCAAGTACAGTCAGTGTCCTATGAAGACGGCTTCTGCCGTACTTCTACCTACATCTCCAACCCCTTTCACTGATCTTCTGTAGTAGTGGGGCCAGGAGATCCCTGATCATTTTCCGCGAAAACTCACCGGTTCCTAATGTTTGTTGCTTGGCCTCTGGCGGGGTACAGACGCAGAACCAACTCCCTTTGTTTTCTAGAACTGCCGACACTAGATACGGAACCCTCGAAGCGAGGAGGTATGGCTAGGTACTGTGTGACTATGACAGCTGTGCCGGGAATATCGGAACTTTGATACCCATCCCTTGATTATTATACCCCCTACCTCCTGGATTACGTTCCTGCGTAGGAATCTGGAGGTCACCCAAACAAATTTTACAATGGAGAGCGATTATCATTCCGACTCCGGGTTACTTCCCGTATGTTACTGGCTGCTCAAGAAATGCGGAGTACACACAACTGGGGCTGAATCTGTGGGGTCTCTTTTTGCTTCCATCCTAGTGTTCGATCCGTGCGATCCTGGATCCCTCCTTTGGTTATATGTATCACACTTCCACAACCAGGGCTGATTTGTTTATTTTAGAGTTGCGATAACCGCGTGCTAAATCAACACTGGTGGCCCTAACCGCAACTATTACAAAAGTCGAATACCGGTACATGAAGGGCAATGGGGGATAGGAGAACTGGCCTGGAAGTCCTTGCCTTCTTCTGGTCATACAGCTAGCTTTCCCCGTGCATAAGAGGGCCTAAACGCTGCATATTGGAGAAATTTGTATGGCTAGGAGTAAGACATACATCTTTATGCAGGGTACGAAACTTTTTGTCACCTAGCTGTATTTTAGCTCCCTCGCTTGGAAGATTACTTCTGGACAGCTGCGACGTTACAGTTAGCTGTAAATCCGTGGCGTTTAGATTAAATACGGCACTTTTCTATGGAACACTGGTTGCACTACCGAAATGGAGGGATTCCGATCGTCTCGACGTGAACCGACAAGCACAAGCGGGAGATGCTGCATGATCGATCATCCTCGCATTGCTTCCTATGCCAACTTCATTCCCCTGTGAGCTTGCCTAACTCAGTAATATGCTTTTTTATTGCATACACGTCACAGCTTTAGAGTAGCCTAATGCATATAGGGAACCACTACGAGCATCAGCTTGGCAGGGATACATGAGTTCAACTAAGGAATGCAGCTACATGACCTTAAATCGCCGAGATATAACACGTTCCTTATGGATTCTTTCTATTTTGGCCCGACTTCCTGGAGATGCAGAATCTCTAGGTCTTATACAACCTACATATATGAACAGCCAATGGGCACGAAAAGCCACAACAGTCAACGTTCCCCTGTTTTCTATCCAATTAGAGAGGCCACCAGAGAACACTGAAGTCAAAGTAGTATGAGAACATGAACACCCCGTTTTGCGTTGAAGAGAATTTTAGCACAGTGGCATTGAGATCCATGAACGTTTCCTCTCACCTGACCAATTGTCCCCTGCGACTGCCCGAATAGGTATACAGGGAGGCCGAATTCGGCATGGTGCGATTTGAAATTCTCGAAACCAATCACAGCTTGCTATTCTGGTGCAGAGTTTCAGTCCTGTAGTAAAGCATAACGGATTTATAGAGGAGCCCAGTGCTGAAGGAGATCTACACCCGGAGCTTTCGCCCGAAGGGCTGGGTAATTACAAGATGAGATACTGGGAGTTGCAACTGCCGAAGAAGAAAAAACCCCACCTATATCAACCTGTGAAAGTTTGTACAGTACCAGTGATCAGCTAGCTACAATATGTATTTCCTTTGCGATATTCGTATGTAAGGATTGCGGTCAAGATTAGCAGGAAGCTGCGCCTCGAAGTCATCGTAGCATAATAAATCTGACCACACATAATAACCCCACAAGCATTGGGATTGGGTTCGGAAAATTGGCATTATACAAGGCACATGACTGTTGCGTGCACGTGCAAATTAAATCCATGCACTCGTTAATGAGGAATTAATAATGATAAACTCGACTGCCCAATTGGCATCCAATAGAAGTCGGTCGCGGGGGTTGGGATGGGGGGGGGGAGTGGAAATTGTCCTGTGCTATTATACATTAAGAGCGACTAGCTACAACAAAAGTTGATAATAATTGCCACGTCCAACGTTTTGCTTTCAGATCTAACAATAATATGCCGTAAGGGCCACAGGGTGCATGATAATTGCTATAGGTTCTATTTGCGAAACTCGGTAAAGTTTCCCCCACACGAGATTCATAATTACTCATGGGACTTGCAAAAAAGTTTCAACGGCAAATTTTCACCTTGCTAGTAAATGTTATTGTTTGAATGAGCGCCGAATCTCAACCGAGCATTGGTGATGATCTTCTTAATATATTTATGTTTATACTATATATATATATGTACTAGTAAAACGGTTGAGCGTGGGGTTTTCAACAATACGAGGGAATTCAAAGGTTCTGGAAATATTTCTCATATGGGTGGGGTAGGGAATCTGGGGGGGGCGGGGGGGGGGGCAAGGTTCTATGATTTTTCCCGTTGTTCTACTGCCGTTGTGATTATATAGTATTTTATATTTGGTCTCGGTACCTAATATATACAACCCTACTCGGTTGTTCATCAAATGCGGGGGGACGGTAAAATGGAAGAACTGCTGATATGCGTACTGTAGTAGGGCAGAGGTAAGCCGGCACATATCACATTCGTAACGCGTGTTTTTTTCTAAACAATTACCAAGAGGAGCCTAAATTTATCTATACTAGATATATTGCTCAAATTATTATGATAAGAGTTGTTATTAGGTTTTCCTTGATGATGACATCAATTTTTTTTTGGTGACGAAGAGGCCCACGTATTGAGGGAGAATCGCCAGGGCTAATGTGGGTCATGCGAGGCCTCAACATTGCACTAGATCATGTACAGACATTTTTGCATGGCGAGGGGTTCCTGTATCAACACTTGTTGGTAAACTTCATTAACCAACCCCAGCCCTTCACCCGGCATATGCACGAGGAAAATCCATCTCTTCAGAACAGGAGCTCCAGGAAGCCAACTTAGTGATATATTGAGGATTGGGCATGCTGTAAGCTGTGCCACTCTTAGTACTGCTAGTCTGGTAATACAAATCGGGATCGTTCTGGATGAGGTACTGACTACTAAATTTGATACCGGCTTGATGTTTAAAACCACGTCAGTCAAAAATTGGATGAATCCCTTTGTAAGGGTAAGAATAAAAAGCAGTGGGTCATTGTACTCTTCTCGATCTCCCATCCTATAGTATCACATTATAATTATAATTAGCCTTGGATCCTGGTGGGGCCCTGGAACATGTATACCTACGTACTCTGCAGAGAGCGATCACAAAAGCAAAAAAGTAAGCTGAGCCCAAATAATGATAGGAAGAATGTAAACCCATGAAATATTTTTTTTTACCCGCGTTATGCGTCAGGCGACGTGATTATAGCTTATGGGTGACGCACAGTCCCGGTTGCGGAGAACTAGTAGGTCTCATATCATATTACGTGCTACTGTTGTTATTATCAACATCGTTTTTAGGGTGGGGGCGCGGGGGTGTCAAGGACATATGTAGTTCTGGTTGGACGAGTGTGAGGATAGTGGGGGAAAGGGAGAGGGGAGAGGGGGAAGGGGGAAGGGGGGGGGGGGGTCTCTCAATAATCTGTTAACAAAAAAAATTCGACAAATGTCCACTCACTTGACTCAATATCCGGCAGGGGGGATCGGAGCACCCAAGCTGGGCTGCTGGAGCCGCCAGAACCTGGTGCTGGAAATATTGGGAATACATACACCTCTCCACTGCAATGCATGTCTCCAACAAGTTGCTCGGCCATGATTCAAGGCAGGCAAGTCAGTAACTAACTGCCAGAGCCGGACTCGTCAACGGCAATTGGATCCTTCTCTCAAAATATTCCGTATCCGTCTTCACTGCTCGAGTCGCTTCTAGAGCTAGGTAGTGGGACGCATATGGGGGCGGAGCAATGCATGCACATTATTGTGACCCCGTTAGTTTTATGTCTGTCCGGATCTGCTTCCATGTAACTCTTGGGGCGAAACATGTTTAAGGCCGCCATGTGCATGACATAGTGCCGAGGGGCTGGATACTGACTTACCTTCAAGGTTTCTAGCCACGCATTATTTTGCGAGCTTAACATTAGTGGTCGCAGTGGGCGCGCGCACGCACATGCCGACATGCACCTAACGCAATATACAGATGAGATGAACTTAGCATCGATGCCGAGAAGCTTGGTACCAAGGGAACGAACGCTGTATGAAGATAGTCAGCCCCCCCTCTAGGGATTTCTTCCAGACAGGGATGCGTAATACCAGGTATGCCTGACTATGATGGTTCACCATGTCTATACCTCACAGAGAAGGAAATTCATCTGTACGTGGTGCCGGTGCGATTGCTGAGGGGAAGAACTGTTGCAAAAGAGGGGCATCATTAACAAGCAGGGCAGTAAATAATATTGCGGCATATGGCGGAGTTAAGCAACAATATATATCGGTATATATGTATGGATACGTTACTTTCGCGGTTATATGTATGCCTTGTGATATAAATTTACTAGGTACAAATCTCTGCCATTGATCAGCCTCGGCAGTTCTCAGAGGGGATGATTATAGAGTGGGATGCAGCCTTGCCACGATACATCCCGCCTTACAGGCCCCCTGCGAAATAATAATTGGTTCGCGTGCATGTTGGTAACTTTCATATTGGTAAAGGATATGATTGGTAGAGATTCCAGATGATGATGCACCAGGGCGTGGGCTCAGTCCTGAGAAAAAAACACAAACTAAAAAGAAAAAGATATCAGATAAAAGTATATCTGTGATACGGAAATGCAAGGTACATGGGCCACGGAATTTCAGACTTTGATGGGATAACCGAGTTAGCCTCAAATAAATAAATACTCGAAATTATGACCTGTTCTCCTAAAATTTCACCCAACCGATGGCTAGAAAAACAATACGTACTCCAGAGGTAAGGATTGTAGAGGATAATCAAATCATCGTAAGATGTGCAAATAAAGAAAGCCAAAAGACAACAGACCTCCCCAGGATATTACCGTAAATGCTTATGCCGGAAAATATGAAAACCATGCGCCAGATATACCCAGAAATTCATGTCTAAATCCTATCCACTTAACTGCGAGCGTGTAATGTGCTGTCGACTGCCGTTCACTTCCGCTCATAAAGATACCTGCCAAGAAACCTCTCTCCTTCTTGAGCTTCACTGTTGATGACCTCCTCGATTGCTGGACTTCGAACTTTGATATCACTGAAGAATGGCTGCGGCTTTGAATTAAATCCATCTGTATAGTCGAAAATGTTTGGTGTGATTTCCACACCAGATTCATCTTTAGCTTTTGAGATATTGAAGGCCCAAAGAATACGAGTTATGGTGATGAAGAGCGAATTTTCGGCAAGAAGCTTTCCTGGACAAATCCGGCGTCCCTGTCTTTTATGTCAGCATTCATTGCATAGTCAACTGGAAATCTTGAAAGCCCGACGCACCCAACCAAATGCGGAATGCCCATCACGGCTGGGATATTTATCTAGCCCACTCTGTACCTCGCCCAGGTACCGTTCAGGAATGAAGTTATGAGAGTCGTTGAAGTATTTCTCGTTGTGATGTATAGCCCATAAATTCCCCATGACCGTAGTACCCTTCGGGATAAAGAGTCCATTGTAGTAGTCGTCCTGGGTAGTTGCATGAGGAGTACCACCCATAACCGCAACAGGCCTCCATCTGAGAGTTTCTTTTATAACAGCATTGCAGTAAGGCAAGTTGGGCATATCTTCCCAAGTTGGCGAGCGACTCTTTGGAATTACGCGGTCTAGTTCCTCCTGTGCCTTCTTGGCAGTATGAGGAAAACAAGTCATAGCAAGGATAAAGCTTTGCAGCGTGGAGGCAGTGGTATCACTCCCAGCCCCAAACAAAGACCCTGTAGCGTACGCGATTTCTCTCTCGGTCATTGAGTCCGGCTGCTCCATGTGCTTTTTCCAAAGTGTCTTCGTAAACGACTCAGGAGCTTCTATCTGCAGCTTTACTGCATTTGCAAGATCCAGTAGCATTTTCGTGCTCTCTGCGCCTCTGCGCTTGACTTCTCGTTTCCAGGGCGCAATACAATCGGGAATAAGTTTGAGAATTGGATAGGACTCCGCCCAAAAAGCGCCAGGCCTAATAACAAATGAGCATCATATTATGGTATGGAAGGAAGCAGACGTACACATTCAAAGTAGCCATGTAGCTCATTCTCTCATATATTTTTTCAATTAGGGGGTCATCCAATGTATCGACCCTTCTTCCGTAAGCAACACAAAACATTACCGACGCAGTGTATCGCTCGAGGTGTTTTCCAAATCGGGAGGGATCCCTCAAGAGATCACGGGCCAATCTCCGAGACTCCGATTCCTGGATAGGTTTGTAACTATCGCAGGCGTTTTTGCACAATCCAAGATGAAAGATTTTCTTTGTTGCACGCCATCTTTCTCCATAAGGCATTGTCAATAAGGCGTCGTTATTTGTAAACAATTCACCTATATTATAATTTAGAAAAGGTTTGTACGCCATTTATATGCTAGTAACATACCCAATACAACAAATCGCGGCCGGGACGAATATTTTGCAGACCGTCTTTCTAATAGATCACATGCAACTTTCGGATCTCCAATGACAATCGTGGGTCTGCGGCCAGTCCATATTGTAACAATTGAGCCGTACTCATCGGTCCATTGCTTGAGCTTATACCAAGGCTTTCTAAGAGGTAGCGCCCATTTGTTCCCGAGGATTGGTATCGGCAAAGGGCCCGGTGGCCTGAATAAGCTATTAGTGACGCGCAGACAACGGTGGACTGTAGCACCTACATCTTCAAACTACGCTGGTAATCCATGGCAACGAGGAACAGCAGGAGGAGAATAGAGAGTCCAAGGATTGGGGAGAACGGTGACGGTGTAGCATCGGGTTCGTTTGTGCAGAGTGCGTAAACCAATCCATGAGGGTATGGCTCGAAGGCAGGCTCGGTATTTAGCGAGGCCATAGGAAGCCTGCTCTGTATTGCAGAACTAAAGGTTCCTAATTGAGGAGCAGGTTCTGTAATTGTGCTTTCCATAGTCAACACCTGGGATCCCACTGTTTGAATTTGGGTAATGGAGTTGACAAAATTCTTATGGTGAGCAGACATCTTGAAAATGCGGAGAGGATGTAGAATATATGCCTTCAGCAGGGAATGGGCAAAAGGTATGGTACCCCCATGATGGCATGCGTCAGTTGACCAAAGACCCCACGCAATAGTGCTCCAGCACAATGGGCTCACTGCTAAAGTGGAATATCCAGCTGTAGCCTGATGACTGTACAAGTCGGGCATCGCAAAGTGAGAACCAGGGTTGGAAATGTGCAGGGTCAACTGTGCAAAGATATCAAGAATGCATAACCCATTTGTGTTATTGTTATATGACGATATTTATCGCTCTAGCGTTGCGGGGCGGAGGTGACCATATCTAAGTTTGTGAGTGAAAGGGGCGTATACGGGACATTGTAATGTTCCTGGTGCTCGTTTGTTTGTGTGGGTGGGGGGGGGGGAGGGCGTGGACTCTCGTTAGCAAGAAATGGAACGTTGTACAGGTGTAAGCACGCAAGAGACACACCAGCTGTTTCGTCCCTGGAGCCCTTGGTCACGCTCATCAACTATGGTTGGGAGACCGCCCCGATAACGTATCAACCACAGCTCCCCCCATGTGGGATAGATTCGCCCCCACCGAAATGATGAAAGCCCTTAGAAAATTCTAGCCTCACCGAATGTCATCTGCATCCTCAGCAGAAATCGCCACCAACATCTGTTATTTTCGCTTAGTACATATATGCATATCCCGATCGAATTTTAATTGTGCGCCACTAGGGTCTGGCACGGGAGTTGAGAACGGCACTTGTCGCGGCTGGATTCGTCCTAAGCAATCCCAGCAGGTTGGGTGTAGTCTGGTTGCACGACCCTCCTCCTGTGGGTTGGGTGCGAGGTTTTGCAGCCTACTAATGTACTTACTGAGCATCGCCGAATGTGATTTGAATTCTTCAGACCCCTCAGAGAATATTCACGGACCTGCCAACCAGAATTGATTGAACCTATTTAGCCTGCGAGGGGTGAAGGCCACCAATGTGCCCAGTAAGCTCAACCAGTAACTAGGGAGCCATCTCAAAACCTGCCCAATGTATTCCTTCCTGATTTTTCCAGCCAAATATGCAGGCGTATGTTTTGAGCAGCGGATCGACCGAGATTGAGTAGGAAACAGTCCTTCGATATATGCCATCGCAAAGCCTCCTTCACCAATAATATTTCAGAACAGTCTCAGATATACCAATCTGAGGTTCATGACGAGACACATTCCTCAAGACATTCGCCATGCAATTTCCACACCCGCCAGCCCATGTCACTCCGGTACGACCTTTTAGAGTCTGAGCTCGTTATGACATAGAATAGTAGTGTACTTACAATATTTCTATCGTGGCAGCTGTTAAACTTGCTATGAAACGCCGCTGAATTGCCGAAGGAACTGAGTTGGCCTCTATTTGGGAGAGAAGCTGTCATCATCTGCTAAAACAAAAATTTCCGACTTCCTTCCTCCAACTAAGACTTTTCAACGCTCACTGGCACTGAAAGCTTATTCAGGTCGAACCCCAGCAACAAAATTCGTTACCACGAGATATTCGCAGCCCCACTTTTTAAGATACCAGTGTCATGGCCCAAAAAATTCCCACTTACTTACCTATTGCTTTCCATGCGTCACGGGATGAGATGGGAAAAGTATCATGCTATGCATGGATTGGAATTAGAGACGGCGCTCTATTTCTTGCTTTAGATGCATCTGGAGACGTTAAGCTGGTATATCGATCCATATATTGGGGCTTCAGGGGACGAACTGCGATGTGGAACTACACTACTTGGTTAGAATTGGTATTCCCATAAGTGAATGGCCATAGCTAGGTACCTGCATTGAAACCTGAGGCTCTGAAACATCCTCTTGAAACCCTGTAACCGTTTTTATTTCTTTTCCAAAACCACGCCAGCGGTTCTGCTGTCATCGGCAACTATCTTCTGCCGCGTAGCAGATGAAGTCAAGGCACATATGAGAATGCAGGCGAAGAGCAAGGAATACGGTGTTGGTGAAGTAGCATGGGCTGCCATGTCATCACAGCCGTAGGGCGTGGTGAAATTGTTACGGGAATTACGTCTATAGGACATCGCAAGATTTTGCTTGAGCTTGGCGTTCGATCAAAATCGGGTATGCAGCACTAAACTTTATTCAACTGCCGAACGCCCAATCGAAGGTTGCTCGATAACAAGCAGTGAATTCTGCCCTCAACGTCCTTGCGCACCATGGGGCGACGAGCAAAGAATACACGTATACGCCCAACTTTGTTGTCTCGAAAACATCGAAAAGCCCCTAATGCTGCCTTGTCATCAAAGACAAGTCGGACTGTGATCAATCGTCATCATACACTACAGAAGAAGCTGGCTCAAGCTGTTGCCAGCGGCGACTCCATTACAGCGGAAGGCCTGGAGGCAGAAATAGATGCTAATGGGGGGTTGGAGTGGTACCAGCAAGCGAGTGTAAGTGATATCACCGTCCCTCCCCGCAGGAAATTAGGCTGATAATAATTTTAATGAGCGTTGCACCTGATATAGATTGCTGGCCAATCTGAAAAACGTGGCGGAGACTCTTCCAAGATTTTGATGGATTGGATCAAGGAGGCTCAACCATCGAAAAAAATGATAGACCTGCCTTCCCTACGATTGCTAGAGGTTGGGGCACTTAGTACAACCAATGCGTGCTCGAAGTCGCCCATATTTCAAGTCACCAGAATAGATCTGCACTCTCAACATCCAGATATCATGTCTCAAGATTTCATGGGACGCCCTATTCCAATTAATGATGGAGAGAAGTTTGATATAATTTCGCTATCTTTGGTTTTAAACTACGTACCATCGCCAGCTCAGCGTGGTGAGATGCTACGAAGAACTACCTCCTTTCTCCAGCATACGAAACTTGAAAATCCACAAATTTCCGCTCTTTTCCCGTCCTTATTCCTGGTGCTACCCGCACCGTGCGTTACAAATTCTCGATATCTAGATGAAAAACGCCTCATTAATATTATGGCTTCTTTGGGTTACTCCCTGCACCGACAAAAACTATCCAGCAAACTATTATACCAGCTCTGGATTTTAAAGAACCAAGGCGGTACCCTCAAGTTCAAAAAAGAAAAAGTCAGAGAGGGGAAGCGCCGCAATAATTTCGCTATTATAGTAGAATAATTGGAATTGGCATGTGCGGTTGAGGAAAGTATGCGCAGTGACTGATTTTGGATTTTGTGGAGAGGAGCTGGGATTGGGGCATGACAGTATGCAGGAAATCACTAGTACTGTTCTGTTGTGGAGTTGCCTTCTGGTAGTCCACTGAGGAACCTGGTAAGACGCCGTCGGCGTCTGCATCAATTACCTTTTTCGATTTTCCAATTTTGCCCCTTCGACTACGCCTGTTAATTTACAGTAAAAAGAGCACAGAAGTGGGGCAGTTGTGGGGAAATGCCATGGATCAGGGGATGGTAAAACCCTGTCCCGTGGTAGAGTTGCGGCGCAGACAGGAAAACCTGGGGTACCCGTCCGGTACGACCAAAACACTGGGGCAGGCGACCACCACCACAGGACCCATACCTACAATCCGTCAAAAATAAAAATTCCTACTTCATGACACCATGTCATGTGACTGTTTCACATACCTTACCCCGGTTCTGCTTTTATTTGGCGTCTTTTGTTGTATCAAACGAGGATAGTCTAGGGAATTCCACAGCTGCTCACTCAGGTATTCTACATCGAATCTGAATTAAGGCTTTGTTTTATAAACGGGAGATCCACGCTAGATTCAGTTGCAATATCATCATTGCTAATTGTTGGTTGCCCCGGGGTAATTAGCCTCAAGAGGCTAGTTGAACTACAGATCACTGAGAAGAACGCGATGTTGGGGAGAGGAAAGAATCTCATCCCTGCTACAGGTGTCTCAGGTGATCTCTTAGCACTGGTTCGGCAAAGCATTCCAGATGCTATTGTTGGCCCAGAGGCCAGCGGGTTTTTCTTTCGCGGGATTTCTCGAGCTGTTAACCCCATTAGGAAACTAGGCAGAGGGAATCTTTATTGTAATTCGTATTCCTCTTTCTTGTTCCAAAGAATAAACTAAAACCTGGTAGTCAAGGGCTAACTCGTGTTTACTCACTGTGGCAATAGGAACACGCATCCGGGATCACTGTGTCCCAGATATTGCCCCCCCTGGTTCAGAAATATTTCGTTTTGATGAAGTGGTGCAGGTGCTGGCTTGTGGAAGCTACGTAGGTTAGTGATATTGGGCGACTGCTAAACTACCATGCGGGGGGCGCCGGCCGCTTCACAGGGTTATCAGGTCAGCGAGCCTCGAGTGCTTGTTGCTCAGGTACGGAATGTTTCTGCTTCTCCTACCGTTAACGGGGTCTTGACTCCATGGCCCCCTCGCTAGGCTCCCATTTATATCTTAAAATTGGACTGATTATTGAAGTACGGAACCCTCTAACCCGCACCAGCTGACTGTGGCATATTTTGGCCAATACAAGACTTGGATAACCGCAATGATGAAACACAATATTACCCTTTGAACAATATATATCCCCGAGATAGATGCTTTTCATAGTTATAGAGAGGATTCCTACTCTATATTTGCCAGTACGGGCGTTATGTAATGTATAGTAACCACAGGACGCCACTTTATACAACTAGAATTTATCCTAGATCTATAGGTAAGAGGAGGGGGAAAGAGAAAGGAAAAGGATAATGGAGGTAGGGAGGATAAAATATATGGAAAAGGGAATAGACAGTTGGGCTTGATGGTGGTCAATCTCAGGATACAATGGAGAAGTTACTGCTTGACGTTTCGATGGCTTGAGCTACCCGTAGTTTAGGTGTCTTATCCGGGAACTTTCGTATACGTTCACACTTTTCTTGGGCTGTTTCTCGTTTATACCTTTCTATTTTCGAAAGGTCAACCCACGTCTCCAGGCTATTCTTCTACACTCATCACTGACAACCCTGTCTGACATCCGGACCCGTATTCAGGGAATACACAACTTTGCACCTTCCCATTTTAGATTGAATATCTCGGCCTGATTGTATATTATCGCAGCTGGTATTGACGATCAGCTTACTCCAATAATTGAGAACCAGATCTATTGGCAGTTCCTATGTGGGTTTACCACACAACATGTCCCTCTCAACATGCCCTACTGGCCACCCCCCAATCAGGGTGGGCATCGAAGGCTGGGCACGCCGCCGTTTACCGAATCCGCTGGCGAGGTATATTCCAAATCAACAAATACCTTCTTGAGACCACATGCGGGTATAGGCTCGTACAGAGAGACGATATGGAGGCAGCACGCTGTGCTGCCATAGAAACCCTTCGATGGCCCAGGGTATTGCGGAACGAGACTTTTTTTATTTCTTTTTTTAGTAATTTGCGGAACGAGATAAGTTCTTTCCGACGTTTATGACTAGACTTGTGCACTCGTTGGTTGTCAATTGAGGAGCTATAAATAAGAAAAACCCACCTCTCCGGAAGATTTTGCTAGTCTTGCATCAAATAGAATAGAGTGGAGCAAAGTGCATGAAGTGAGACCAGTGATGACACACTGACTGCAGAACTTCCAAACGTGGCACCAATTCAAAGATAAATTCGAGACCAGACTATAAAATCGGGGCCAGCACCATAGATCTGTCTGAAAGTGAAGGCGAGTTTATATCTATTATCTTGAGTGGGGCCTAGTGGATGATCTCTCAGTGTACATATCGTGGGACTCTGACACAAATACTTCTGTGGAGGGGTAGTGCAACCAGACTAGGCTCCATATTGTTTGAGACAGCAGCTACAGAACATGACGCGTTTTGTTGCTGCAAGCCACATTTTCGCGATGGAGCAATGCGGCCCGCTCCTACTTGACATGAAGCTGTCGGCACTTCCCGAGCCATGGTCTCTTGCCCGAACCAGAATCGCTTGAGACTGGCTGGTATGCCCTTGCGGACGAAATAAGCTCACATAGTTGTCATGAATAGTCGCCCTTCCTATTATGCTTTCATGGTATCTCATCCTATCCAGGCACAATAAAAAAATCAAGCAACCATGTAGAAGGTGTAGAGTGATCTCATGCTATCATTTATTTTCGTGTTACCCAGAGTTCAATGGTCCTTGGTTCGGTATGTGCCCCTCAACCAAAACTGGGCACTGGGTACGTTCCTGTGTGGCAGTGTTGAGTTACCCTGAAAGAAAAGAATACGGACAGAAAAAGGAAAATTAATGTTGGCGCGTGCCCATATGAAAACGGTATCTACAAAGTACTAGTAGTGAATAGGAAGCATACGTCAAAACCGAAGTGCAGGACATCAATTTGCCTACAAGGAGGCAAACACGAGGGAGAATTTTTATCCACAACCTTTATAGATGGAGCTTCGCTCGGGAAAACCAAAAAATCCCCTGGCGTTGGAATTAACCCCAACTCTCTGCCGCCACTGGTCAACAAAAATCGAAATTGCAATGACGCAATTATCCTGTTAACTTGTCGCTCGATGCAATTGTATTCACCTTACCACTCAATATACTATTTACCCTGAGCCCCAGTTTTGAATCTGGGATTAACAATGTACACATAGCCGTCATCAAATATCCCATATGTGACAGCCGTTGGACACCGCTCGCATGGCTTAGTTGGTAAAGCGCGTCACTAGTATTTGCTTATGACGAGATCCTGTGTTCGAATCACAGTGTGAGCAAGGTAATGTCTTTTGCGGCATAACTTTCTGATTTGGCACAGCCATTTTTGAAAGCTTCTCTTTTTTTTTGAATACATACTTGAGCGATGCGACGCGCCACGTATGCACTTACTAATCACGTCGCATAGCTAGCTTGCTATAAGTTTGCATAAAAGCAGCTTCAATCATGATTAAGAATACACAAGAGTTTCATAAATTGAGCTCGCATGGCTTAGTTGGTAAAGCGCGTCACTAGTACTAGCTTATGACGAGATCCTGTGTTCGAATCACAGTGTGAGCATGAAGCAAACCTTCTTTTATTTTGCGAATACATCAAAGATATCCTCCTTTTTCCCTTTTTTTTTTCTTATTTATTTATTTATTTCTTTTTCCGTATATTGGGTGATGAAGGTGTTTGGTGCAGTGTCCAAGTGGGGGAGCATACTCTGCTGGATTGTGGGGGGGGGGGACCAACATTCAGGTAGTGGGATCTAAGTGCTACAATGCGCTATTATCGTTCCAATGTCTCATAGGTATACGGTAGTCGGACCTCTCTCTATCCTCTCTCTTTATTTCTTCTCTCTCTCTATATATAATTATGTGTGTTCTGGGCTGCTCACGGGCAATTTAAATGATTACTCAATTTGGTGTATAATGCACTTGTATTGATAAAGGTTTACTTGTTTACTTACGACCCCCCCAAAAAGAATTGATAACAGGAGCTATGCCAGCGACTGCAATAGATTCATGTATTTCCCAGTCGATTAGACCCCCATCTAGCATTCCAATTTGGTTCAGCTAGAGCTGAGAGGTTAAGACAGTCATTGATCTGTTAGCACTTTCGATTGAGAATTTCGGATTATTCTTAAAGTATCGGCAATAACAATTAGAGTAGAAGTTTTTTTTTTTTGCAAACACATGAAACGAAAGACACCAGTTAGTTATACTTAGCAATCTGCGTATAAAATAAGTACCTGCGATTAAGAAAGTACTGTTTTGCACTTTACCTGGATCCTATAAGTAAGTTATAACTGATGATTATTCCGAACTTCACTGAATTCCACATAGCACATCGATATTCAGTACAAGATGGTTCTATACAGCCTGAACCATAAGGCCCCATATATTTAAAAAAAACCCATAGATAAAGAAACCGTAGATAAGAAACTAAATTTTCAAATACCTATTGCATAGGAAACATTGCACGGTAGCAATAAACTCAGTATCCCCCTCTCCCTCTCCATTCCATTCATCAGCAGAGAAAGAAGGTGATGGGTTGTTAACTAACTACACAAGTATGTGCCTCACATCATTTGAAAGGGCTTGAGGTAAATTTTTTCCGGTATTCTCCCCTTGTGCAATGTCTGCCGTCTCCCTGTGACGTGGAAGGGGTTGGTCAAAAATTACTTCATGTGCAGGGGGTGTTTTTGAGTGTAGCAGAATGCTTTTGTTCAATTCATAGTTAAAAACAATTTGAAGAATTATATTAATTGGCCCGCGACCGGCACAGAGGGTATGCCGCCCGCAAGCGGCCCAGAACATATGTGTGTATATTAGACATTCTCATATTTATTATTTGGGACGTAATCCTGCTATTAGTCTCCTCTCCTCACCAGGGGCGGCCGAACCAATATGTAACGAAACCCCCCCCCCCCCCCCAAAAAAAAAAAACAAAAAAAACTCCAGTGAAAAGAGTGCTTAACTTAATAGTTTACCCTTGTTTTTGTATTCTTGGGGGGGGTGAGGGTTAGTTGGAGCTCGTATTATTGGTGGGGGCGGGGGTTTAGTTAGTAAGTTTAGAAGTATATATATTACAAGATTTCTCGAGCCTCTACATTACATTATCATGGAATTGAGGAGAAGGGTGACTTTAATCAACTGCTGTAAAAAAATTGGTTGAAGAGAGGTAAGTTACCCTGAAGTGATGGGGGGGCGCCCAAAATTTATTTTGGTTGCCACACAGAAAAAAGGATGGCGTGTTTTTTTTAAACTTCATATGGGTATGGACATTCAAGCCTGCAAAACATATACATCCTACCTATCTTACATCCCGCCTTCAAAGTTTCCAAACAAACCACCTTGCCCTCCTCACCCCCCGCTCTCCCTCCTCCTCCACTTTCTCCCCTATCCCCTCCTTCTCCGACCTCATACCCTCCAGGGCCTTCCTCTCCATCTCCCTCCCCCACCTAACCACCTCTTTCACCACCCCACCTACCCTCCCCTGACTCTCTCCATCCTCGCCCTTCTCCCCTGCAAAATAACTGACGAACCCCTCTGGCCCGCTGACGAAGATATATTTATCCCTTGGGTCATGCATCACATACACATTGGATTTCTTCTTCTCCTTCTCCTCCTTCCCAGCACTACCGAGGAAAAAGAAGCCCTTGATCCACTCCCCCCACGAGGGTGCGTACAGGCTTGTGTTCGGGTGGTGGTGGTTGTGGTGGGGGAGCTCGGGAGGGGTCAGCGCAGCTTGGATGTCGGCTTGTGTGATGAACCGCGCTTGCGAGTCGATGTGTGGGGTGAGGGTGAGGGAGATGTTGAATTTGGCAGCGAGTTGGGAGAGGTGTGTTAGTTCGTGGAGAATGGATGGGGGGAGGTCCGAGGGGGTGCGGGTAGCCCAAAGGATGGTGTAAGATGTATGTGGCTTCGTAGTTGTATCTGTAGTTGTATCTGTAGTTGTATTTGTATTTGGAGGTGTTGAGCTTTTCGCTTCACATTCAATAATCGCTCGGAAGACTTGGATCGCGGGAGCAATCCCCGTTCCACCAGCCAGAAATACAACGGCCTTCCCCCCCTCTCGATCCAGATTCCGATCCTCCTTCCCCTGCCTACTCCATGAAGCAGGGGCAATCCACTCCCACCTCGGCCCTCTAAACCCCACCACCTTCCCCACTGGCAGGCCAAACAACCACCTCGACACCTCCCCCCCTTCCTCCTCCTTAATCAACATCCTCAACTCCCCTCCCTTCTCTCCACCATCCTCCCCCTGCCCCTCCCTCTCCGCCGTACCAACATCAGGCGGCAAGGGGGTATACCTCCTACTCACCATCAACTCCGGCTGCTTAACCTCCACGCTCCAGACGCCCTTACCCCACCACTCGCTGAAATCCCACTCCCCCCCATCCCCCCCCCTACCAGCCTCAATTTTCCTCGCAGGTCTAAACGTGAAAATCGCACTCCGCGCGCTCGCCCCTAGGGTCGGATCGGCACAGGGTTCCCGCGCGACGAGGATCCACGGAGAGAATTTCTGCGGGTGGAGTGATGCGTGGGAGTGGGAGGTCGGAGTGGAGTTGGGGTTGGGGCTGGGGTTGCGGTGCAAGATTGGGAGGAAGAGGATGTAGGCGCCGGTGGTGAGGAAGAGGAGCGTTGTTAGGATTGGGAGGACGCGCCGCGGTTTGGGCGGGGGCGGGGGAGGTTGCTCGTCCTTGAGATCAGGGTCATTGGGTTGGCTGTGTGGTGGTGGAGGGGGGGGTCGAGGAGACTTCTGGAGGGATTCTGGGGTTCTTGGGGGTAGTGGGGTGGTGGTGATTGTGGAATTGCATCTGGTGCATCCGGTATATCTAGTGAGTGGAATTCGAATGGGGCGGGGTAGAATGGGGCCGCTGGCGGTAATATACACCACTGCCCTCTGAATTGAGGGGACTGTATATCTTGCGCATCGATATCCTCCCTGGGCAAACGTCGTTGTTGCTGTTGCAAAGCTTTGCAGCATTATCATTAGATGTTAATGTAGTCGTAGTGTTCCCACAATATTAAAAAAAGAAAAAAATGACGTTAAGTACAAACTCACAATAAAAGAGAGAAAAAAAAAGAAAAAAAAAAAAAAAAGGTATATTTATTCAGATTGCCATCAAACAATCATATACACATATCATCCACAAATACCCCCCACCAAAAAGAAAAACAGACATACAAGGTGTCTTGAAGAAAGCAAGCAAGCTTCATGTAAATAAAGTCTAGCAAGGAAAACAAAAATATAAAAAAAATTGATACTAAAACACCGTTTCATCAGAATCATAAACTGGTATGAAGCTGGATGTCCCCCCTCCCCCCAGTTCCAAACTCTACTAGAGATCTATGCACGCCCCCTCCCGGTCCAACTCTTCAATATGGAACCCCTCTACTCTATCCTGAACTAGAATAGCCTCCTTATCGATGCATCCTCGGCCCACTCGGCAACCCAATCTTTCCCCCTGCGAGCGGCGCCCCCTTCTTATGCCCCCCCGACGAACCTCCAGTACTCCCTCCCGCGCTGCCCCCAGTCCCACTATGCCCCCCATAGGCCCCATACTCATAATCTTCTTGATTAAAGCTAATCGTTGCGCTCATCACCGGCCTATTGCTACCACCTCTCCCCCCATTCCCACCATATCCATTCCCCCTCGCAGGACTCTTATCCCTGGCACTATATCCCTTATTTACACTACTTCCACCATTATATGCCTGGTACTGCTGCTGCGGCTGCGGTGGTGGCGTTGAAGCAGATAACTGGGGACTCGGCGTCCTCCCCGCAGCAGCATGATTCCCTACACCGCGATTACTCCATAGTCGATCTTTAATACTACTCTGCGCGGCGTGGTTTGGCGGGGGCTCATCGTAACCCGAGCTCGCTTGGTACTGATGTCCATGCTGCATCTGCTGGGTGCCATTACTTCCCCCCTGATCCCTCCTAAAAAACCTCATCTTATTCATTCCCTCTGCTGGCTTCTGCCCCTGTCCATGCGGCGCCACGGCAGGTGCACCAGGCCTCTGCTGGTTCGCAGGCGTGTCCCAGATGTCGCTTAGAGTAGTCTTGACTCCTTGCTGGGGCCCACCGGGGTTTTGCCCACGCCGGAGACTTACGCCTTGCTGCAGTTGTTGCTGTTGGACTTGAGGGCTGCCGCCGAGCCAGGTGGGGAACGGGCGGCCTTGCTCGGTGTAGTAGGTCCGCAGGACGCGGGAGATGTGTGAGTCGTCTTCTGTGTCGCCGTCGGCTTCGTCGCCGGCACGAAGAGAGGCGTAGCGGGTTTTGGTGGCGGTTACGAGGGAGGAGAACATTGGGAGGCGGGTGTTAATGGATGTAAGGGGGAGGCTGATGGACCCGAAAGTAGAGAGATATCGATGAGAAGTGGAGGATACTGATTGGTTGATTGCAATACTTGCTTGCGTGGGTGTGTCCTCGTGTGTCGTGTGCTAGTGTAGATCTTAGGCTAGCTCGTGCTGGTATATATACCGATGTGACGGAAACGAGGTTTCGAATGATGGGCCTGAATGAAGCTGCGTGCTGTTGGGAAGATGGGTGTGGAGCCGGACCGTCGAGTCGTGGTTGGTGTGTTGCGGGCCGGACCTTGATGGGACGGGGGCGCAGATCTCCACGGACGGGCAATCAATACGGGGTTTTCTATACGAGTCCTTTGTGAGGGCTGCGGCTCAAAAAAAGAGAATATCAACACAAATAAGCCTTCTAGAGGCAGATTGAGATTTCTATATCTGCCGGCAGGTGAGACATTATCATAATTACTCTTCCCCTCCCCCTCTCGATGGAGGAAAGGGTACAAAATAGAATACATAGGAAACAAGCCAAGTAAAGAGAAAAAAAAGAAAAAAAAAGAAAAAAAAAAGGTGAGGGCACAGACTGCCTGCCACAATCCCACAGCACCGAATTATAAGTGTATCTGGAATCCCTAGAACGCCAAATTCCTCGCTAAAGCCGGTTGTTTTCCCATTTCGTTCTCGTACTCGATTTCGACTCTTGCGCCGCCTGAGCACAAGATGTGATGTTAGAGGTCTGTACATAGGCCTGGTGGGTAATATTAGGTGAAACTCACGCTTCCTCGGTTGCTGTACAGTCTTCCCTCTCTTCCTCTTCTTGCTATCATCCACCTTGCCCTTCTTGACGACCCTCGCACCCTTCTCCAGAGCCTCCTCACTACTCTCATCCTCATCCTCGCTGTCCTCCTCACTATCCGTCTCCTCATCCTCACTATCCTCCTCAAACTCACTCGCCCCACTCCCCCCCAGCCAATCCTCCACATCTGCCATCTCCTCCTCCAAGTCCTCATCCCCACTAACATACTCGATCTCGCCATCTTCTTCCTCCTCATTCTCCTCCTCCTCCTCCTCTTCTTCCTCCTCACTCTCAAGCTCATCCACATCCACATCCCCCTCTGCCCCCCCCTGCCTCTCCAACCCTTTCAACACCTTCTTCCAAATACTCTCATCAACATTCAATGGCTTATCCCCATATGCTCCACTCTTCAACCTCTCCACCAGTTCCTTCTCAATACTCCTCTCCAACTTCGCCGCCGCCAACGCCTTCCTCTCCCTCGTCCTCTCCCTCCTCCTCACCTTATTCGGCATACCCACCAGCTTCTCCCCCAACCTCTTCTCCTCCGCCGCCAACTTCCTACTCTGAATCGCCACCTGCACAAGCCTTGTCAACCGCTGCTTGCACTTGTGGATTAGGAAATTCGGCCAGTAGATTAACCGGTCGTCAATCTGCTTCAGCGCGGTAACATAGTTCTCCGAGAGCTTGATCCTTTCCCAGAGTTTCGACGGCATATGTGCCCGCTCGATGGTCTTCATGTATAGGTAGTTGACCCCATTCTGCGACTTGACCGTGGCGTACCGGGAGTTTGCCAAGGGGCACGATTGCCTGTTACAGAGGCCCGTCACGTTGTATTCATTCCGGCAGAAGTTCTGGGCTTTGTCGGTCCTATCCCCTTGGTGAGCAGCTTTAGAGAAAGTTCCAAAGGGAAGCCTACTTCAGTTTGAAAGAACAGAATTGGTGGGCTATGACATCCCAGATAATCTCGTCCGATGCCATGATGGTGGGAACGGTTGTAACAGGGTGAAATTGCTTAAATTTTTGGGATTTGGATGGGATTTTTTGCGGGAGCCAAGATTAGCAACTTTAGCGTGAGCAATGCTTAGCTACGCAGTTTATATCACGTGAAGAGCCACTTTGAGATTCGTTCAGATTCAGATCATATTATAACATCCTCATTACGCCTTCAGCTCGCATGGCTTAGTTGGTAAAGCGCGTCACTAGTAATGACGAGATCCTGTGTTCGAATCACAGTGTGAGCAGTTGACTTATCCTTTTGTTGTCTTTTTTTCATTCATTTTTGTGCCCTTGAATCAGTATGAGTTACCCTGAACTATTCTTTGTGGAGGTTATTGCAATACCGCCATCAGTCCAGCAAATTCCTGTGCAAATGGTTAGTTCCACAGAACACCTGGGAGGTTGTTCCCTACAAATCCCCGTTGAGAGTTACATACCAAGCAGCCTCGAGGAGGGCGGTTCCACAGCTGCTTTGGTATGGGGCAATAATACCGTGGGATCATTGAATAGAGAAAAAGAAAAAACTTATAGACGTGTTACCCTGAATACGTGAGTGATATATTTCTAAATACATCACGGTCAAGACAGTGGGATAGCGAGCAAATTAGTTACAAATGCTCTTTTTATATTGTTATTGTTCAATGGCCTATGCACTGTATGAGCTCATATAGTACTAACTGCTATGTTAGCATTTACCAAGGAATTCTGTGCATCGGGCCGAGGCTTCACATACCGTCAAGACCGCAGAATGATCCTCGTCTATATCCGTCAGATAGACATAAAGCACCAATGCATGCCCCACACAGAAACCTAAGCCCAATATTTCAGTACCGACACTCTCATCATCTAGGAACAATCTACCCACAAGCAATAACCCTCTTTGCAATACTATATACCTTTAACAACCTCACCCACTCCTTCCCCTCAACCCTAACCTCTGCAAACTCCGCTCTATCTCTCCTTGTGCTCGGGTGATTCTCAATCCCCCCTTCAATCTGCATAGGGTCTAGCTCTGGATTGACCAAACCTCTAAACAAACTCTCCACCTTCACCACATCTGTCTCAATCTGCATCTTAAACTCCCCTTGCATATTTGCCGATAACAGGAGTCTATGGCTATCGGAAACACTTAACGAACCCGAAGCCTGCGTTAGCCTGTTGAATCTCTCCGAGATAGCCCTGAGCTGAGATAGAGGAGGTAGGATGATATGCACGTCTGGTTCTGGACAAGTAGGCTCGACTAAGTCCGCGACGTTGGACGCACTGAGGACTTTCACGGGCACCTCCTGTGTGACGGTAGTATTACCGCTAGCCAGAACAGGCGCCGAAAGTCGTGAAGAGGATGTCATAGTCGTTATTGTGAGGCAGAGGACCGGCGCCCCATCGGACGCTCGCTTCGTAAGGCGTATCGAGGCATCTGACGCCGAATACGCAGACCGGAGTGCTCGGTGGAGGGTATCAAGTGAGAGCTGGAGATTGATGACATTCTGCGCTGCCGACGCTATCCGATAGTCCTCAAAGAGTGTATCCTGGACCCGCGGTCAGCGCTTCCGAATTTTCGCTAGAGGTGAGAGTACGCACAATGTGTATAACGCTGCAAAAGAGATCCAGATATGTTAGTTTAACAGCGATGCTCCATTCGAAGGCCGCCCTGTGGTGTGGACCGCTGTTCGAAACGTAGAGCGTACGCCCAAACCTGTGTCCCCTGATCGGGAATAATCGTGAACCGAATCTCCTCGGGCTCCAATTTCATCCATGCAGTTTTCCCCAGCGAGCTTAATGAGCTTGTGAGTTCTACGCATCAAATGTCAGCCAAGATATTCTATGGGCGGGCGAGATGCTTGGTAGTACTAGTAAAGGTTGATATGTTCTTGATGGTGCTTTTGAATCGCATCGTTGGTTAAGCGCTTCCGCAGTGGGCTGGGAGTTGCGTGAAGGAAGTGGAAGTTGCAAGGCAAGAAAAAAATAGGAAAAAGTGAGTGCCCAAACAGAGAGTCGAACTCTGGTCTCATCACATCATTTCTTTTCCACCCGAAACACCCCAAACCAGAACCGTACCAAAGCAGAAATAACTTTTATGTATCCCTTCCCATATTCCGAAAAGGAGCGCCGGAACCGAAACTCGATGTATGTGATGCGCCTTACCGTTAGGCCATTCGGGCGTAGGGTGCAGACTACTTCGTTGAGGGCGCATGTTGTCGACTTGTGCATGAGACACATTGTGGGGCGCTGACGGGCCCATACATAGAGTATCACGTGGAGACGGGGCGGGGAGAGGGGAAGGAAAAGATATCTCTGAGATTCACTAATCTTGGTAAAACTACTTAAGTATTCTAGGCCGCTAATATACCATCTCACAAATTATTTTCGAACCATACTATTACTCCAACAAGCACATAGCCTCCACTGGCAACCAATCCTTTGCTCCCCGTTGTGAGTTTTTGAAATTTTCGGTAACCCAGGCCCTCAAACCTGAAATGGGTATCTCTGGTGCAGGGTCTGCTGCTGGTTTCTTTGTTGTGTTTAGTGTGGAGAACGTAACGGCAAAGCCCATCTCGTCAAGGTCTGCCTCATGTGATAGATCATCTGCACCGGTAGATCCCTGAGGGACCTCAGGTCTTGCTACCAAATTAGCTAATGTTATTGCGGCACTTGGTCGTACTTTGCTATACGGTGGCACCATAACTGCAGTTGATGTGAGAAGTAGCTTTGTAAGCCCAATGATAGCAAGTTTCCTATCTTGAGATTTCTGAAGGTCCAAGGTATCAGGAAGAATGAACCCCATGAAGACTTGACCAAAAATATTGGCTTGAACTTCATCCATTGCCTTAATAGCAAAATCTGGGCCAGCTCCCTCTTTCTGCTTATGAACTAGAAAATAGAAAAACCTGGCAAAGCGTTGGCCAAAGACTGGTGTCTTCGAGCTGTTCAAGCGAGTGAATAGGATGATGAAAATTTGTTTCCAGTACGGCTCAAATGTGTGTCTATAGCATTGTTAGTTTGGGAATGTACAACTGATCAGGGAAGTAGCATACACTTGAAAGTTGACGATAATGGCCTCAAGAAGATCAAAAGCATGAGCTTCGTTTAGTTTCGAAGAAATGAGCTTCTGAAATATTCCCAAGATTGGTTCCAATTTTCCTTGTGCAATTATGACAGTGACTGCACGTGCGGTAAGAGCCTGGAGTAGTCGAACAAGAGCAGGAACGTTGCCCCTAGACTCCCAGAGAACTGGAGAGAGCAGAGGACCTATCAGTGCCTGGTATCTTTCGGGCAGCGGGGCTGAAGGGTTACTCTCAATAAGCAGAGCAAGTAATTGGAAAACGTATGGTATGAACTCTGTGACGTTATGTTAGCAAGACCCGAGCCCTGCAGCAATGGACCACGTCTAACCTTGAACATCTTCACTCAATATCGACATGAATGGGGTATCAAGAGTGGATTCCAGATATACTGGTTGGACTGGGGCGACGAATCTAGACCACTATCAATATCTACGTCTCCATGCATGAATATTGAAACAAACTCACCTGATCACCGCACCGACACTTTCAAAGCAATAGTGATTGAACCGTGGATTGCTTGGGTTTTTAGCGGTCTCAGCCATGATCCTTATTAATTCACCCAAAATGAGCTGGGTGTGAGGCGCTGTTGTTTCTCGAGCAACAATCAAGATCCTCATCACACACTTCATCAGATATTCATTTTCTGCGATCTTCTCGGGAGTCTGTCCTTGTGCATGAATGAGGCGGAAAAGTTGAGTCAACATCTCCTTTGCGAAAGCGGTGATTTCATCGGGCTTAAACATTGGTTGCCCGTCAAGAGACATGGCGAGTATGCGCTCCAAGGTGATTGCGGTGTATGTGTATACTACATAATTTGAGGCCAACAGATGTTTCACCAAGAGGGGAAATGCGTCTGAGAGTTGGCCTTTGGTCATCTAAAGTGGACAAGAGGATTGATGAGTGAATGAACTCCCCCAAAATGGATATGTAAACGTACCTGGCTTCTAAAAGTATGAAGATATCTGATAGCATCAACTTTGAGGATTGGATGCACATTCTCAAAAGGTGCCACTAAGTTAGCTGCAACATGCCTTGTGAAAAAATCCACTACATCAACCAGCAAGTTTGTAGAGGTAACGCCGATGTTGGATACGGTTCCCTTGATAGCGATTGACGTGAACAAATATAATGCGGTATCATTACACCTCCAGTTCCCTCGGGGGTCCTTATTATATTCATGCAGATAGTGGTTGATGTACTTTGAGACAACGTCTGTGACGGATTTTTCAAATTGTTCCATCAATCGCCTCAAGAAGTCAGTCGCCGCTCTCCTGCGAGTGTCGCTGTCGGAGCCGTCAATATCTCGTCGGATAAATTCAATTGGATCATCCTCAAAAAGTTCCTCATCAGATGCTGTTTCTATAACTTAGTATCCTGAATAAGTACGTGGCTCAGGGAAACATACATCTGAGAGACATATTAGGTAGAATAATTTTCTCGACAATCTGCTCCAATACATTTGCCGAATTGAAGTTCTCTGCGTGTTTCCTGTTTTTGGAAACAGCCGTCAGGAATTGAAGAGCTTTGCTCACGAGCTGTAGTCACGAGATCAGTACTACGTCAGATTGTGCATTGCAAGTAATACATACAATATCGTATTTCTGCTTAAGTCCAATGCTTGTGAGAAGTATCCATGTCGAATTAACGAAGCCTTGAAGTAACTCTTCGAAAATATCTTCATATTTATGAGTGTAGAGGACCAAAATTTCGCAAATGGCAGCTTTAACTCTCTCCAATGGTCCTGATTCCTCATCGTCATCTGTTTCAAGCAAAGGGTTGGTATATGTAAGGTATTTGTGAAATATAGACATAATTGACTGGAGGTTGGTTTCGAAGGGGGGGGGGAGATCTTGGCAATTAAGGTCAAAATAAATCTTGAGGAGCAGGTTCAGTGTCTGGAATAGGCCAGTTAAAGCCTGCTTATTATCCTTGTTTTGGTCAATGAGCTGGTCTGTAGCCTGTATCGATATCATCAGTATCAAGAGGAGAGCTCATAAAGGACAGGAAAGACTAACCTGTAGCAGACTGAGGAAAGGGGTGCAAAACCGGTCCAACACATGGTTTATTTCCGTGAACAATGCATCCGACCTGAACAGAGGTCGCCACCTTTTGAAGATCGAATGAGCCACTGTAAGCACGCCATTGTTGACGGCAGTATCAGAAGAGGTCAGGCGAGAGACGAGATCCTGGCAACTGTTAGGTTGAATGACTGAATATGGGGCCGGGGACTGCGCACATCGACCAATGTGTCCCATTCCGTGTAAAAATCACTATCGGCAATGATGCTGATGGCCTCTCCCAGTTGTACTTGAAGAAGATATGGGACTGTGATCATAAGCCCGACAATTTCTCGTTTAACAGCGGTGACATCGGTCGGCGGTAAACGGTGGCGACCTTCTTCATCCTAATAAGTTACAGCATAAGCTTCCAAATTCGAGGTGAGAAAGCAATGGTGTTGCTCACTGTCCAGTTCCGCCTTATGAAATTCTTAAAAAACAAAGCTGCAGCGAGACGTGCTTTCTGATTGAGCTGGTCCGATGCAACTATCTGCAGCAGGGTGAGTGAGAACCCTTGGGCAGCTTCAAAGGACCTCAAGGATTGTTCCGCTATTCGTAAGACAATTAGCAGATTGTTCCAAGGAATTGAACAATCCCCCGTCCAAATAATCAAGGGAGATGTATGCAGCGTTTAAGTCCGGGGTAAGAATGGGAGCACATTCATACCTTGCTTGCTGGTAGCCGGGTCTAGGGATTGTTCCAGCAACGTAGCGACTGTCTGGATATCTGCCATGGTATTGTTAAGAGGATGGAACGTTTGTCCCTTGTCTCCCAATGCGTGCGTGATTCTCAAGTAAACAAGATGGTATTTTGGCCTGGTTGCAACTGAGCTTGTTTGTGGACGTGGTGGGGTCCTTTCCAGCAACTGAACAATAGTTTAATTCTTAGGAGTTCTTGTGCTGATCAATTTCCTCAATGAGAATAGTGATACGGCCAAGATGTATGCACATAAACATAGCGCCAAGCTTCTTCGCCGGGGTGAACAATTACTGGAGAAGTTGTACCTAGGTACAGAGTGAACAGTACATAGGTATGTCCATCTCTGCTCAATCCGAGAATCATACAAATAGGCATTGTGCCAGAGTTTCCCCACTAGTGGAATTATTATCCACAGTCCCTGCATCTCAGTATACATAACGAATGAATCATCCGCCTGGATACCAGACTAGATATCACCTCCCGCCTGGTGTAAGATCACGAGGTTATGTGCGAGAATCTTGGAGAGATAAAGAAAAAAGTAATCGTGTTTATTGCTCAGAGCTACTCCGTATCATATAATGCTATGGTGCTACCTAGTGTTCTGGTTCCAAGAGAAATTATACATGAGTGGATTTGCCTCGCTTATATATATGCTGCCCATGTAGTCTGGTTGGCCATTTCTGCCTATGTACATTAACTAGGCTTAGGTAGTTTCCTCACGTGCCTGAGAGTTTCAATTCCAACGCCATTTTTCCCCAAAGAGCCCAACCAGACTACCAAAGAGCCACACGACCTTCTAGGGAACAACCGTAAACTACACAACAGTCACGGCCCCGGGTGTCAAGGTGGTTTGTTGAATGCTTCAGTGGCAGATAATGCAGTGGAGTGGAGGAAAAATATGGGGGGAGTTGGAACCTTGCCTAAAAGTAGTTAGTCTGGTTGGCACAACATCCGCTACATACCACAAAAGGGAAAATTCAAAAGGATACCTCAATAATGGCTTGGTGCTGTAGAGAACTACAGCACTGCTGGCAGTGATCGTTTTTCCCCAGTGAGAAATACATGTAAAAAACCTTCTTCCATACTGGCCCCCTATCAACTCCAGACTGCGGGGTTGCAGGCAGCACAGGAAGTATCTCCTGCGGTTGAAAACATAACGGGTTGGCTCGACTTCAAGGATTCACCAGCAGCGGGGTATGGTGGGGAGTTCTTGACTCCAAAGTTCTAAAAGTTCTTTAGTATGTTACCCCCCCCCCCCCATTCAAAAGATCTACGGATAGAGCCTGCTCATATGTACATATATACTGTATATATACGGTATCATATATACAAGTTACGGTACCTCGATACATACTCTGTAAGGGGCAATCATCTACATGAAATGGCTTCTTCTTTGCCATTTGCCTCCACTTTAGTAAAACCAATAAGCAATCAATAGCAATTGGCAAATCGAATGATTATATCCCCACATTAGATATAAGCAGCCCCCTTGCATCCTTCTTTCTGCCATTATCCCCAAGATGAAAAGGTTCGAAAGACGGGCCTTATCCCACAGGCAAAAGTCTGCTGCATGTCGAGCAGCCCGGTTGAAGGATGTTACACAGGCACCCATGGGCCCACAAAGGTGTCATACGTAGTGTAGAATAGAATTTATTCGTAGCTTAGGGTTGATCCACCAACTAAACTACTTTTTCAGTATTACCGCCACTTCTCTCAATTCTAAACCAATCCAGCTGCCACCGACCTCATTCTACATCTGCACCCATCATCTGACAGCAACCCGACTACCGACAGCCCCAGGATCACTAAGAGCACCCCCAGAGGCCCTTCTTTGAACTTCATGAGACTGCTCCGCTACATGCACAGTGGTGACAGCCCTAGCACAGCCCTGGCCCGCCCGTCTTGCTTCTAACTCGGGGCTGCCGGTATTACAACATATCAGAGCTCAAGGCTCTCTTTTGTGTGGCCTCAGCACCCTCCTCCACCTTACGATCTCCGATCCCCGATCCTTTGCAAATTGTTGGCGGTGCAAGACTCTGCCCAAGTTCTGTGGTGGTATTGGGACCCAGGATTCCAAGCCGCAGACGCAGTTCGCTAGTTCGATCCACTTACCTTCGCCGTGTCACCCCGCTACGGAACTCCGTCTTGTTTTCATGTTTATATGACTCCTTCGACGAGCACTCACAGTTCATCTCTAGAAGGAAGCACATTCTCTAAATTGTCATCGGCCGTGTGGAATTGCGAAATCCCAAGATCGTCAGCACAGAAGAATTGTTTTGACCCAAAGGAAGCTGTATCTGGGCGCCAGGTTGGTTTGTCACCCCCCCTAAGATCTTGCAAGCGGTGAGTCGTGGACTGGGGCTGGTGCAGGTTGTTTACAGGACTGTACGCAGTGTACTTTGTATGAGACTTCGACTGACTCCCTCATCGGAACCATGTAGGCAACGTAAATGCCGCACTCTGGTGACCAACAAGATACAAAAGGACCTACTGGCATCGCGGGTGTGCTTCGCAATTTGGGGCGGTTGAACCGGTCCCATCCTGCTTCACCTGCTGCCACCACAGCCAACCATGGGTTTCGTGCTAGTGGTCCAGAATACTTTGGCGGGCCTCCGAACAATGATTTACTCTTTGCTCAGCTCAAAGCAGGGAGCCCAATTCCCGATCGAATAGCAGCTGCGGCGCAGTTCCGGACAATTGTGGCGGATTATGCACTTTCCAGTCTGACAGAGATATGGCTGGCTGCCCAGGACATGCTGGACCCACAGAATCCACCTGATGCTCGACAAGCAGCACTGAAGTTGATGACAGCATGCATCAAACAGTCTGAGCCCTCATCCCTAGATAGGTTACACTACTATAGGATAATATCCTCTCACCCCTGCCTGGATGACTTCGATGACCAGTTACTTGCGTTGGTTGCTCTGACCAACAGCGGGAAGAATGTGACTAGCTTTGAAAAGGATATTCTTAGTTTGCTGGCAAAATGGATAAGAGTATGGTTCAGAGAAGCTGGTCATGCTCGCCAGGCTCGAAAACGGGAAAATAGCTCCACTGTTGCCTTATCTGCGGGGGAGTTCAACTTCTCACAACTTATGAAATTTGTCACTGATATTGTCAAATTCAATCATTCTGCTTTTGAAGAGCGACAGGTAAATGCACTGCTTTTGGAAATCTTGTCAGTATGCAGGAAAACAACCAACCGCGCCGACATACAATATTCCCTGACATTTATCGATGTCCTGATCACATATGGATATATTCCTCGTCAGACCCTGCCACAGTGCATTGAAGTTTTGTGCGGTGCTTATACTACCGTAACGGAACTATCGGATTCAACTTGGAGTGCGGTAGCTAATCTCTGCAGATCTTATATGGCGCACAACACAATTCTTGTCTTACGAGAGACCTTGGAAGCCCCTAGCAAGAAATCACCACGGGCGAATAACTCCCTCCGTGGCGCCGTGTACTTACTTGAGAGACTGCTTTTGGCTAATGAAGCAGATGGTTTACCCGCAATCCAGTTCTCTGCGGTCATGGCGTCGTTCCGGGCTGCACTGAGTGCAAACAACGCTCGGCTTGATGTGGATATTGTCAAAGCTATATCTAGTGCATTCCATAGCGAAGAAGTAATGAGCCATGTCTCGTTTGATGAATGGGCGGTTCCGCTTGGAATATTGGTTGAGTGTTCTAAAAGAACTACAGAACGTGCCGATGGAACAAAGCTAGAGACATCAAATACCCCAGCTTCAGCGGCACTTTCTGCTTCGGCGCACTCCCGAGATAAAGACAACATTGGATCTGCTATCTCTTCCACCTTACTCCAGATGATTATCCTGCTTGAAGGACAGTGCATTGCTCACAAGGACCCCACTCTTACTGAGAGTGTAGTCGAGTTTTTCACTTGTGTGCACGGTCATCTACCAGACTCCGCGGCGGACATGGTTATCGAATATTATGCCACGGAGCACCTCTGTTACCCCTCATGCCCAGACTGGATGTCGAATATACGAGCATTACTAAATATGTTCTTCAAGAGCAAAATTCGCCCCGCGAGGCTACGAATCAGTGTTCTGACGCTGGTAAAAGATGTGTATGAAACAATCAAAGGTGTGTGGGATGAAGATGAGGTGCACAGTATGGTGCTCTCTATCTTTGATGACATCAGAGAGGAAACAGACGGGAAGGTTCTGGACGCTTTGGTCAGGATAGCCGTGGACGTAGCAGGTGATGGGAACAAAACGATGTTTGACAAAGTGGTTGGCATACTCGCCGGCTTCATCCCTACTGAAGAGCAATTACCAGACCAAGCACATCTCTCTAGCAGGAAGCAAGACCGAACGCCTAATGCTACCCGAGCCCCCTCCATTGCCTCCCAAGCACATAACTATGGCTCTCACTTGAACATAATCACAACAGGCTTAGTCAGAATCTTCATTAGAAATATGCATACTTCAGCCCGAAAGGCAGCCCGGATATTTCTTGAGATTGTGAAGGTCGCAGGTTGCGTTATTGCCGATACGGATGCGCGGTTGACCGCAATGAGGTTGCTATTTCGGATAAGGAGTGATGCAGAGAACGCTATACTACTTGTCGAATCTACAGAATCCGAAAGTATGGCCAATTTCCTCGGTCGACTCACCAAACCTGAGGGTAAGGAGGGAAATGCGGCTGTTCAGAAAGAGGAAGATACACACTCGAATTCGCTGCCAAACAGAAGTAGCTCAGTCTCTCAGCCATTACTGCCCTTCCGTACTCCAATTCGTAGTATAGCTGAGAGACCAGACGCCAAACAACCCAGACTCACTTTATGGAGTTATCCTGAAAAACGGCCTTTGCCAGAACATTTCAATGACCAGTCGAGCCCAATCTTGGTTACGTACAAAGATCCACCTCCAGCGGAACAGCTCAATGAGAACACACCTCCCGAGAAGATTCTGCAAAAGGAGAACTGCGTGAGGATGTCGCTATGGATGGAGGTCATCATACCAATAATTCAAAAGGGCACGGATTGGGAGATATACAGCTATGTCCTTGTTAACCTTTCTTCACAACTCAGCAATAAGACAGCTTTTAGAAACTGCATTCCCCATATCAGACACTTGAGAGCCTGTATCTGCGATCAGCTTCACACCAACAAGATTCCTAACACGGACTTGCCACCAGAGCTGAGGAAGGCAGATATAGCTGTTGTTTTAATTCACCTGCTCACGACATTGATCTGTTATCACGAACACTTTGCTAGGAGCGAACAAGAAGCTATTGTCAAAGCGTTCCAACTTGGCTTGCACTCGTGGCAGAGAACAGCCAAGCCATGTATACATGCTTTGTCGGTATGTTGCTATGAATTGCCAATGCCCACCAGCAAGTTTCTCTCCGGTATACTCACAAAGCTCTCACAAATAATCACATCCTCAGCTGTGAGTGTACATATCTTGGAATTTCTGTCAGCTCTTGCCAGACTGCCCAACCTATACACCAATTTCACTGAGCCGGACTTCCGAAATGTCTTTGGTATCGCCTTTCGGTATATCCAGCACACTAAAGAGACGACTGCTCAGCAAATGCAGAGGCCTGGCTATCCTGGACGGATGCAGAAAGATACATTAGATGCACTACATCCAGAACAATCACAGCTCCCGCAATATGTTTTGGCGCTGGCTTACAATGTTCTCACGACTTGGTTCTTGTCTCTAAAGCTCTGTGAACGGGCCAAATATGTCCCATGGATTACAAGAGGATTGGTACTAGGGGACAATACCAACAGCAAAGATTATATTGACGAGCAAAGTCAAGCCTGTATAGACATGCTGCAACGGTTCACGTATTCAGATTCCGAAGCCAAACCCTCTGGAGTCCGTACCGGTTTTCAAGACAGTGCTTACATTCAAACCCGGAACTGGTTGAATGGGATGTCCATTATATCCGTAAGGATGAATACTCTAACAGGGGATGCGGAGCTTACAGTCAGGAAACCCGTAAGTAGCAAGTTATCCCTAATTCTTTGTAGTGTGCGTACTCACTGATGATTTGTTCAGTCGGGTACATCATCATACCGCCTTGCACTAAGATCTTCGGATCCAAGTACTACTCAAACACTGGTCACTGTAGGCTTAGACAAGCCCCAGCCATATCCGTTTGTGATGCCGAGCCATATTATCCTTCAGCTTTTGGCGAGTGTTGGTGCCACCTCTGAAAGCTGCAGGCCAGTCTTATTGCCAGATGATTCACGTACCCAGCTAGCGTTGGATGTTTTTGACAGGATACCAGTTGTAGACTTCCACAAGATTGGAGTTGTCTATGTGGGCGCTGGTCAAAGTCAAGAACAAGAAATACTTCACAATGCTATGGGTTCCACTGATTATACAGAGTTCGTAACTGGGCTCGGCAATCTAATACCCTTAAAAGACACCAAGATCAACACAGGTGGTCTGGACACGGAGTTTAACTCTGATGGGGAGTTTGCCATCTTTTGGAGTGACAGGGTAACGGAGATCATCTTCCATGTGACGACAATGATGCCTGTGAACCTTGACTATGACCCTCAGTGTACCATGAAGAAAAGACATATCGGAAATGACTTTGTAAATATAATTTTCAATAATTCCGGCATCCCGTACGCTTTCGACACTATACCAGCACAATTCAACTTTGTCAATATTATCATATCCCCCGAGGCACGGGCTGGGTTTGTGACGACACGGCCTAAAAACTACTCGGACGTGGACAAGGAATTTTACAGAGTCGAGCTTCAATGCAAACCAGGTATTCCGGCTATTAGTCCAGCGGCCGAAACTAAGGTCATCTCTGGGAAGAGCCTGCCTGCATTTGTTAGAAATCTTGCTCTGAATGCAAGTGTTTTCGCCCATGTCCATAATGAGGGCGGCGGAGAGCATATCTCAATGTGGAGGCATCGCCTCCGGCATATCAACAAGTTACGGGAGCGTACAAGTGCACCTCTTTCCACGGGGCTAACTACTGCTGCGTCTCCGACTGCCATAGGAGGGTCGTCTAGCCCGGTGATCACGACTTCGAGGCGCATAAGTACCGCTACTGTTCTATCTGAGCTGAGTTCGAGGGGCTCAGCGGCGCTTAATGGGGATGGATTGCAGCAAGATGGCGGTGGAGAGGTGGAGAGCATTTTGAATTCTTTTGACTTTTCTAGATGGAGTTGAGAGACTTGGGATTTTATTTGACAATGGGTTATTGTTTCCTTTTGTTATCATGGTGGCTTATCTGATTTATTAGTTGTTACTGGGGTGTTTAAAAGTTATTTCTTTTTCTTCTTCCATGATATGGGGTCCTTGGTGTGAGTTTTTTCTTCTGTGCTCTGGGCTCTGTAGGATGGCTTGGTGGTTATAGTTAGTATCGGTACCATTTCTAGGTTGTATTGGGTGTAACTTCAAAAACACAAAAGTAGCATGAAATGATTGATTTAGTACTGTTTGAGGACTTAGATACAAAGCTCTGATTATTTTTTTTCCATTTGCTTTGATGCTGCATGGCACAAGAGGAGAGCAGGAGAGGAGAAATGTCAGCGAATGTGTTTTCGTTTTCATGCGAGATTCCAATATGGCAGGCATTATGTTCCATGTTGAAATACATCCTGTCTTAGACACTTTGGCATATATTGCAATATCAATATCATTCACACAGGACAAACTCTTGATGAACCCATTACTCTATCCATCTGGCTCCAATTCAAAAAAAAAGAGGAAAGCACAACGTTACAAGAAACTCTAGTCTGGTTAAGAAACTGAATGCGGGACATGCCCATCCAAAGAAACAAAAAATGAAGGCAATCGGATGATACATACCACAATCTATGAAAGTAAGTGTTCAATTTTCCTCCCATAAAAACAGAGTAACTAGTACAAAAGAAAAAAAGGCATGATATGCTTCCTCATCTCCTAAAATAAATTTATTTCCGCCATCTAATCCCAATTATGCAGAATGTGCATTATGCAAACTCTCAAACCCCCACCATCTTACCATGAATTAATTTTCGGTTGATACCATTCGGGCGCCTGAGACGGCTCCATCGGCGGCGGCACTGGCCTCTCCAATATCGGTGTGAGCGTCCTCGATCTCTCTTTCCTCGTTGCAACTCTCAGTGGGGTCGGCCCCATAATCACCGCTCGTACCGCTAGATCTTCAATATGGTAGAGAGAAGGAACATTTGAGCGGGATGGGCGAGAGGGGGTTGGTGTACTTGTTGCTAAACCCATTGGTGGTAGCGGAGGGAGAGGTCTTGGTTTCCGTGGGGAAGTGTGTGGGGAAATTGTAGGACCGGGGAGAGGCCGGGGCTGAGGGGTTGTGGGGGTGCGGGTGCGGGTGAGGATGAGAGGCACTAGGGATTTGGCCTGGGACTGTTGGGGGACGCTGGGACTGTTTGAACGGGCGGGTTCTTTTTGGGAGGTCATAGCGGGAACGAATCTGGTAACGAGTTTTTCTCTGAGCTGGCTGATTTGGATTTGGAGATTCGAAACGTGGGAAGTAAAGGATTTTTGTGATGGAGTAGGCCCTATGGTATTATGAGAGTTTGTTCCTCTGTTTGCATCCACTATTGTTTCCTGGGGCGTTGGGATAGATCCGGCAACAACTCTTCTAGAGGGTTCCGGGGGAGGTCCGCTAGAATGCGAAGTTGTTTTCTCGGGGTCTCTGGCGGTCTGCGAGGATTGTAGGAGGTTATGTGCATAGCTATCGAGAGAGTGCTGAGCTATGAAGCATAACACACCCATACTATTGAGCGCAATCTCCCCTATAAACAAGGTTGCCTTGTTCACTGTACCAGCAGTGGCTATTGCGAAATATGGGATGATGAAAGCCTATGAGTATGTCAATACCTTTCTCTGTGTGTGAAGGATATTTCAGGAACAACATACCATTTGCAGCGCACCGAGGATAGTATAAGCACCAATTTTGATAGCTGCTATCCGCTGCTCGACTGGGATATCTGTGATGTTCTCTATATTTGACCAAAGGCGCATAAGGATTGCTGCCCAAATGGGTATCAAGACACCAGCTAATCCCAGCCCACCAATGGAATACTGGTTCACGAAGAGTAATATATGGCCATTACAAAGACCATTATCTGTTTTGGAGAATCTCAAAAATAGGCAGGTCATTGCGGTCAACGTAGTCGTGCTCGAAATGCAGAAAACAAGGGCTTTGCCGCTTCGAGATGGAAAACCGGTTTCTGCAAAAGACCTGACGAGACATTCCAGTGAAAACACGAGAACAATCATTGGTATGACCCATATGGCTAATGTTGATGGCAAAGTCAGCAAATTATCATTTCATGTAAATGTCAAGAAATTGAAACACACCTGCCCAAACTACTTCTCTAGCTTTCTTGCAATCAAACGTCATCTCCATTCTGCCATCAATCCCTCTCGTCTCTGCGTATAGGAATATGATTTCTTGAATGGCAATGGCAGTCGCCAGAAGAAGTGGAAACACGTCTTCCGTTGTGATTTTGAAGCTCACCCAAGACGGTATATCCTCCTGTTTCTTTTTGAAAATGTTTGCTAGAGAATTTCCGCGCCGGCTGGTATTTTCTCCTTGCGATTGTGACAATTTGTGACGCTTGGAGGAGACATATATAATTCTTGCTGCCAACAGCAAGGCAAAAACAATGTTTACCACGGTCCAAACAACAGTACCAACATGAAGATTGGCATCGAATGTTGTATCTGAATTTGCAGCAGCTTGTTCGACTCCATTGTTCATTCCTGGCCCAGGTGACGGGACTATATTGAAAGCTGAGGTATCCATAGTGAGTGTATGGTGAATACTAACACAGGTAGCTCTGTGAATATAAAGAGCCTTCCAGATGCTCATATAACAACACACATATGCGCAAGGTGAGCTCGGACAAAAACAAAAACAAACATCAAAACAATAAGAAGCGGAGGCATGTAATGAGTCTAGCCGATGAAGCTCACATGTACATGACTTTCTCGAGGTGCAGTAGGTCCCGCATTCTCGTCGGGTGCGAGAGGAACCAAATAACTAGAAGATCTCCCACATTGAATTCCCCTCCGTAATTCGACATCTTATCGGCCCACAGGCTAGCCATTAGTTCAGGCAAAGCCTATCCAAGACTGACAGAAATTTACCCTCCGCAATTGAAATAGGTGCCCGCTTGATTGGCACCAAGAAAAACCTAAACCGGCACGGGAACAAACATTACAAAGCACTCATACACAATGTCGAAAAGTGTTTGTTTGGAGTGTATGCAGGTTGGTGTTACGCATGAAGCTTATGGCCAATGAATTGCAGTGGCCATATTCCGCAGGTTACCAGATGAAGCAATATTGTGAAAGGGAAATTCCGAGAAGATTTGTAACGCCGTATATCACCTAAGCGAAAAATTGGGCGACCCAACTGTCAACAAGGGTATTCTGGATCAGTTACCCGAAATCTTTGAGTAGTGGTGATAGGTTGTATAGACCTGAACCTCTGGGTTGCAGTTGAAACCATATATGTTCCGATGGATTGATGTTAGTAGTTATTATTGTTTTGGTGCCAAGCGACCATTTGGTGTGTTGATTTCCTATAATAAACAACACCAATTAATGCAAGACGACTGGAGCAACCAGCATTGACTATCGCTCGAAGTCTGAACCAACCGGAAAATAAAACTCAAGAATAGGGTTTTGCGGATATAGAGGATGTCATTGTAGATATTAACTTCGATTATCACGATTATCACGTGATATATTTTCCTCCTGACCTCCAAAATCAATTCTCTATATTCCTATCCCTCCACGAAGGAGTTCTTGTATTATTTTGCCTCCGAGAACTGTCTCGTCGACAATTCTTTCTACATTGGCCTGTCCTCCAACTCTACCATACCAGATTCCCTTTCCGCCTTGATTCCAGCTGTCTTTCTCCGGAGGTAGATAAACAATTACATTTCCTGCAAATTTATGGCCACCAATATGACTTATATTCCCGACGCGAACTTTACCACGCACGCTGATATCAGGATCCTCGGGATGAAGTAGTCCTTTTGATGAAAGATAAGCGGTGAACAGTTGGTTTATCATTGGCCCAATTATACCACAACGGGTATCTCGAGAATTGTGGGTGCATATGAGAACATGAGTTTCATGTACTTTGCGAGGCCCATGCGGCAATCCGGCAGCATGGACAAAGGTATTTGTAGCTGGTAGCAGGTATGTCCGTATAAACTGGACATGTGCCTCTGATGTCGATGTTGCGGAAGATGAATGAGGGACCACAGGGAGGTATATGTTTTGCGGAAAAACATAAGCAGAACTATATCTCCCGTGTTGAGAGACAGATGGAGAAGATGGATAGGAGGAATTCGTAGTCAAAATGACATTGTTAGGCTGTTTACTCTCCATTAATATACTGCACATTTGTGATAGATCAGCAATATCACCTACATCCCTTAAATCATTAAATCCCTTTCCCAATCCTGCTCTTCCGAGTACCCCCTTTAAATCTGCTACTAATCCATCTTCCAGCTCGATTTTGCTGTTCCAGTCGCTTTTCCCAGTAGAAGCCAAAACATGGGCATTATAAACAGCTATTGTGCCTTTTAAGGGAGTTTCCCGGTCGATATCCAGCTGCAATATATCTATGCAATCGCATTTTCCTTGTGATGCAGGGCCTTCTGCTGAAGCTGTAGAAATACGTCGTTGTGAAAGAATTGCTGCTGAGGATGTAAAAATTCTGACTTTGTAGAGGAGGTAGTGTAGTGGAAGGGGAAGGCAGGGCAAGCAAGATAACATCTTATCAGATCTGAGACTTCACAACCAGACTAAGACTTCACAGGAGTGAGCGAAGTAAGTACTTCGTATGTAGTATATTCAAGTGCTTGAGCACGCACCAAAATCTAACCCAAAAAAAAAGAAAATCGGAATCGGCACAAGATTGATGACTTAGCTATTGATGACTTAGCCATTACTAATGACAATGGTGTCCAAGTTTTAGTCAGCAAGCCAGTTGAGCTTCTTATGTTGTCACAACCATTCAAATGGGTCCTGCGACACAAAATTGCTGCTACCGCTTCAGAACGGCCGAGCACACTTCAGAACCTAGTCTGGTTATTCAGAACCCCTACCAGAGATTAGAAAAAGATCCAGGAACGTTCTGTGAACTTTCATTAAAATCTGCACCGCCAGGTGATATAAGCCTGCTTACCTCGATTGCATCACCCTTCCCAGTAAATGGGGAGAACCGCAACAAATGGTGTGAACCAACCAAATGGAATTGGCGGACGACAGGATACACAACAGTTTGGCAACCCGATGAATGTAAATAGCCTGGCGTTAAGGATTGACACAGGGCCCATACACCAACAACAGCCTCTTAACAATGCCGCAGATACAGGACCTCTGACCACCCAAGACAGCTTGAGCCTGGGACAGCTGAAGAAGCTGGTTAGCGAAGGGGTAAAAGCAAAGGTATGCCTCGCAGCTGCCGTCGTTGATAGCTGCTGCTTGGTATAGCAGAGGCTAATGTTACTGCTCGTTAAAGGCGCCGGAATATGCATTCGCCTACACGGACACCGACATTCTTCCCAATGAACTCAATGACTTCTTCAGCTATGATCGTGCAGAGATGGATTTGATTCTTGCAGCGAGGGAGGAGTTCAATACGCAGTGGAAGGAGTTCTGCATGGGAACGAAAATCAGTGGGAAGAAATCACGACCAAAGATTGGTGCAGAGGTAATGAGATGGAGAGATGCCGACCCTGAGAGGAGACAGAAATTCGTGGTCCGATTTGTCGACTCTCTGGAGACTATCGACCAAGGGAAGAGAGTCAGAGCGTTGGAAGTGCTGAGCTATATTGTTCAGGGTAGGTTCGTTCGGGGTGATGGGTGGTGGGGCCTCCATTGCAAAAATATTGACGGACGTACGCTGATTACACGCCTCCATAGGTGTTTTTGGAGAAGCCACCTCTGAACACGATCAGCTGTATTGGGTTGTCGAAAATTCCAAACTTCTGCAGAAGTGCGTTGCCATAGACACCGTATATCAGGTTTTTCGGGGTATAATGTCAAAAACATGGTAAATACTTCGTATCGGACGTCGATATATCTTCATGCTAACAATCTTACGAAAAAGGGACAAAATTTATCTTCCAGAACATCCACCATCAGATCAGCAGCTACTAGACCTGAAGGAGCTGCGTCATTCGATATTAATTCTCTACTTCATTCTTACTGTCTACATACCTTCAGCATTAATGGATCCCACATCACATCGCAAACCATCCCCTCCTTCTTCCTTCCTCTCGTCTCCGAGCTTTCGTCGACCTCCCTTATACAGTGCACCAACTACTGCAGAATGCGACGCATTGCGCGATGAAATCGCTGATTTGGATCCGTTATTTATTCCGTGGCTTATCAAAACCATTTCTCAAATTAGGTGGCAGGATGACGAAAAGCAGAAGGATCAAATCCCCCTTCAGCAACTTTTGCTGTTGACGTGGAAAGGAATTTTGGTTGGCATTGGATCAATCAAGAATCCTAAGCACCTTTCAAAGGCAAAGAGCTATGCAAGGGTCAAGGAGGGCTTGAGTAAACGGGTAGATAAAAAGTTGATTACTGCTTCACCCCTGGACTATCACAACTTTAGGCAAGATATACTAGCGAAGTACCCTGCCTATAATCCCCCACCGGCCGTCAATGGCTTTGAAATAGAACGTTTGAGTAGGCCATATCCTCCCTAAAAGAGATAGTACATAGTACTGATTAGAAGTTTCTTGCTCAGAGCGCTGCAACAGCAGCTCGAGCAACCTTGGTGGACTGGGGGGTGGAATGGTGGGAGGTCCTTATGATGGGTTATCAGGTACACACTGCACGGCGGGAGCAAACGGGATCCTTGGTGGAACAACATCCTCCATATTGAATCAACCTGTTCACATCGCTACACCTGCTCCATCACCACCTCCATCTCCCGTCGGTGGCAAAGGGGCGAAAAAACAAAATTATCAAACAAATCAGAATTTCCCATTCTTATATCCTCCTCCAAATTCATCTGCGTCTTCCATATGGGGTAGAGTAGAGGTGGGCCAAATGGATGCAACCAGCGTTCCTGAAAGCATCTTGGAGGCTGGTGATTTATTCCAACGCCGAATACGAATGACTTTGGCAATGAGACAACTTTGGAAAGAAAGAGAAGAGTTTCTTCGCCATGAAAGAGGCTGGGCTGGTGGGTTGGGGCTAGGAGACGAACCAATAAGTAACCCAAAGAGTAAAGTTGGTCAGAATGAGAAATTTGGATCCCAGATTTGCATGGAGGAAAGGAGATTGAGGACTGTCGAAGATCTATATGTAAGATTGAACCTACGTATTATAGACTATCCAACTGATCTGACATGCTTGATCAGACCAACTGCCTATCGAATTTACAGTCTTTCATCATTGTATGTCTAAAAGTAGTCCTTCAAAATCTCTGCACTCCTACAGCACCTCCAGCACCTCACCCCCCCCCAACAGATGACCAAGCTAGCAGCGGAGATAATGGGGAAACAGGAGTTACGGCTGGGGCCCAGCCAACTGATGATACAAAATGGAACATGATGAGGGAAACTGAGATAATGAGCAAGGCGGTTTCAGCCATATTTTTGTTGCTTCTGAAGTGGTTCCGGGTTTCACGTATGTTTCTTTAAGCGAACGTTAACGCGGTATATGGCGATACTAATGCATTGAGGTCACAGACGTCTTGAAGTTCGAATATATGACCCAACTCCTACTAGACACAAGCTACTTGCCTTTGATGCTGCGAATATTCTCACATCAAGACGTTGGAACTCACGTAAATACAAAGACAGATAGGTCTGAATATTCGTACGTCTCCCATTGCATCATCGAGGGCAACACTGATCAATCCATAGCTATTTACATTATTGCAAAGTGAACTCAGCCGCCCCTGAACCTGGTAACGATGCCGCGTCCCCTTCACCAACGGATATAGACGACAATGAGATTTTCAAACACCAGGAGGAGGAAGACCTTGATCTTGACGATGCTATCCCACCACCAATCAAAATGCGGAGGGATACGCTTCCGCCCCCTGCACCACCGCCCAACAAACCGCCTCCATTACCTCCAACTTCACCTTCACAGGCCTCGCCTCAATCTAAAAGTCCTGTATCACTACCCACAGCTGGCGCGAACGAAGATCCTGAAGTTAGAAAGGAAGAAGCACCAACAATAATCACCGATTACTCGTGGCGCAACTTCTTTACCGTCGTGAATTACCTTCGGATAATGCAGAAAATTTGCAAGGGCAAAGCACACCGAAATTTGTTGCTAGTGCAGTATAAATCTTCTCCGTCCCTTCGGAAAGCGCTTAAATGCTCTCAGGACGATATGCGGTTATACACGCTGAAGCTATTCAAAGGCCAAGTTCCTTACTGTGGCCGCAAGTGGAGACAGGGAAATATGAAAGTCATCACGGGTATATACCTCCATTGCCGGCCTGAGTTGCGGGATGACTGGCTTGCTGGGGCGGATGTGGATGCAGAGGTGGAGGATGCATTGCCACAGGAACATGCAATTAGGGCATTGACGAATTTCTATAATATTCAGAGATATCCGATGAGTATGGGTGCGGATGAGGATATGTTGAATGAGGAGAAGGATTTCTTTGTTAGGGAGCTGGAAAGGATGCATGTATTGGGGATTGGAGGAATTGCGGGACAGGGGTTGGGGGAGTTTGTGGGAGAGGGGAGTGGTCAGGGAGGGATCGCTGGGAGTATGGTGCAAGGCAATGGGGCGGGAAGCGGACCGGGGAGTGGTGCGGGGGATAGAGAGGTTGAGTCGAATGTGGGGAGTACTTGGGAAGCCCTTGGTGAGCAGTGGGGGGAGATGCCACCGATTTAATGCTCGGGATTTTTTTGGTGATAGAGCAGGGCTGGTTATAATATAACAAGATGAGAACGCGTTTTCTGAGATTTACAATATGGCTAATTATTGATTTTTCATCTGTTTTCAATTTTCGTCTCATGTGCGAAAACCTCTCAATTTAAGCACCCTCGTAGCTACCTTTTTGTCCAACGTCATGCCTCGACTCTCCCCATCCCTCCTACAGAAACTCACCCGCACGCACTCACCGCTGCTTCCTATCATACTGCGCGAGACTCGGGATGTCCGTTCCGCAGAGAATGAGCTCAGGTGGATGAAGGAGCATATTGAAAAGCTTGTCCCGAATACCGGTGAAGTTGTGCGGCGCAAGAGAAACCAGCTCTTGAGGAGATTTTGTGTAAGGAGGGGAGTCTGGGCGGAGCCGCTGCAGTATATTCTTGGGAATGAGTATTTTGGGCCATCGGGGGTGGAGGTTCGTGTCGAGAGGGGGGTTTTGGTGCCAAGGTACCGATGGGGCTCGTGTTGTTGATATGAAAGGAAAAGAAGAAGGCTGATTATGAACTTGGATCGGATGGAAGGCCAGAAACTGCAGACCTCATAACCCACTTCGCCTCGCTCCTTCTCTCAAACTTACACCCGCCCTCCCTCTCTCCACTCCTACGGGCTCAACAAATAGCCGGGAACCAGCGTCCATTAGGAATCCTGGATCTCTGCACTGGGAGCGGGTGTATCCCAATCCTCCTCCACAGCCTTCTCTACCCCCCCTCAACACCGGAGGGGGGAAGTTCGGAAAGTCCAGGCCCCAGATTGTCCCTCCCACCGAAAATCCTGGGCGTGGATATCTCATTCAAGGCAGTCTCCCTTGCGCGCAAAAATGTAAAGCATAATCTCAACCCAAAAGTAGGGAGTCTTGACGTTTCTGCCGGGGGGGGTTTGAGGTTTGTGCAAGGTGATGTCTTCGATTTTTCCTCGTGGGCGGAATCAGCGTCTCGGTTCTATTCTACAACATCGGACCCAAGGGAGGAACTAGAGGTGGACGTAGTAATCTCAAACCCCCCCTACATCTCCGCCCGGGAATATCTCAGTACCACAGCCCGCTCCGTTCGCCGGTGGGAGCCAAAATTCGCATTAGTACCCCCCGAAACTACCACCACCACTACCACCACATCCACCCCCGCATTAGGCGATAATTTCTACCCACACATTGCGCGGTTTGCACTGGATATCCGGGCGAAGGCGTTGCTGGTGGAGGTTGGAGGCGATGAGAGACAAGCGGAGAGGGTGAGGGGCGTCTTTGCGAGTATGTGGGGGGGCAGGGGGAATACAGCTATTTGGAGGGATTGGGGAGGGAGGGGGAGGGGGGTGGTGGCGTGGCGAGGTGGTGAGGAGGGGTGGGAGTGGTTGGGGCAAGATATGGTGAAAGATTGATGAAGGACCTCGGAGAGTGGGGCATTCTGTACCGGGTAGAAAGAGGCGAGTTCAGATAGTAGTAGAGTATATTTTTCCCACCGTCCATATTTATTCAGGGACCATGAATTGAAACACACCCTTTACCCGATATCCATTTTTCCATCCTATTTCCTTTCTCCTGATTTGCTACAAGCCAACCCCACCCGCTTATTTCTGTTTGGTTTTGGTTTTGCGGCGTGATGAAACACATTGTTGGTTGCGATTGGATGGGAATGGGATTGGATGGGAATGGAAGGGGGAAAAATATGGGGAAGTTAAGGAAGTTAAATATTAAAAGACGTCGTGAGAGACCAGATGTGACGTGTGTGAACTAGACTAGGTGACGCGTCAAGACACCCATAGTCTCATGCCAGATATCCCCAAACGTCATGTTATGAGATCACAAGTAGTAAGGATAGATATAATGAAGATGGATCATGATTTCAGATTTCGAAGTGCGTCTGCCCCACCATACTGTACATTATGAAGCGACGCAAGAGAAATTTGGGTGAGTGGATGGGGTTCAGGGTAATACTCCATTACAAGGAAATATTAGGTATAGTTAATTTCCCACCAGCTGTAAGATCACCAAATACGCATGGATATCAGCACGTAGGTAGATCTCCCATGCAAGGTTTACATAGAGCTGTTCATACGGAACTAGAGACTAAAATTAAAGCAGCCAACCTATATTCCTGATATTACTACCCCGGAAATAATTTGGGGGACAGCCTGCTAGCAGTTGATCTTTTCTTATGAATAGTTTTGCTGTGACTAGAGGAGCTATCTCAGCTTCGAATCTAAAACAGTATTTATATGGTGAATATCGAGTGCAGATGAAAGAAGTATGGATCTATGTCTTACTCTGACATATATATAGTGAGGTGAGGCTTCATCTCTGGTCCCTTGAAAACAAAGGGTTGCATGAATGTCCCCACTCATGCACTGTACAATCCCCAGACCCGACCTGTGCGATTCAGTAGAGCATTGTCCTGCGCCGCACCTGATAATGACGGCGTGCCAATATTAGCTATAGTCGGGTCCTCGGTTTCCAGCACCCCCCCAACTCATTCAACATCCATCAAAGTCTATAACCTCCTCATACTGCAATAAAATAACCCATTCCCTGCACCGCTCACTGATCCTCCTGTAACCCCAACCCCTCCCCACCCCGCTCAGCGCCCAACCTCCTCTCCCTCCTCTCCAGCCTTCTCCTCCTCAGCCTCTCTAGCTCCCCGCGAATCTCATCCTTCTCAAACGGTATCCGGTGTGTCTCTTCCTTGCGCGGCCAGAAATCAGGGACGGCGAAGCGCTCGTCGAGGTTGGTGCCGAAGTAGTACATTATCCCAATCGGGAAAAGTATGTACATGCCGAACTACAATTGAGAGGTGGGGGATTAGTGAGGGGAGATGGTAGGTGGGAAGGGGAAGGTGAGCGGTTGGGTACCTTGAAGACTTCGAGACGGGAGCCACCCATGGTTGTGGATGGTTGGGTGGGTTGGTGATAGGAAATAGTATATATGGTCTGAAACTGCAGCTGGTTCTTAAAAGGAGTAGTAGTATCGACCAAGGTGGTTCAATTGGATAAAGAATCTGATTCTTGTAAATCGGAGTTTATTTATCTTATCGATTAGATTAGGTATTACAGGCTTGGCACGAGCAAACTTCATCAGGAGCAAATTTAATCAGATTCTACCTTATGGCGTTGCATCTTCGGCCTCCGGCGATCTATAAATCATAATTATTAATAGATTGCTGCATACTTCTGCAGGTGTTGCCCAACTTCTAATGTTATTCTTTAGTCAGGCTTGCACAAGCCCCTCCTGTGCCAACTATACCTACCTAGCATACATACCGTACCATACCCTCTTAAGGAGGGGCTAGTGCAAGCCAGACTATGAGCATTTTAGTGGAAAGCTTAGTCATAGTCTTCCGGGCTGACCTTAAGGGGCAGGCTAAGAGTGAGTTTAGCTTGGAACTTTAGATATTCCCTCAACCAGACTAACCTCTATTTAGCTACAGTATACGGTACGGAGTCTATGGTTAGTCTGGTTGGCACATGGTGAAATATTGCACTTACAAATCTAGTTACTGCAGGTTTGTGCGCAATAATGTACAGGCCCAAGGCTGCAGCAACTCGCCAGCAATAATAGCCAGCAAGTGGTCCCAGGGTGAGCAACAACGCGGGGCCTTTTTCAGGTTGAATTCCTGTTTTGTATGGCTAAGCCAGCAATCCAATCCATCAACTCAAGAGTCTGATAAGAATGGTTGAGGGTAACTACACCACCCTAACGGGGCTTGTGCCAATAACCACTAAACCAAACAGAAGTGAACGGAGATGGAAGGTGGCAATGGCAAGACAGTGAGACCATACTGCTGTGCAGGTGTCCATACGTGCATATGAATAGTACGGAGGCTCACACCAAAAGTCTTTTCCCCTTTCCTTTTTGGGAATCTTGCATATGCAAGCCTATGCACTGTATGCCACTTGGCATTAAAATGAGTTCTAATGACAATGCATCATATACCAGCCATGTAACGATTCATTTTACCTTTACTTGTTCCTCGCCTCTAGG
>ML121566.1:416594-438534 GCA_003788615.2 Terfezia boudieri ATCC MYA-4762 | reverse complement strand
CCTACCCTTCTGAGGCAATCCCTCAGCAGAACCGGCATACATAAACATCTGTCCCCAAGCGGATATAGATTGTATAAACGGTACCGAATGACTACTGTCTAGTATCATTCATTACAGCTACTTAGATATTGTAGTCATCACCTCCAAATCCTCCTAGTACTACTATATTTAGTACTAATCCTCTTCAATAAAATACTTGAGCACCTCCTATATCCTCCTTCAATCCTCCATAAACCCTAAAGAAAACTCCTAGTAAGGTTTAGTTATTTGCCCACTTAGGACCCCCTAGTAATTCAGATAAGTTAGATACTAATTTATCAGAAGGTGGTAATTATAGTACTACTAGTGGTAATTATGGGTCCAGTAGAAGAACAAGGAGATCTTAAAGCGTAGTCTCTACTGCTAGTTCAATCTTTGGTAGTAGCAAACTCAAGGGTCCAAAACTCAAGAAAAGTATAGATTTAGTAAGTAGAAGCAAGTGGCTATATTTGACAATTGGGTAGATGATGCCATAGATATCCTTGACATGGGAGATCTCGATCCAGACTTCCAAGAAGCTATGATTTGGCTAGGCTAGCATCTTGAAGGAGATACAAAAATCCTGCATAGTTCATACAGGAAAAATCTAGAAACTAAATTATATACAGTAGCTTAGTTCCTAAAAGAGTTTAAGAAATTCTATATCCCCTTTACCAGCAAAGACAAACTTTAGACTAAATTCCAAGCAATCAGACAAACTCAGAATAGGTGAACTAAGCTAATTCAGCAAGTTGCAAATAAGATCAAGCAAATGCAACTCCTCCTTACTAAGATTACTAATTAGCTATATTATCACCAATTATTAGAAGCTATGGATCCCCCTCTCCTCTGTAAGGTTAGGGCATATGTGAATGAAGATATGCTATAGGAAGAATTAATTAAGCTCTTTAGTAAGTATGACTTAGTTATACATAAGTATCAAAACTCCAAAAAGGGCAATAAGTCTAAGAATAGGCAAAAAATATACTAACAACCTTCTACCTCATAGTGTAACTCCAATTTAGGACAAACTAAATCCTCCTTTAGCAAGTCCAAGCCAGTCAGCAAGCCCACTAATATGAACCTAGCCTACAAGAAACTTACTCCAGAAGAAAAAGCTAACTTAACTAAGAAAGGTAGATGTTATTACTGCAGAAAGGTGAGTCATCAAGCTACTAACTGCCTAGTTAAGAAGCAACAAATTAGAAGTATAGCAAGAAGAAGATCATCTGGAAAGGATTACTTCTGCAGCATAATTTATTCAGGATCAAGAACCCTCTAGTTTATACACAAAAGAAAAATCAGTAACTCCTATTATTGATATAGCTAAGGAATACTTTCTGGTTATAATAAAAATCGAAGGTTACCTAGTTAAGACTCTAGTGAATCAATAAACTGCAGGAGTAGACCTAATTAGTAGCAAATTTTACACCTTATATAATTTGTTATCATATATACCAAAGAATCCTATTACCTTGCAGATGACTTTGAAAGGGTCTAAAAGGTTGATAAGTCATTATACTAAGGTTAAATGCAACTAACTAGGATGGTCAGAAGAACGAATTTTCTATGACGCAGCTCTCAAGAATTAGGATGTAATTTTAGGCTCTCCGGTACTAAGACATACTAAGGCAGTAATCGATATGGAATATATGAGTGTCACTATCTAACCTCTAGGAACCTCCCAATTCACTCTCACCTCCTAGAAGATTACACCAAGTGTAACAAATACACAAAAAAAGGAGATTGCAGTGACTAGTCTCCCTACTCCTACACAAACCCAAGTTATATATATCTCAGCAATGATACCTCCCGTAATTAGTTATATAGTAATGATTATATAGCCTCATCATAATGTCTTTAATAAGTTTCCTGATGTATTTTCAGAAGTGAAGAACCTGGATCTACTACCCCTTTAAGACAATATGAATCATACTATTGATCTCAAGAATCCAAATATAGTCTTCAAGCCAAGACCTATTAAGCCAAAGAAGAAGATCCTACCTCAGTTATTAGAAAAGCTCTAAAAAGAGGAAAGGACAGGACATATCTATTGGTCTAATGATACCTCCTGTTGTACCATATTTATTATTCTCTAAAGAGATAATCCAAGTAAGGTAAGATTCCTGCATGATCTTGTAGCATGAAATACTTTGATAGTATTGAAGTCTAGTCTCATTCCTAGTCAAACCCTTATTAGAAACACTCTTGCTAGGAAAGAATTCATTTCCAAGATTAATATTAGTGATAGATATCATTGGATTAGGGTTATTCTAGAATACAAAAAGTATACTATATTTTCTACTCCCTATAGAGTCTTTAGATCCCAAGTTATGCAACAAGGGGATTGTAATGCACCTGCTATATTCCAGAATGCTATGAACAATCTGTTCAAAGATGAACTTAAAATCTTTATATACATCTACATTGATGATATTTTTGTCTATAGCAATACTTGCAAGGAATATCTTGAGCATATTTGACTGGTACTTTGAAATCTCAAAAAACATAAGTTCTATGCTAATTGTGAGAAGTCATAATTCCTCCTAAATATTCTGCAATACCTAGGACATATTATTATCCAAAGAGGAATTTCTCCTATTTTTAAATCAATAACTAAAATTATTGATTGGCCAATTCCTCAGAACCGAACACAGCTACAAGCATACCTAGGTATGGTAAACTACCTCAGTAGCATCATTCCCCATTTCATAAATCTTGAAGCTTCTTTAACTGAGATGGCTGGAGCTACTGCAACCTGGGATTGAATACCAACTTATACTATCTCATTTAACTTGACAAAAGCAATACTATTAGCTAATCCTGTAGTAAAACCAATTAACTATAAATTTCTAGATCCAATCTATTTGGTAACGGATGCTAGCTTAATTGGTATGGATGCCTAAATAGGACAGGAACCTACTCTAGCAACTATCATTCCTATAGCATTCTACTTCTGCAAGTTTAATCCTGCACAAGAAAACTACTTTATATTCGACAAGGAACATCTAGTAATTGTAGATACACTAGAGCATTTCAGAAGTGAACTTAGTGGATGCAAGTTCACTATCCTCACAGATCACAAACCTCTAGTTATATTTCTAATGTAACATAATCTAATAGAGAAGCAAGTTAGATGGTAGCAAATTATATGCCAATTTCAATGCTGTATTGAGCATCTAAAAGGAAATAAGAATGTGATTGCAGATGTACTCGAAGAGTCTTTATAAACTCCTCTCTGGTCTCCACTCTGTCAGATTATATTCCTCATTCTATTGACTCTCCTCAAGCCCCTCATACCTTCTACAACTCGAATACCTCTTCTAGCTCCTCCAATTCAATTCCTGTATCTTCTAAGGTATCTCCAGTGAATTCCTCGCCCTCAATTTATTCTATTCCAGACCCTCCTGAAATCATAATGTCAGCTACAACTACCAGAGTAAAAACCAAAGCTGAAGCCAAATCTCATAGCTCTAGCTCTCCTCCTCTAGTTAACAATGAGAATCAAGCCCCTCAATTCATGTCAGCTCCTCCTATAACTTGCTACGGATTTCTTAATAATAGTTCAGAAGATGTTATACTCACTATAGTAGCTAATAATCCCATCTTCGAAACTTATTCCTTGACTTTACTTCTACATAATCCCTATGATGAGGACTCGATTAATGCAGCAGGATATCGAGTAAAGCATAGACTCATACATTAGACTGCATGTAAGGATAAAGGCTATCATTACTACCAATCTCTACATATGAATCTAAGAAGTTCTCCCTCAAATGACTACTATTTATACTGTGATAGAAGTGGTCACTATACTTATTCTTATAGTATCTACTAAGCTGATCAAGAATACTTCAATAGAACTGCAACAATGGCAACAGCAAACACTAATATCTCTAGCAATCCTCCTCCTCCTCCTCCTTCTTAATTTTTCTCCTCTCTCCTACAAATAACTCTAGCAAGTTCATATAGTAATGAGAACTAGATATATATTAATAAGGGAAATAGGAAGGTAGTAGAAATTGAGACAGATTCAGAAGAAGAGGAATTGCCTAATCTTGAAGAAACTCTATTCTTGGTTACTCCTCTGGCACTAAGACAGCAATCTGTCTCCTCTACTAGTTCTTATGCTTCTGACACTATTCCTATTCCAACTCCTGATCCTACTATAGCTATAAACTACTTTGTTGTTCTATATTATGTCAGTAAAGGCCCCTTTAAGATCGAGTTATACTTTACCTGCAACTCCTCTACTAAATCCGATTAGGACTGTATTCCAGATCCTATTACTCTGATCCCAAATAGCGATAATCTATACTGGCAGTGGCTATCTCATAATAGCTATAATAATCTCACAGACCAAGCTATATTATTAGGGAAGAGTATGAAGGAAATTACTAATGTACTTCCTACCTACTCACAATGGAGAAAGTTTTTAGCACAAGAATATATTCGAAACCCTGTATTTTTGAAGGTTATTTCTCCTCCTCTCTGCCATAGTTATGTAGTTAGAGATAGAATTCTTTATTATACCTATAATAATCAAGTACACCTATGCATTCCTGATACTCAGCCTTACAATACCTTAATCAAGCTTACTTTCTTCAAAAGATACCATTCCACTCTTGAACATACTGGCTTTTTCAAAATGTATCATGCACTTTCTGGTAATTTCCTTTGGCCTAAAATGGATAGAGATATTCATTTATATATTCAGACATATACTATTTGTCAAACTACGAAGAACTCTATACAAAAATCTTATAGCCTCCTTTATCCTCTTGCCATTCTGAGTAAGCTATTTATATATCTAACTATAGATTTCCTGGCTCTACCTTCTATCAAGACTATTTCCTCAAATTGTATTATAGACTATGTTTGAACCATAGTATATACACTCATGAAATATACTATTATTATTCCTCTAGTAGCCGGTTATACTTTTCAGAGCTTGATCAACCTCTATATGTTTCAGGTCTACCCTTATTTTGGATTTCTACAAGATATAGTCATAGATCAGGATCCTTTCTTTACTTCATACATGTAGAAGGACTTCTATGCTTTCAACAATATTCATTAGTCTATGTCAATAGCCTATTATCTAGAAACTGATAGGCAGTCTGAGATTGCTATTTGACAATTTTAAGAGCTAAGCTTCAGGAACATAGTAGTAGCTAGCTACCTGTTATCCCTCTTATTTAGGAAGTTATCAACAACTCTATCAATATATATAGAGGCACCATTCCTCATACTCTTGTCTTATATTTCTCTCCTACCTATCAAGACACACTGACCCATTCTGACATTCCTACACTTATTAAAAAATGCATTCTACAAATGCTCTCTCTTACCCCACAAATCACATAAATATATATTAGTTATTCCTAATTATATTCTACTACATGTCAAATCATATGCTAAAATACTTACATAAATTAAGTATTTTCAGATGTTCTTTATAACCTTAATGTTATTCTTAGTTAAGTTATTAACTTTATTTTAGCTCTATTATATATGTTTACAACATATATTAAACTATATTTTTAAGTTATACTTTTTGTTATAGTTTATTATTACCAACAACTTAAACTTGTTAAGTATGTTGTAATGATATTGTATATGTATTTAGTATGCTCTGACAGGCTTTATAGTCTATTAGAATCATGTATATATAGGAGGGGATTCCTCTTACCTTGAGAAGATTATTAGCTCATACTTCAATCTCATTCACATATACATTCCTCAATTCTATACTCTATAGCTCTACTAGAACGTCCTCAATATGCCTATCAGATCCGTTCTTTCTTTTCTCCTTTATTGGATACTTGGTTGAATCCTACTGCCTGTTGTCTATAGTATATTCTCATATACCTATATTTCAACAGGTTATGAGCCCGGATTGCTCAACCTCAACCACAACACTTGAATACATCTACAATGGCTCAATCATAGTCACCAGATATCCTTAATCTAGTCTAATAATAATAAGTACTAGTTCCTCCTATTACCTTCAAAATCCTCAAAGATTTTCATCAAGCTGCAGTCAAAATTGATAATATTGATCCCTTAGTTGGTTAATCCAACTATGAGAATTGGGCTGATACTATGAAGATGGCATTCCGTAGATTAGGAACCTCTACCATAGTTATTGATGGCATGAAACCCTCTGAAAATGCGTCTATTAAAAAGAAAGATGTATTTACAACTCTTTCTCAATCTGCTCTTTTGATCTTAATGCAGATTTTGAGTAAACCCATACTCAAAAAGGTTGCTAAATATGATACTCCTCATACCATTTGGAAGCACCTACACAATACCTACTACGTCGATAATGCCTTCAGTTATATTCAACAATGGAATAACTTCCCTACTATTGCTTCCAAATATGATCCTATAAAACTAATTCAAAAATTCATTGATTCCTATGAAACTAAATGGGAACGCCTGTATCAACAAAGTACCTCTGGCCCTGCCAATACCTATCGACAAGCTCTTCATACCTTCTTAGGATTTGATGAAGCAAAACGAGACTTCTTACTATCAACACTTATCAAGCATCATCCAAATCCAGTTGATAATCTATCAACTTAGGATAATCTATCTTATATAGAATTAAAGTCAAGACTCTATAGTCTCTCTGTTAACTATCAATTGGTTAATACAACAGATAGTGCATTAACAACAACTAAAGCTCCAGAGTCTAAAAAACGCAAAAGAAGCACCAATTCTAATGCAAAAGAGTCTACTGAAACTGTTAAATCAGCTAAGTGGTGTACTTATTGCAAGAAACATAATAAGACTCCATTTGAAGGTTATAATTGGACTAAATATAGACATCTCAAAAAGGATCAAGAGGCTAATATTACAGTTGAGACTATGCAGACCGGGCCAGCACTACCCGATGGTGGGTAGCCTGAAGTTAACCCCGCTTTCCTATATATATACATATATATCCTATATCTAGCTTTTGGCTCTTCGAGCAATATTCTAAGTTCAACTCGTACCTATACATGCAGTTAGGCCTGAGCTATATGATCTTGCCTTCGCTCGACCTTCTAATAACCCAAATCTCTATATTCCGACAATAATGTCTTGATCATCTAGCTCGCCCCTAATAGCTAAGAAACAACAGCCAACATAAGAATCTGCATATATAACTGTGGATTATACTTATACAAGTATTAGTTCTTCCTCTTTTCTAGTCTCGAAATTTGATTCTAGACTAAGTTCTTATATGACATATAATATAGGACAATTTGATACAATTAAACTGGATTATGGAACTGTAGAAATAGGAGATAAAAGTATCCTATTAGCAGAAGGGATTGGCACAGTTCGTTTGAATTGTTTGCTTCCTAATGGCTCAGTTAATCCAATTGTACTTAAAAATGTCTTATATGTCCCAACTCTTTATCATAACTTATTTTCATGGAATTTAGTTTATTCTAAAGGCTTTATATGGGAAGCAAGTGGAGATTATGATTACTTGTATACAAAGAATAGAAATTTAGTTCTTGTTACAAAGTTCTATAATAATCTTCCATATATTATTGAAGTACCAAAACTAGTTGAAACTGCATATATGGCACTTCAAAATATATTTCAATAATGGTATAATACTTTAGGACATCCATCAAAAATCGATCCAACAGTTTACCATGACGGATATATTATACCTCCTATTCCTCATCAATTTGAATACACAACTTGTATTCAAGCAAAATCAATATATAAAGTAGCAACAACTTATAGACCACATGCAACAAGACCTTTCGAAATTATCCATAGTGATTTAAATGGTATTGCATCTATTCCTTTACATGGAAATGCATGCTATTATATTACTTTCATTGATGATTTTACATGAATAGTTTGGGTTTATTTTCTAAAAACCAAAGACCAAGCAACAATAGAAATTAATACCTTTATTAATATGATTGAATGCCAATTTTCTACTACAATTCTTTGCTTTAAAACCGATAATAGTGGACAATATATTAGTTATAAGACACAAAGCTTTTGGAACTAGAAAGAAATTCGATATGAACCTATACTACTATATAACCATAAATCGAATAGTATAGCAGAATACTATAATCGAACAATTCAAACTATGATACGAGCTATGTTAATCAATCTCGATAAACGCTTGTGGGCTGAAGCATGTACTACAGCAGTTTACCTTAGAAATCGACTTCCTCACTCATTTTTGAATGGAATAATACCTTATAAAGTATTATATCATTCTGAACCAGAGATTTTATATCTTCATCCTTTTGGTTCTTCATATTATATTCATATACCTAAGGAAAAGCGTCTTGCAAGCTCCAAGCTATATTCACGTATAAAATTAGCAATATTCGTTGGTTATATACCTACTCTATTAATCTTCAAGATTCAAAATTCCAACAAATATATCTATACAATCTCTGCCAAAGAGTGTCATTTTATATCTCCAGAACAGTCTTCAATCTATACAAAGGATTTGATTATACCAAACTCACAACTTATTAGTCTTGATATTAAAAATATAGGTCAAAACTTGAATCCAACTTCTGAGTCAATATCAAATTTCGAAATTAATATCCCTCCTCCACCATATAATGCACAAGAATATGAACGAATCCAACTAGAATGAGTTCCTGAACCTATAAATCCATAAGTACTAATAAGACAATAATATTAAAGATATCCTTTTTGGGAAATTATTCAACTTCCTAATACAAGTGATGAAGGTATATTAGCTTCAGCTCTTTTAACAACTGAAGAATACGAACTATGAACATATAAACAAGCTACAACATGTCCAGAAAGCTAACTGTATCCTACTTTTCTACTTATAGATTTCTCTTTAATATTTCCTATTATAGTTAGATTGCTATATATTCTATTAAGTCTCATCTATCTATGTATTTAAGACTAGTATTTACCTATACTCTAGATAGTTATTCAATAAACTTATACTATTGTAATAAGGAAGCTTATTGTCTAGTATTTCATATTATGTATTCCTATTATCTACTTATATTATATATTAGTGCTATATATATATTTTCTATATTTATTGCTTTATTATGTACCTAGTGTTCATGGTCAAAGGGCTAGCCTTTATTCACCTTCAGCAACTACTGAATTCAGTAGTTCAACTACCACGGAATTTGCTACAGTAAATTCCATGGAACTTGCCATTTCATGGACACCCTCTTAAGCTTCACACCTTCCTGTCTGGTACACCCTTCTCTAGAGGTGTACCAACAATCATTATGTATTGTCTTAGTTATTAAGGTCTCTAAACAACTATATAAAGGCCGTTAGATCCCCTCTAGAATCTATCAGTCTTCAGACAACCCAAATAGTAGTGATTAGATAGATAGCATAATTACAACTAAAGATTACACCTATTATAGTACTGTTCTGTATGGAACAATCCCTCTTAAGTAATCAACCTACCCTTCTGAGGCAATCCCTCAGCAGAACCAGCATATACAAATATCTATCCCCAAACAGATATAGATTCTATAAACGGTACTGAATAACTACTATCTAGTATTATTCATTACAACTATACTCACACTTCTATAATCATACTTACTCTCCTGTAATTCTATGTATACTCCACTAGTTACTATACTATATTTAAACTATCTACCTGCTCTTATCTATCCACTTTAATAGTACTATATTGCAATGTACAAAAATTTTTGCTAATGAAGGTACAATCCTATAATATATATAAGCTATAAATATATGAATTCCTACTACTACAAATACAATTTCTACAACTATGAATACCTGAGTTCCTATAATATATATAAGCTACATATATATAAATTCCTCAAACTATAAATATATGAGTTCTTACAATATATATATAAAGTATAATCCTATAATATATATCAGCCACAAATATATAAGTTCCTATAATATATATAACTTACAGATATATAAGTTCTATATATATCGCAGTACTACATTTTTCTAATAAGACTATTACTAGCCTAAGTAGTACTTGCACTAGTAGGTAGAGTAGGTCATACTACTTTTCTCATTATCTACTATATTATTTTCTTTGAAAAGTCTATATTATCAACCTTAGTAATTAGCCTTAGTAACTATGGTTTTTTTGTATATATATTGCTATCCTTTCTACCTTTTCTCTTTGTTTTATATGACTTCCCAGGTATATTCTAGTATATATAAGATTAAGTATTAAAGCAAGTATTAGAGCAAGCATTAGACCAAGTATTAGAGTAAGTATTAAAGCCAGTATTATAGCAAGTATTAGAGTGAGTATTAGAGTAAATATTAGAGCAAGTATAGGAGCAAGTATTTAAGCAAGTATTAGAGTGAGTATTAGAGCAGGTATTAGAGCAAGTTTTGAAGTAAGGGATATATATTCTATATATATATCTCTGTTTTAATACTTCTATATATATAATTTCTGAATATAATTAAGTGTTTACTATGCATATATTTATAGTGCAATCAAATATATATTCAGAGGCAGCTATTTCAGGGCAGCTATTTCAAGATAGTTATTTAAATAGCTGTTTACTATATTAGGAGCATAAGTTTACTTATAATATATATAAGAACAAGACTTGTTTTAGGGTTAGGTTACAGGTATAAGAGGCTTAGTCAAGTACATCTAAATAAAGATTATATAAGTCTTGTATTATAAATATAAGCAAACCTCCCATATCCTAATATTATGTTCTAGTTAGTAGAGCAAAATTCTAGTACCACTTAATATACTCATAAAAGTATTGACTTTTTGATTTAGAGTTTTACTCTTAAGTACTAGATATATTTTATACATCCTAATATACAGGATACAAATATTATTCTTACTAATATAGTACCTTATCTAATACTTAGATAATGCTAAAAAGTTGATATATGGACTTTTTCAAGGCAATATAACTATGCACAATATATAGTCATATAAATCACATAGGAAAAATATACTAATCTATAACCAAATAACATTTATCACTAAATAAAAACTTTAAAGCTTCTAGAAACTTGTTCTTATATTGTAGAAGCTTTACTAAAGACTCTTTATAATCAAACAATGTTTCTAGTATGATAAAAAAGAGATTATATTTCTCTATAATAATATCTTGAATTACCTCTAGATTATATTCTATAAATTCTAGTGGTAGATTATAAGCTTATGTATAGAACTTTTTATATGAAATTACTTAGTCTTCTCTTAAGGTATTAAGAGAAGTAATAATTAAGCTAAACTTTCTTGCTATTATGAGTGTAACTATTTAGTATATTAGACTTTTACCAAAACCTATAGTAGCTACATATAATATATTTTTACTATAAACTAATACTATAGCTATCTATAGTTGTACTTCTTTAGGTTTCAGACTAGTTTATACTTTTATAAAAGCAATTATTTACTTATACTTGACTTTATAATCTTCTATATACTCTCAATCTTATAGAAGTATTGATCTATTCAATAGTCTCTTCTATAGAAGACTGTCCTCCTCTAGTATTTCTTTTCCAATTACTAGTAGTATACTAAATTTAAGTTAATATAAATCCTATATATAGTTCAATTGGTCTATTTCACTTACTGTATATAATTTGCCATATTGTAGACCTTAGTAGTATTCTTGTTATAGGTAGTTATTATATATTGTTATTTGTTTGGAAAAGAATCTTAGCAGAAAGATAATAGTCTAGTTGGTATAATACTATATTAAATGCTACCTTCTCATACTGAAACTGAACTGACCTCAAATGAGGATATTATATCAACTAGACTAATCTAATTCATATTAGGCTTGAATCTCATTAGGATTTAAAATATATATCTAACTATAAATATATATAAGATGATATTATCTCAAAAGATAGAACTTCATTTTCTATTACTAATTCTACCTTCTATTAATTATACCAATAACTCAAGTACCTAATAAAATAATAATTCCTAAATCTCAAACTATACCCTTAAGCTGTACTTCAATAATATTGCCTCTATCTCTAGCCTCAGGAATCCTACCATTGGATTGACTACTATTAATACTACCTCTCATATTACTACTACTATTACCTTTCAATACTTATATAGATTGTATTTCCTATCTAGCCTCTCCTCTATCTAGTTATACTTGATTCTATAACAAGGTAGCTAAAGTTTTCAGATTTAATCTACTACTTCTAAGGTTTATTCTATTACTATATAAATTGAAACTATTACTACTAAAAGCTAACTTATTATTAGCCTCCAACACCAATCTAATATTACCTAACTATATACTACCTCCTCCTCTACCCAACTACATACTAGCTAGTCTATTGTTCTTTAACTACATTTCCTTATATATATGCATATAATTCCTAAACTACTCTTTTTGTCTTATATATACTAACTATATCTCAAACTGTCAGGGGTGAGCTAGCGATATAGAAATGTCTGTTGGTATATCGATATATAGAAGGCATAATTACTTGTTCGGGCCTAACTGGATTTACAAGGTGCGAAGAATATAGTAAAGAATATAGATTCATTCGATAAAGTAAAGTAACCCAGTGATACAAGACTTCGCTTAAGTTTTAGAGAACAATAACTAGATATAAGATGTGGGTATATATATAGAAAAAGCGGAGTTAACATCTGGCCACCTACCATCAGGTGGCACCGGCTCGGTCTGCATAATCTCAGCTATAACATTACTCCCCCTCTGCTAGAGGGCATCTCGACCGACCAACTTCACTCACCCTACTCCCTCTATGTGCATATGTATATTAGCAGCAATTAGGGCACACCCCACTCAGAGGACCCTCAGCCTGAGCTCACTAACTTACTCAGCACCACTGACTGGGTTAAACCAATAGAATCAACCTCAACCTCTAGTAGCTATGGCTTGTAAGGTAGCTCAGAAGGACAGGGTATTCTCTCAAATATAGTGGTGTCATACCAGAACTTAAACATCAGACCGGGTGGCTTCACTTCTCTAGTAACTCGCTATTGATCTACTTTCCATAATATATGGATCAACTAATCCGAGTATCTCAAATATGAGGTGTATCATATATATGGATCATAGATCCAAAACATTTGAAGGATCCGCAGATCCGGGGTAATCTTGATAGGGGCGGGTATCCCACACGCTATTGCCGTTAAAAACCTCTGCGCGCCAAAACCCAGTGGGAAAAAGCCAACTTCACAGGAAAGGTTCAATGCATGCTTTCCCAACTGTCCAATCCAACTTGCCTGTACAAGGAGGGAGTCTTGTTCATTTGTACACTCGTAGCACTCATTCAGGTCTTTAGTGCTCGAAACACTCGCTTGGGTCTTTTCCCCAAGTAGGGGTCTCTGAGCTTTCAAGCTCGAATGGGGTCTTTGAGCTTCGAGCTCGAATAGGATCTTTGAGCTTTTTGGAGCTCGAATAGGGTCTTTGAGCTCGATAGCTTACAAACATTTTATTGACATTTCTTTGCCAGTCAGGGACCTTGCTTCAGAGAGGTTTAATTACCTGTATGCAAGCTCAGCCATCTCAGATGTGCGTTCTTCAACTTATCTGAGTTGTAGTACTCTATTCAGCCCATACTAGGCTTCCTATACCAATATCTGGTAGCTGTCCAGCATAGATATCCACCCTAGTACTACTTCTCGTTTTCAATCAGGTATCCTAACTGATAACTCCCCCTCTGCAAAAGTCAATCCTGTAGAGAAAAAAAAAATAGCCTCGTTTTGGGAGGTTGTAGAGCTCGTTGAGCTCGTTCAGAGGTTGCGGAGCTTGTAGCTTTGCTCGCTTGAGGGCTTATAAGCTTGTTCAGAGGCTTATAAACCTGGCTCGGAGGTGCTTGCATATATTGCTCGACATCTAGAACGTTGAGAAACTCAATATGGGATTAGTATGTCAGTTAGAACAAGGTAGTAAGCAAATAGGCAGGAGAGATAATAAATTCCCATATCGCTTATATAGCCAAATAATTCAGCGATATTTCTTTAGCTATATTCTAGCTGTCTGACAATATAGAGGCGTAGGGAGGGGTAATTAGCCAAAATCACCAGTCCTTTTGATCAAAGTGAAGTAATGTTAGGGGCAAGCTAGCAATATAGGGATATCTGTCAGTATATCGATATATAGAAGGTATAATTACTTGCTCAGGCCTAACTGGGTTTACAAGGTATAAAGAATATAGTGGAGAATATAGATTCATTTGATAAAGTAAAGTAACCCAGTGATACAAGACTTTGCTTGAGTCTTAGAGAACAATAACTAGATACAAGATATGGGTATATATATAGGAAAAGCGGGGTTAACATCTAGCCACCCACCATTAGGTGGTACTGGCCCAGTCTATATAATCTCAGCCGTAACACAAACATTCCTATTACCTCTAATATAGTTGGAATATTAGTATTCATTATTTGTACCTTAATAATACTAGCCCTCTTCTTAACTTCTGATACCTTGTAATAATTCTTAACATTATCTAAGAACTTCAGTACTAAAGCTTCCACTTCATATTACCTTATTACCTTCTCCTTATAGATCTTATACCTTATTATCTACTGCCACATCTAAGTAAGTTTAGTACTAAAAGTACTGCTCTTCTTAAATGACTTTTTTGCTAAGGCTTTAAATATATTAGTTGTTCTCTGAACCTGATTATATATATTCTCCAAATCTAGTACTAGCTTTGTACTATCTATATATTTGTTTACATTGAACTTCTCATTTGACTCTAAAACTTTTATCTTTACCTTAAGTAACTCTGTTCTGAGCTCTTTAATAACTTCTTCTATAATCTACTCTTGCAACTCCTTGGAACCTTCTAACTTTCTATATTAGAAATAAAATATCCACTTTCTATAGCTCTAACTTAGTAGGTTTTGTAACTTTTCTAGAAACTTAATAAATAGTAACTTCCTTTTTAATATACAAATAGTTTTCTCCTTAGTATACAAAGGTATTACTTCAGTGGACTTTGTAGTAGTAATAGTTTAAATGGGATTATTCAATCAAAAGGTATATATGATAAATCAGTATAGGAGAGTTACTATAGACTATATAAATTTACTTCCCTACAATTCACTTTTCAATAAATATTTAGGCTTCAAGATATCTAATATATTATTCTATATATGATAGATAAGATTCATTTTCTCTTTTAAGAAATATTCAATTATCTTATTCTCCAAAATAATTAGTCTGTTCATTTCCTCAATATTCATCTTTACTAATAACCTTTTAGTATTAGCTTGTAAGGTAACCTTCTAGATATCAAACTATTTCTCAATAATATCTTAGATTTCCTTCATATTGCTCTTTTAAAATATTACTAGGAGAGTATTAAACTGCTTCTATATAATATTGATTAACTCATAGTAGTATGTCTTAATCTTTCTCCTAACTTTTACTCTAAAATGCTCTTATTTTTCAACTTAGCTGAACTCTACTAATAAAGCTTAAGCTTCATTTATTTTAAATAGTATTATTACCAACTTCTTATAATCTTCTATAGTCAATTCACATCTTACTAATAAAATGACATATATATACTACCTAATATAGGTAAAAACTTTATCCAAGTTCCCTTTATAATTGACTTTCTATATTTCAACTTTCATATCCTCTAGAACCCATTTGATTCTAATAACTAGTTCTAAAGCTAGGTCACTCCTAGCTACTACTTTCAAGTACTTTTTGATTGAATCTCTCAGCATTGATATTTTCTAGAAAACACTTCTAGTTATTATATAAATTATCTTTATATTCTCCTCCTTTTTCTCTTCCTTATTAACATTACTTTCCTTAGATAGTGGCAGTTAACAACTTCCTTTTCTAAAATAGTTTATTAGGTATTTGAAATACCTTAGCTATACTTACTTATTATAACTAAACAGAAGTTAGTGCAGGAAGTAGTCCAGGAGGTGTATCTGTAACTATATATCAGGAAAAAATAAATAGTTTGTCTCCAGTATCTTTTATGGTATCCAGTAGTATCTAGTAGTATCTTATACCTCTTTTATATCTTCTGTATCTCTAGTAAACAATATTTTTGGGAGATATAGGAGACATAAAAGAGGCATAAAATGCCATTGGATACTACTAGATACTATAAAAGACACTAGAGGTAAACTATTTATTCTTTTCTAATACATCTATGACTTCAGGCTCAGTACCAAGTCCTTGAGCTTTTTTCCCCTTAGATACTTGCTTCTTTGGAGGGACTATAATATGAGGCTTTAAAGCCATTTGATTGAACAATATGAGCCCAGTAGAAGTCAGAATAGCAATGGTTTAGAGTGATGTTTGATAATGTAAGTTGTTGTGGTTTAGAATTTTAGCTTAAATACAACCGGTTTTACATACATTTTGCGCCATATTTTGCGCCAAGTTATAAGCGAAATTTAGCCCATACAAAAAAAGAAAGGTTTTGGACCAGACCCTCCACAGGAGGGTGTTGTGCCAACCAGACTAACATGACGAGCCCCTTTTATGTACCCAAAAGGAGCAAGGCGTCCAAGACTAGCCGCTGCTATTACCTTTCCTTTGTCGATGTATCCGAAGCGCTTCCTTATTTACGCGCTTGCGTACTTAAGCTAAATGGACGCGACCTGGGACTGCAAACGAATATTGTCAATACAAGCAACCCATGACATAACCCCCCCCGATCACTCGAGGCACCCAAGATATTTGTGGGACATCTATATGAACGCGAATCGAATATGGGAATCTCAGGTATTCATTCTTGCTTGGGTGCTTATCAGCTACATATAGATCAGGCATTGCTGACTTGGCTCACAGGCCTTTTGCCAGCTTTGAAGTCAATTCAAGGGCAAAGGCATATAAAATATTGGGCAGGAAAGACAGTGGCCGTTGACGCTTACGGATGGCTTCACCGAGGCACCGTGGCCTGTGCGGTTGACCTTGCCCTGGGAAAGCCGACCAATAAGTTTGTCCATTCATGAGCTACTGAAAGTTGGCGGGTGAAGACTAACAGAAACGTAATAGATATGTTGGGTTTGCTATGGGCCGGGTCAAAATGCTGCAGCATTTTGGGGTCACACCATATTTGGTTTTCGATGGCGACTATCTGCCCAGCAAGGCTAGAGAAGAGTCTGGGAGAGCAGCGTGTGTAACATTTCCTACATGTATTAATCTCCTATGCTGACGGGATCCTGTTTACCTTAGTCAGAGAGAGGCAAGCAAAAAAGCAGGCCTGGAACTCTTGCGTCAAGGGAAAAGCAGCCAGGCATATGTCAAACTCCAGAAAGCAATCGATGTGACACCCCAGATGGCTCGACACTTGATTGATGCCTTGATCGAGGTGAACGTAAATTACGTGGTTGCACCATATGAAGCAGATGCCCAGATGTACTACTTAGAAAGAAGTGGGATTGTGGATGCCATCCTTTCCGAGGATTCTGACCTTTTGGTCTTTGGGTGCAAAAATCTTATTACAAAGCTGGACCAGTTCGGGGAATGTGTTCATATTTGCCGCGACGATTTTTCTAGTTGTAAGGAGATGGCTTTGGCTGGTTGGACGGCTGCAGAGTTTCGGTCTATGGCAATTCTCAGTGGGTGCGATTATTTGGAGAATATCCCTCGATTGGGATTGAAAACCGCACATCGACTTGTTCGCAAGCACAAGGTGATTGATAAAGTAGGTCCTTCACTTGACCGCTCCATTGAGTTTTACTAACAAACTTCAGATAATCAGAGTCATCAGATTCGATGGCCAATACACCGTTCCAGCGGATTATCTAGAGCAATTTCGGCGAGCGGAATTGACTTTCCTACATCAGCGCGTATATTGCCCTTTGGTCAATCGAATGGTCATGTGTTCGGACCCGGCATCGCCCTTAAAGGACGTGGATCTCATTTTCATTGGGCCGTAAGCCACCTTCCCAATCCGAATACGGATCTACTACTGAAAATCAATAGGGAAATAGAAGAAAAATTGATTCAAAAAATTGCACGAGGGGAGCTAGATCCAATGACAAAGAAACCCCTGCTCATACAGGGAAACAGCGGTAATACGGTGAGCACTATATTTCATGGATAAATCTCTTGATACTTATGCTCTCATTAGTATCGCTCAAACTCTTCGTCTCGACCGAAACAGCCACCACAACCAGCAGCAGCTTCGGTCAAACCACCCGCTACTCTGCTCTCGTTTTTTAGTAAGTTCTCCCATGGAAATGTGCCAGGAATTAGTTAATCAGAGGACAGAGCCTGCGACTCACCCGCAACCGAAGAGGGGCATCTGCACTCCCGGAAGTGTTCCAGCATCATTTTCAAGCAAACCTCCAAAGTTGATCAAGCGACGGTCTTCTCTATCTGGGGATGTTGAAGATAAGCTCTGTAAAAAACCTCGAGTTCTCGCAGAGGCGGTAATTGCAACGTCACAGCCATCCAGCACGGAGGAAGTGAGCAAATATTTCCCAACCGTCAATCCCAAGAGAAGTAAAACGCGGATACGTGAGAGGGGACCCACGTCGCAGCCGCAGACTGTCTTGCAGAAGGCTCTTGAAAAAGAGAATATTGAACCTGAATGGAACGCTCCCCCCCTTCTCGATCCCAAGTTACAAGATAAAGGTGTCATATCTCCAGTAGAGGAGCGGGGGAAATTTGGAGATGAAGCTGCAGGGAAATTGGTAGCTCAGGGATGGAGGGATCATTATTCCTTCAAACCACAAGCGGCCGCAGCGCACCTGGCTTCCCTCATGGATAAAGAAATTTCAGGCCCAGCTTCGGTGATGAGAACACCGCTCCAACGTATCGGCGCAAATGCTATGCGAGGTGCCAGTCGTCCACCCCCGGGAAAGACACGGACTGTCGTGCGGGAAGTGAAGAAATGGAGCCAAACCCCATCGATCCCAAGATCTGCAAAGGGCAGTCCCGCAGTGGCGCGGAAGTAGAGCAGGTTGGTCATTATGGTACAGAGGACGAGCTCGATGCTACGGTAGAAATTCAACACCATCTGTTTTTGGATAAATTTTTGTATACCCCCTTCGTTCAACCTATTTGTGATTATGATAGTTGTTTTGACATCATGCTGGTACATTTTTTTAGCCGTCGTACAATAACTTTTGCCTTGTGCTGTGTTTTGTTCTTTATCGCCCACGATAATAAAGATGGACAGAAGTCATGGCCGAACCACAGCCAAAATGGCCAAAAGCGCCCATCTGCATGATGCACTCAACTTGTGATTTGAAGACGGATTTCTGAATAGAGTTTCAGCTTATTATGAAGTTTCTATTCCCAAGTTTATAGACTTCAAATGGGGAAAATGCCCTATTCCCTATACAGATTAGGTAGCGCCATTCTCGTAGTTTCCTTCAATTCTGCAGCCCACTGTATTTGTCCAGGACCTCTTACATATATGATTAGGAGACTGTGTTCTTTCCTAGTCTGGTTGGCACGTTCTTTCCCTAATTTTTAAAAAAAAATTTTGGATGATACTGTAAACTCAGCTTTTAACATTTTTCGCAAGAGGGTCACTTTGCCGATTTTAGCTGTGTTTAGGGCTGTTTACGGAGTACCAAGACTTTTGTCCAGGGTTTGTACATTTTATGCCTGGTTGCTATGGAAACGTCTAAGCGAAGAGTTAGAAGCTGCACACATCGTCAGCCACCGCCTTACCCGTAACCGTAAATTGTTGCTACTTCCCCCCAAGAGACGCCGCCAGGAAACGAAACAATCGGCTGCGCACCACAACATAATTCCTCAACCTCACGTCAACATTATTGTGCTGGAAGCGTAGGGCCACAAAGAGCACAGCACGGTTCAAGTCAGTCTTGCAAACAACACGAAATTGACGAATTTCTTAGGACTGCGTCTAACGGCGATCCAATCAACTTCGGACAGTCTACAAACGAACATCCCGGATAGAAAGGATATACGAGGGTGTGGAAAACGATTTGAGGAGGGATAGGGTATCATGTCCGGCAGGAACATCAAATTCGTTTTTGGGATTCAGAGTACGTGCTATGATTTCAAGAGGAATGCACTTTTGAAAAACGAAAGGGGCATTCTGTGGGAAGCAAAGAGGCTAACTGGATGTCGATGGACGGAGTGTGAGCAGGATTGATACCATTTCTGGGATATCACCATGTGTTGATGATACTGATAATCACTGCGATTATCATTTTGTGTACGTACACCTTGAGGTTGACATGTCGGAGGGTAATTGGGTGATGCCATTGCACTTTAGCCGGGTATCAACATGATTTCAATAGACCTTCAGTTGATGGCTAGGGATAGGCGACAGGTTTTATAAGTACTGAGGTGTGTGGTTTGCTAATTTGTGGTTTCGCTTTAGCATTACTACTTGCAGGATGTTCATCGTCAAGCCCTATGATGCCTTCGATATTCCTTATGAGTTTATGGTACGATCAAGGTTCACCCTCATTTGATCCTGCTCAGGCGGACCCGAGTGTTTCAAGGGCTATCGGAAATATTGTGGGAGATGCGAGACTGGAGGCTAGGGTTGGGTATGTCACTATGCTATTGATTGAGAGACGTAGGGGTATCAAGCGACTATCGGAGTCAAGAAGGCAATCACGAAGGAGGACAGAATACTGATGCTTTGGTGGTAGATACTTTGGGATTTGCATCAACGCGGATGGGGGTTCCTGGCTCTGCAGTCAAAATGCGTCGTCACTCGCATCGCAGGTTTCTGCGGATCAAGACCCTCTCAATCTGATATGGGTGGCTGATACGTTCAAGGGTAGCATTGTATTTCCATATCTCTTGTGAGTCCACGACATAGGACAATAGGAAACGGTAGAAATGCTTACAATGTGATAGGATCATCGCCATTATCCTAGCAGCACTCGTGTTGTTACTATTGGCGTCATTCCCAGTTTACGAACAAGAATCTGCAGAGGGACCTCCACGGAAAAGGCTTCCCAGCACTTTCATCAGTCAAATTTGTCTGGCAATCATCTTCGTCGCTGCGATTTTTGTCCTCGTCTCGGTGCTTTGGCAGCATACAGCGAGTGTGGCGGCCGCTACAATAGCGGAAAACTTTGGCAACGGATGGGTATCAACAGGAGTTGGAGTAACGTCAATGGTATTGGGTTGGTTTGGATTCGCACTGTTGATTATAGTAACCATAGGGTTATTAGTGATGTATGTCCAGCGGTGCTTCCCCTGTACTGCAATTACCCTAACGGACGGAAAACAGGATCTTGTCCATGCAACTAGTGGAGCAGCTCACAGATTTGGAGGACGACGACGAATAATCAATATGCCAATTAACTTTGAAGTCAGTAATCCCTTCGTAGCAACGACAGGGGATTTGTAATATCATTTGCGGCGGCCATTTCCTGTCAATATCCTTTTTAATTCCCAAATTGCTAGAATGGAGGAAGCGTTTTGCCTTGGGAATTTAAATAGTTATAAAGTCAACAATGCATTTCTTTAGGTTTGGTGTTGCTGTTGCTGATGCAGGTTTATTTCCATTAATTGATTAAAGGCGAGTTGAGAGTACTTTGTATGTAGGATCAGTCAAGATCACTTCTGATGTGCCGAACGACATAAATCCAGTAGTTCTTTTTGTTATGCTCTATATACTGTATACGCATTGTTGATGTGCAGTCCCTGTAAAGAGACCATGATAAGCCACGTGGGAGGGTAAGTTAACCTGCGGTCGGTGCCTCTATACGCGGGTAAGTCTAGAGAACGCAACTAAAATTAGTACGCATGTATGTAGATACATACATGTATAGGCCAAAAAAAGGTCTGGCAGGGTACTAGTACTCCATTAATATTATTAATTTAATACTTATTTAGTACAGGTTATAGTATTGCTATTGGCTGAAATAATTATATAAATAGGTTAGATATACTATAGATTTATAACTATAATCTAAATAGCTAGATATTTTTTTAAAGGTATCTTGAAAAAGATTAGAGGTAATTTTAAGTCTATA